>BPLR01015095.1:0-363938 GCA_021605095.1 Caerostris extrusa
AATACATTTTTGTTTAACTTGTAGTGGATGACACTTGATGTTAATATAGTTTTTTCAAATATTAATACAGTAATTAAATTTAATTAATTAATTTTAGTTTTTTTAGATTTAAGTTGCATATATCTACCAGTATATGGCGTCAGATAAACTTAAAAAATGAATGAAAATTATTTATAAAGGACTTTCTGCAATAGAGTGAAAAAAAGTAGAAATTGACTTAAAAAAATTTTTTTTTTATATTACTTGGTTTTTTGTCAGTTTTTCTATTCAAAGACAGCTTTCATTACAAACAACTATTTTTTTGGTTACTTTTTATCTCCTTTCTTCACATAAAAAAATCGCTAAACAGCAATAATGCACCAAACAAAGTTTCAAAAACGAGGAACCGTAAGTCTCATGGTTAGCTACTAGGAGAGGCAGCGTCTATGTGATTTCCGATGTTAAAAAAAATTTCCATTACAGTCTTTGACACTCCACAGTCTTTAGAGTTGACCATCTGTATTAAATACATCTATACATCTATTTCACAGAAATTACATATAGTGCGCCTTCAATTATTTGTAAATTTTTAAATGCTCCGAGACATCAAAAGTTTGGGAACCACTGTGTTATGTATTCGCACAGGCATTTTAATGAATCAGGTTGTTTTTGAGAATAGTTTAATTGATTGTTAACATTCAGCTTGTAGTTTGCCTAGTGTGAGTTCAGATTGTAATTAGGATCATAAATATGTTGTCGAACTTTGAGATTTGTGTTAAAGTTCTTGTGTTTGGGTAGGTTAGTTGAGATTGTAATTAGGATCTATAAAATGGTTATTGGAACTTTAAACGTTGCATTGAAGTTTCCTTATTGACGTGTCGAACAGATGGGACACGATTGTTAAGAATTCATGATTGGTAGCTGTATGGAGGTCAGACTTAATTTTTTTAATGTGGAACTTAGAATGGAATATTTTTGTATAATAGAGGTGGCCAAGTTAAAATAAGTTTCAGAGGTCGAAAGGTTGTTTTGAATAAAATTTGCACTATTAAATCACTTTAATTGGCTTGTCATAAGAGTTAAATTGGTTCGAGTATGGCATTCTCACTCAAATATGTACAAAGATGCTATCTTCAAGAGATGGCTCAGGAATTGGGAAATAAGACTGAAGAAGGGTTGAAATTAGGGGGAATTTAATACTAAAGCTGAAGACATACGAAGAAGAAACCATGAAAGAACCGTTGGAGATGATTGTAATTAACAGAGTAGAAGGAGAAAAAGAAAGTGGCTTGGAACTTGAGAAAATGACAATTTAGGGCTCCATATCCAGTTTCACTCCAGTTCCTTTCCAACTGCTCCGAGGCGCAATCCCTTCATTCTTCATTAGATTCTGCAAAGATTTCATGCAAGAGCGGAAGGCACCCGTCGTTACTTGGTGACCTTTGGACGTCTCGCTGGAGGTTGGAGTTAAATGAAAGTGATTGCTCTACTCAGTTCTTACTTCTTTTGTCATTGAGCATGGTTCAGCTTATAGCTAAGAAACCAGAAGAAAGCCGACGAATAAGATTACATGAAGGAGTTACTGCTAAAACGTTTTAGGCTTAGTGCTGAGAATTGTAGAATACGGTTCACTTAACATAAAAAAAAAGAAAAAAAAAAAGCTTCCTGGAAAGACTTCACGTTTGAATTAAGGACAGATTTGAAGGAATGAATGAATGGCATACAGGTGAAAAATTTAAACATTTACTTCTCTATTCTCTTCTTTTAAAACTCAAAACTTTAATCATTCGAGAGCAAAAACCCTTAGAGAATTAAAGAACTTAACTTTAAAGAATTAAGGGTCTTTTTATAAAAATAATATTAGTTCTATAGAAAGTGTTAAGAAACGTTTAGGAAAGTGGTATAGAATGATGTTTATCTGATTTTGGGAAAGTGAGATATTGGAAATTAAAATTGCGTTGCGGAAGCATTATCAATACTTTCATTAGCCGCTTTGCTCAGCAATCGAAACATTCTATACATCATAATTTGGTGTTAGCTTTTTTTTAAGTCTAGCTAGCTAACTCTCTGGCATTACGGTGCATGGTAGGCCAAGGCTGTCAGCCTACTGGCAGATTTCGAAACTTGAGGGGTTTTTTCATTTTACGGGGTAGGGTTGTTAGCCCTATGCTAAACGTTCTACAGTCATATTAGACAGATACCTAAGGTTTAAGGGGATTCGAACCACTGGAACCGCCGAGACTCGAACCCGAAACCTATGTAAACAGCATCGTTTCTAAGATGAAGAATGTGCTTCTCCTTGAAGAGTCGTGTTCGGTTCCGATATCTGAGATAGTGAACTTTAAATTAAGATTCGGCCACTAGAGAGATTTAACAAATGTTCAAAAGCAATATAAATCGACAAAGAAGCTTTTTTTTTTATCAATATTATTTATTAATATCCTTTCGATTTGCTTTTTTTTTTTTTTTAAATTTGGCTTATAAGTTTCATTTACTCTAATTTGTTTTGACTTTGAAAAATTTTCAATGCAATCAATATATTTTTTTTTTTTTTGACAAGCACTTTTTTTCTCAATTATAAATTTTTTCAAGAAAGTAAAAATGAAAAATTGTAAAAAATCTGTAGGTAAAACGGCCTGTTCTTCAAAATAATTGTGGAGTAGTTTAATGTGAAATTTTTAATGAAAAATTATAGACTGCAAAAATAATGTTGATTTTGTTAAATATTTTCTTTTAATATATACATATATTTAGTCTATGGTTTTCAATTAAAGAAACTTATATGTATTTATATGTAAAATTGCACCCTGACTTACGCGAATTAAACTTAACGATTTTCGTCGGACTCACCTGCATTCGAGGTACTAATGCACTTAATCTGCGTCTTAATACTTACTTGTGTACTTAATCTGTTTCAATAATTTTGTATTTTCAGTTTCTGCATATGCGACAAACTGCCTCGCCAATTCCTCTGACATCGTGGTGCACACTGGGCCATACTTTGGAGGGAAGATTGTTGTAGAGGATCTCTGGACGAGCGATGCTGTCTTTATGGTAACAGAAGTAGTTCCCAGGACACCTACACGCTGAAAATCGATCATCACATTTGTGGAAGCAAAACAGTGGTTAGTGTTATTTTTTATCGCACAATTTCGTATAACAAAATGACGAAGCCTTTCTTTTTACATAGAATGAAAAATATAGCAATTTTTGCATATGGATTATCTTTTGTATTTCTATATTTTGCATTTTTGTTTTGAATTTATGAGATTTTTTTTTTTTTGCAATTTTTAATATGTATTTATAGGAATCAGACAATTTTATGTGTGTTTCGAACAGCAGCTCTGCAAGTAAACTCTAATAACATTCTACTTTAAAATATCATACTGAAATATATTATTCGAATTAATTCAAACTAACTTTCATATACATTTTATCTGTTTATTCCTCTTAATTGTTAATATGATAAAGTAATAGAACATTTTTCAAATAATGAAAAGGCAATGAAATCAATATTCATCTTTTGTATTTATAATATTACTGCTACAACAATTCTGTATTACAAACGGATGAACTATTATTGAATTCCTTTTAAAACTTGCATTTTATTATGATTTCTTGGATAATATTTTATCTAATTAGTCACTTCTCTCGCAAAAAAATAAATATTTTTATAAAATGTTTATTCTTTTTTGCGAGAGAAATAAACATAATAATAATAATTATTAAATTTATTAAAAAATACAGAAAAATTGTAATATGTATAAATTATGTTCATTCTCATAATAATTGTAACAAATCTTGATTCTCAAAAATATGCTAATGTTCAAAATTAAGAGATTTTTCACTTTTAATCGATAATCTTCAGATTTCTTGGCAGATTATAATGAAATTAAATGTGTAGCTAATATGCAACATACGCATAGTCTAAAACAGAGCTTAAAATAAAAATAATAATAAATAGGAGTTATGATCCCCTCTTACAATTATACATTTTCACATTTTGAATGCATACTGGAAATCACGCATTTTATGAATTCCTATGGCATTCCTCTAACAAAGCTGTTTTTTTTTTTTTTACCTTGTATGAATCTAGAAGGAAGAAGTCGAGTGACAATTGCCCTTACTATATAACATCTATAGGTTTGATTTGGTTTGGTTTGGTTTGTCTCTCTACGGATCATCTTGTGCACACGAGGGCTAAACAGACCGGGGACCTACAGTTTAAAAGTGGATTCCGAACCACTCACAAACATCCATGCCACAGCCAGGATTCGAACCTAAAAGTCTGTGTTACCAAGGCCGGAGCCTGGCCACTTGGCCACCTGGAGCTGGAACGTCTGTAGGATTTAGATCTAGAGATCTGGCTTGCTAATTCCTCTTGCAAATGTCTTAATTTTCCAGGAATTCGTAGATCAGATAATTTTATGTAGATATACGTTATCGTCTATCTAATACCAAATCTATACCAAATACATTCTCGAAAAGACTAACATAGGAATTCAAGTTCTCATCTTCACAGCAGTCATAGAATCTCTGACAAAGATATAGAGGTATACCCATATAAAATAATTCCTTTAAAGCCTCCTCTTCCCACAGTGATATTTCTTTTGGATATTGGAGGGTAGGCTATGGATTCCCAGTTCTCTCTAGATCAACATACATAGAAAATAAGTGATTAGATGAAGCCTGAATCTTCTGTGAATAGAACGGTTCCTCCATTGATCTCTAGTCCACAATCGAAATTCACTGCACCATGCTAAATGGGTCCTCCATGCTAAGTGTAGCGCAAACAGCAGGTCTGCTTACAAATATACCTCTCCCAGGTAGCTTTTAGAAACAATAACCCTAGTAACCTTGAGTTCCTGTGTCCACGTAAAAGTTACCAGAGAGCTGCACTTGGTCATGCTTCACTGTTATGGTCAAATATCGATCTTCACTGGCTATTTTGGCTCTTTGAAAACTTTGACGAAGCTTCATCTCAACAGATGCAATACTATTCTGAAGCTATTTGCATAAGGTGAATATGATCCCTTCTGCCAGCAGGCAGAAGGCCTAGGCCCACTATGGGTTTGTTGCGCTAATGAAGAAGAAGAAAAAAAGAATATGATCCTAGACTTTACATTAAAATAAGTCTTTAACAATTTGCACCGAACTAGTACCTTGCTACCATTTTCCCCAGGATTCATTATGTCATGATGCAAAAATGGATGATTATTCATTGTATTTGTTGATTTTTAAACTTTACCAGATGTTGAAAAAAATGTAAATTATTTGAGATGCGTAAGCGAACAAAGCGCAGTTAGCACCATATATACACCTATAGAATCTGTTCCTCAACATACATCGCTCACCCATGCATATAGCCTATTTATTCTAGCCTATAGCCTATATATTTATAGCCTATATATTATTTTAGACTTACTTCTTTGTTTGGAAACATTAGTTTTACCGTTCGTTCGGTATACTTCGAGAAAATATATAATATATGCAAATTTTCTTAATTTTTAGCACCAGATTATCTAACAAGGATTTGAGTGCAATTTTTAATAAATAGCCATACTCGCTAGAAAAATTCTTTTATTGAATTTAAGTTATAATGTAAAATTATTAGTATATTATTTCATATATTAACCAAAACATTATAAAAACCATAATTTCATTGAAACATATTTATTCCTTTTTAGATACTGTAATCCTTGTATGAATATATGTTGCAGTAAACCGTTTCGATTTGATGTTTGAATTATACATAAGGAATTCGTAACTTATTTCTTCAAATTATGAAAAGAAGCATTGCATTTGAACAGAAAGTTACATTAACGTTGTATTTAATTTCTTTCTTTTGTAAATGTATCATCATTTGGAACAATAGCTAAAGAATGTAAATTTAAAATTTAATTATTACTCATATTACTCATGCTTTAAAATATATGAGGTGTAAATTATTCTTATAAGTGTTATTTTTATACTTTCAGAATGATTCGAGAATAGATACTGTTGTGGTTGTGCACGAAAGTAGCTCTGTAGTCACGCACAATTCGAGGAAGATTTTTTTTTGGTCCAGTGCGCCTTTTTACCAGAAACTTTCACCATCAAAGCAGCGTAAGTAACAACTTACGAGAAGTAGTTCTCTCCATTCTTAAGTTCAAATTGTACAATACACAAAAGTATAACTTTTCAAAGGCTGCAAAAAATACATTTGTTAAAATACTTTGGGGTATTTTTAAACTTAAATGCATTAAAGGATTTTTTAAATAAATATGATATTTATAGAAGACTAATACTTTCATTTATTATTATTTTGTAAATTTTCGAAATATAGATGTTTATTTTTTTTTCTTTAAAAATCCTTTTTTTTTTTTTTAAATTGGGAACAAGGAAGAGAATAGATATTTATTCAGTAATACAGCTATAAAGCTGTTGCAATTTTCTGAACAAACGAGGATGTGAAAAAAATCACCTTAAAATATTTAATACAAATTATTTCAATGTAAGAATTTATATTTTCATAAAACAATAATTTAAAAAGTATAAAAAAAGATTAAGAAAGAAATACTTTGAAATAAAAATTCAAAAATAAAAATTTTTAAGTTTAGAACTTTTAAGTAATTTTATAAAAACATATTGATTACCTCGTTATAATACACCATTTATTTATTTATTTTTGTTGTTGCACATCGTTGCATCTCGTCTTCCATTTATATATGCCATTATCAGCTAATCTAAGGGAGATAAAGAAGAATGTTATCACCCAAGCAGATTTTTAGGCGTTATTACGTGTCGTACGAGAGAAAACCAGTACAACTCCAACCAAGCAACCTAATTATTGATAGGAAAAGTATACATCCGCCATCGAGTCTTCTTGTTTCTATAAACAGTAACTGCAACGTGCGCCACCTAGCGATTTGAATCTGAGAACCTTGTGAATGTTGCCATTAGCTGAATTGGGCAACCTTATTTACATTAGGCGTTTTTTTTTGTAGAAATTCGACTTGTTCTCTGATGAGGGCATTTTATTTCTGGTCAATTCAAGACGTATTAATATTTTATTATATGTACTGCGTGTAAAAAATGTCAAAATGTCTTGATTTTTATTAAAAAACTACTTCAACTATTCTGTCTTTAAATACATGCATTATTTCAGGGGTGGCCCACCCAAATGATCTTGCGGCCAATTTGTAAATGCATCATAATTCCGCGGCCGCATATAAAATTATATCCCCATATTAGATTTAGACCCACTATAGACATTTTTTGGGTGAAAACTTGAAACATGATGAGTTATTATTTTTGTGTTTACTATTATTCTTACATATAAACATAGATAATATAACAATAATGATACTAAACGCACATTGTAAAGAAATATATAACACTAAAAATGAAGTATAAAAAGAAAGAAATATGAAATAAATTAAAAAATGAAATCATTAAAAACTATTTATTTTACTAGTGCGATATTTGTTTCTCTACTCTTTCAATTAGCTTTCTGCAAATCGATGCTCGCGCTTCCATGAGTTCGCAGAATATCATTTAATTATTCTGCGAACTCATAATTGTAATCTCAGAAATAAAACAGACAATATCTGTGATATATTCGCAAGAATATTATTTTAAAATCAAAGTTAATTTTTTTCGCATAATTTCGGCAGTTAATTTTTAAATATATGGATATTTTTATATATTAAATACGGGGATTATTTTTTATAGGGATTCCATTTTGTCCATTATAAAATAAATATATTTTGTAAAAGTGTGGTAAATCTCACGGGCCGGAAAAATGTTCAAGGAAGGCGCGGGTTGGCCACCCCTGCACTATTTTAATTTAAAGACATAATAATTAAAAGAAAACACGATCATTAAGACTTTTGACTTAAAAAAAACCTTTCACTTCCTTGATAGTTCTCTAAAGAATTTATTTTTATGAATAACAATTTTAAAATATATTTAAAAGAATTTATAATTTTTACAATTTTTCAATTTACACATTTTTGATTATATTCGTCTTAATGAAAGCAAAACATTAACTGTGAATAACAAAATGTAATTACAGGATTGGAAAACTTATAATTAACTCAGTAATTAATTACTGCAACTATGGCACATTAAACAATTATAAAAAATAAGAAAAGTTCTTCAAAATTAATTTTTTAAAATCTGAATTTCATTTTAAGATCCTTCCTAGCCAAAAAAAAAAAAATATATATATTTTTAATTTCTTGTATTTTTTTAATAATAAATAAATAGTGATATTAAAAAGACAGTAATTAAACCTACTGCGACGACGATTTGCCAGATTGATGGAGAACCGTGGTTGCTTAGCAACCTCTATCTCCTGCTTTGTGAGTAAGAGAGTGATTGAGAGAGATTCTTAAACTTAAGCCCGTTGATTAGATAGAAAAAGAATAATATATGAATATATTATTAATTTATTTTAAAAAAAAATAACTTGTTAATTATTTATATTTTTATTAATTAATAAAAACATTTATACATATATATTTTCTGATATTATTATTATAATTTTTAAGGAGGTAATAAAAAAATAAATAAACAAAAACGATTGGAGGGGAAATTGTGACTCAATGGAGAAACTGCATGATAATTCGGAAAGGAGGATATTGAAATGTTAATGAATGATATTCAAGAACAGCGCGAGGTCTTTAGCGATATTTGAAATCAAAAATGTCGTATTCATAGTTCTTAGATCATTCAAAGCAGAATCATTAATATTTGGAATGGAGTTATAAAATTTTTGTGCAATTTCATAAACAAATTGTTTAAAATTTGAAAGCGAAAGAGCATTTCTGATATCTTCATTTCGGAAAAACTATTGCGAATTTGTAATCATACACAGGCTTTTATTTTCAAGTCCTTATATGATCTTGAAATTCGTCGGAGCAGTAGAACCCCAAATAGGACTCGCATATGCAAGTATTGGACGCAAATAAGCAAGATAAATGAGTTTTACTTTTTAAGGACGTAGTAGAGTTCTTAAAAATAAGTGGATGCAGTACGCGAATGCATCTATTAAATTTATTCCTAAGATAGTTAATATGAGAAACATAATTCAATTTACGATCTAAGATTGCACCTAAATATTTAGTCTGCCCAGCCCAATTAATACGATTATTATAAATTTTGATAGAAGGAGTGTTAAGAACCCTTTTACGCGTGAATAGTACTGCTTCAGATTTCTCAACTTTTAATTGAGTTTTCTACTTAATAAGCCATTGTTCAAGTTGATTAATATAAATCTGAAGTTTTTACTAATGATAAAAATTTTACGACCTTGAGTGAGGAGTGCTGTATCATCTACAAAACGACTGATTTTCACATTATAAATTTACGAGATGTAATTTATGCAAAAGATTGTTTTTTTCTAATGCAGTTGGCAAATACTTAGACAATTGTCTTTGATGCCTTAAGGCAAGCGCTGTTCAGACGTTATTCATAGCACTACCCAGGTAGTGAGTGTAGCTTGAAGATAAGCTACAGACGAGGAGTAATACGACCCCCGCAACGCTTTACGATCATGTTAAACCAGCACCTACGGTTTAAAGTGGATTCGAACCACTACAAACATCCATGGTACCGCCGGGACTCGAACCCGAAAACTGTCGTACCGAGCGCCAGACACTCGGCCATTCGGGCCCACGCATAAAGATTGTAGAGAAATAGAAAAAGTATGGAAACTTGGGTAACACCAACCTGAATTTTTGGATTGAAGAATCTGTATTACCAATGGTTTGGTTTGTCATTCTGCGGTCATTTTGTGCACATTTTGGGCTAATAAGGTGGAGACCTACAGTTTAACGTGGATTCGAACCAATATTGCCACTGGAGACCACAAAAGTTCTGTATGTAAGATAATTTTGAATAATTTAAAACCAAAAAATATTTTTAAAAATTTCTTGTACATTTTTTTTTTATTATAAATAAACCGTCATATTAAGAAGACAGTAATTAAACTTCTTAAAAAAATTATAAAAAATAAATAAATAAATTTCTCCAAAATTAATTTTTAAAATCTAAATCCCCACATAACTTCATTTTTAAGATCCTTTCTAATCAAAAATATATATTTTCTTAAATTTCTTGTATTTTTTTTTTTTTAAATAATGAATAAACAGTGATATTAAAAAAGAGTAATTAAACCCCTAAAAAAAAAAAAAAAAAAAAAACGACATTTAAAGAATTGCAAAAAAAATGCATGTGACTGGAAAAAGAATTATCCAACTCTTTCGAAAACTAATTAAGTCCACATTTTTTTTTTTAATCCTCAGTTGTAAGTATAATGAACTAATTAAGTAAACTTCTTCCCGCCTTTCAGGTTCAATGTTCCCCAGGAAACGGAGACGGAGAAGAAGAATTTCAATTACAAACAGCTGGAGGAGGCGTTGAAGAACCTGGACTCGAACGACATCTATACCTACGACCATTACAAGGAGAACCACGTCAAGGATTCAAGAATGTCCTCCGAGCAGGCGCAGTCGGTGTTGCAAGGGAGCCTGCCCGGATATGGTAATCGGATCAGGAAAATAATTTAAATTTGCACGCTTGGGGGAGAAATTCAATCAGACCTATTTCAAGAGAGGGTGGATTGGCAGGGTGGGACACGTTTCACTCGGAGAACTTCGAATTCTAGAACATAAGAGGTTGTAGTAGATGAATCGAACGTTGATGCAGTGACAAAATTCTAATGGTTATTTTTAAACGCACATTGCATATATTTTTTTCATATTGAACTTCAAAATACTTTCACCCGATTTCAAATCAATAAACCTCGTACCAGTTTTCTCTGCGTAATTTATTTCACTGACGTAATTTCTTAAAAATAGAAAGAGAGAGAGAGAAAGAGAGACAGGATCGATCAATAATTGCATCCATTTTGGTCTCTTTTTCCAGTAATGCAAAGTTATGATTGTTGAACATATATATATATATATATATATATTGTTTACTATAGATGTTTTTGGATGCATTACTTTCAAATTGATTTGTTTCTTATTAAGTTTTTCGTATAGTGACATTAATAAACAGGGCAATATCTTCCATTTTTTCCCCGTAGGACATCTTAAAATTGTTTTGATTAGCTCCATATTCATTAAAATATACTTTTATCAAAAGTTGGGAATTTGGGTGTAATAAAGATCATTAATGCATGAGAAGTATTTTGTGTATTTATTATTTTGTGTATTTAATATCCATTGAGAATATTATAAAAACATAATAAAATTATTGCAAAAATTAAAATAGATTTTAAAGTATATTATAAATTGATATTTGTAATAACTATACTTAAATAGAAATAGTTCTGATTTATTTTTTACTTCTTTTCTTATGATAATTCCTGTATAACATGGACTACAAGAGCTACGTTATTTTTTTTTAATTGCTTCAACCTTTCTATATTTGTTATCTTAAAAACACAACAAAATTACTGCAAAATTAAAATACATTTTAAAATATAATTATAAATTGATATTTGTGTTAACTATACATCAATAGAAATATTTCTGGTTTTTTTAAGATTATCCCTGCATAACATCGACTACAAGAGCTGTATTATTTTTTTAATTGCTTCAACCTTGTATATACTTGCTATTTCATATTTAAAGTAAATTAAAAATTTTATTTATATTGGAATAATGCTCTTCTTCTTTAAAAATTTCTTTTGTATCTCAAAGTCATTGAAAATTTTCATTATAAAAATCTTTGCTTAACATTTAATATTACATTTCATGAGAAAATATCTTACGTTGTTTAAAACATAAAACAGGTTTTAAAATTACTACAAAAATTATACTGTTGCTTGTTAGAAATTTGAATTTAAATGTTTACTGTGGTATTCATTAAATAACTAAATTGATTAAATTGACTCATTTTGATATGCAGTAATTCATTTGTAGCAATTATTTCCGTACCTCGTATCCCTTTTTTTCACAAACATTTAAAATCTTAAATTTTGATACGCAGTGATTCATTTGTAGCAATGATTTCCGTACTTCATATCACTTTTTTTTTCTCTCAAACATTTAAAATATTCCTTAGCATTTCGAAATTGAGAAATAGCTCTCTTTCTTAAAAGTAGTTATTTATATTAAATAATATTTATTTAAATATATATTATATTATTATATATTATTATAATATTTATTTAATATTATATTATTTAAATTTTCCGTACCTCGTATCATTTTTTCTAAAATGTTTCGAAACTTTTTTTAACATTTCAAAATTGAGAAGTAACTCTTTTTTTTTATAGTAATTATTTATATTTAAATATTAATTAATATAAATACAAATATTAATAATAAAAATTTTAATAAATACAAATATTAATTATATAATTTTTAATGGAAGAAATAATTAAATAAGCCAGGTTTTTATGCTTTCATAAAAAAAAAAATATACATTTAACAATTATAATTTAGTGTACTTTTTTTCTAGAATCTCAAATGTTGAGTTTGTTGATTGTCATCATTGTCCTCATCATTGTAATTGTGGTCGTGATTGGATTCAGTCTTTGGTGCTACATCCACAGCCATCGAAGGCGATCAGATAGCGCGGACATAGAGACATTGTCCACTTCCGGCTCATCTTTTATGGCCTATCATGTAGGTGACAACGATGCCCTTGTCCGGAGAACACCTGCTGGAGACAGCAACATGCCAGTAGCAATCAACGAAGGAATCTATGGCCAGACTTTTCCCCGCACTGTGAATCCTTTCTTGGGGAACCAAGTCGCCTTGGTTTCTTTGAAGCCAGTAAAAGAACTCTACTGACATCATTCCTTTAGATTTAATGTGCAAGTTAGTATTTGGGATTGAAAAATTAAAAAGAACTATGTTTAACTGGTAAAAATGAGTGATTAATAAAAAAATTTTTTTCTTTTGGTGAATGTATGTTTTGCTTTATCTATTTGAAGAAATTTATTTTTTTACTGCTATAATAACTAAAATTTTGAATTAGAAGAGGTAAGGTAGTTCAAGGTCGACCCACTAATTTCGAAATATATACATAATAAAACCTTGCAATCATTATCACACAGAATAGTTCTAATTTGGTTGTGAAACTGCTTTATTTTGTAGTAATTTCTTTTTAATTAAATGTAAAATTCAATATAAATTCTTTAATATAATATAAAATATCATGTAAGGATTTGATGCACTCAAACCATGATATGAAATTCAACGCATATGAGGGAAGAAAAATAATTTCCGCTGCATTACTTTTAACACTGACTTTTCATATCTAAAATTAAAAAGTCAATTCAAAGGCGGATAGTATATTATTCATTTTGCTTATTTTATAGTAAATTTTTTTATTTAATACAAAGGTAACATTAAAAAGTACAATTGTACAATTCAATTTTTTTTTTTTATTTTACAAAAGTAAAATTCAAAATAAGTTATTTAAAATAAAATACCATATAACGACTTGATGCACTCAACCCATCATATGAAATTCAACACATATGAGGGTAGAAAAATCAATAGTTATAACATCATTTCTACTTTATTATTTTTAACACTGACTTTTTCATATCTAATTTTAAACGTCCTTTTAAAACAGGCAAGTTTGCAAGGTATTTTCTAATTAAAAAGGTTGTTAATGTTTTTTGAATTGCATAAATTCGTATCTATACTAAATTAAAAATCATAGGCAGGCTGTATTATTTCTTACAAAAAATTAACCAAGTATTGAAATTTAAACAAAAAGAACGGTTCAGTCGAAAGATATAAACTCGATCAAAACAACATGGCGCCGTTTTTAGAATCTAGCCTATAAGTTAATTAAAAAAGTATAATAACTTAAAATTATTAAGTTTCTATCAAAATATTTTACAATAAAAACAAATATTTTTTTAATGATAAATAAATAACTTCAAAATATTATTATAATAATTCCCTTCAAATGGCAACAAAATTCTAAAGTCTAAAAAGCAACTTATGTGACAATGATGTAAAATTCATAAAAGAAACAATTAGGATCACTGCTATTTCAGATTGTTTATAATGGTTTATTCATAGCAGATACTTTAAAACTGTGTAAATATTCCTGAAGGTTCACTGCTGAAGATGCTCTTGTTTCTATGTTGTTGATTAATAACGGCTTAATTAATTATTTTGAACAAAAAAAAAAAAACATTTTTATTTTAAAAATAAAGTCTGTTAGGTTTTAGCTAATATTTTGCGACAAAAAATTAGTGACAATTTTCATACTCTTTAAGAAAATATTTGTTTGTTAATTTGACAAAATACCAAAGGTATGCTAGTAAGCATGAAGTCAAATATAGTCTCCTTTTCACCATACTCGTATAATTTGTTTTAAGTTGATATACTGAAGTGAAGGGATATGGTGTATTAATATTTTTCTTTTTTTTAGTCTATCACTTATTAACTCTAACTGTGTACTTGCCTTACAAACACACGGTTCATTACATTTGAAAAGAAAAGAGAAAAATAAAGATATTTTAAAAAATTTCAAAAAAAAAAAAAAAAAAAAAGAGTGAAGTTCTAAGTTCCATTTTAAGAATGAGAAATACCTTTTAGAGTTCCAATTTTATAAGTTCTTCAGATTTTTGTAAATGGATAAACTGTCAATATGGAATTTTAGAATGAAAATTATATACATACAAATGTGTGATTATTATAGTTATATGTATTTGCATATATAGTCAGAATTACCACCAAAATTAACAAATTAAAATTTGTCGTATTTTCTAGAAATAAAATGTTAATAGAGAATATTTTTAAGCAATAAAATATATTAAAAGAGCAGAAATTCACTGTTATTTGGGTTTTGTTGTAGTTGAATTGTATTTTATTTATTTGAAAAATAAAAATCCGTGATATACTAAAATTGGGGGAGGGGGATGGGGAAGAAAGAAAAAAATATATGGGTAGAAATGATAAGAAAAATATATATATCTTTTACTTATTAAGTTTTTTAAAAAAATCAAAGTATGTGAAATCCTTGTAATATAACTTACACATTTGAAATCATTTTAAACAATCAAATTTATATCAAAAGATTATATTGATTAAAAAAACTTTATATAAAAGTTAAAGTGAGGTACTTTAGAAATATAAACAACTAAATTTTTCATTTTAATAAAGAACAGATGCGCAATATTTTTTTAAAGAAAGATTCCATATTTAAAAAAATAATTATCTTATATTAATTAACTAATAACTAAATTATATAAAATTTTTCTTAAATTGTTAAAACCTAGAACTAATCAAAGACAAAAGTAGATTTTCAATATAAATCGTTGCGCATTCGCAACACAAACGGGAAAATGTAGAAATGGAAATTATAATGCATTTAAATTATGTGGAAAATTAGATGAAATTATTATAATTAAAAGGAAATTTTGTTCATTACTTTGGTACAGAGGGAGGAAAAGTGCAGAATAAAAGCTCCTATATCCTATCAATTTTTTAAAATTAGCTGATTGTGATATCGTTTTTTTTTTTCATGGAATTTTCTTTTATCGTCGAATTTGTTTTTAAAAAGCTTTGGAAAAGATTTGTTTAATTTTTTGAATAATGAAATAAATATTTGCTTTAATGAATATTAAAATGCTTTTTTTTTTTTAATTTTAAAGTTGAACAAAAATCTATCAAATTGAAATCTTTCATTAGCTTAAAACAGGATTTGAATGAAAATTCGTTGCACAAAATTCCATTTTTTGATATTGTCACCAGTTAACCACTCGTTAGTTATCTTTTATTTACATTAAGAAATATCATCGTTCAATGAAATCAAACTTAGTGATTTAGTTCGTTTTTTAATGAATGATATTTTTCCAACTATATATCGGTACTATACAGAATTAATTTTAAGTTTTACAAATGTTTTTTTTTTTTCATTGTCATTAAATCTTGCTCAAGTTTTATAATCACTAACTTGAAATTATTTGATAAGGTAATAAGTAACTAACTGAAACTATTTGCAGGTAATTTTGCTGCAAGCCAATTTAATCATTTGGATCTATCACCTTATAAATCACATACCATGTTAAACATTTGGGTCAATTTAAGATTGAATTGTTTTCCATTCGTGATTACAAGTTTATATCACATATAGTTTTTTAAAAATAAATTGTTCAAAAGGAAGCTCTGTTTCAATGTAAACTTTTATCTTATTCAGTTTTAAGAATTGATCATGTTTTAAATTTTTAAACTATTTTCTTATGATTCTAAATGGAACAGGAAGGTTAAAAGACATATATATATACATTCTTTCTATAAATATTTTGTTTGTTAGTCATATTAATATTTCTTGGAACTTTTAATACCAAAGTTATTAGAGTTAAAAGAGTTTTAAAAATTCTAAAAACTAAGAAAAATTTATAAATTAAAATTATAGTCATTAATATTTTAATTAAAATGTTAAAATTTTAAAATTTCAACACTGTGTTGATTTTCGTTAAAATTCGTTTCGTTTATTTCTATTATTATAAATTTTACATCTGTATTTTACTAGTCAGACGTTAACTAATATTTACGGCTTCTTTATTAAAAAATAAATAAATAAATAATAATAAATAAGTCAAAGATGCAGTTTACTCTACACACTTAGCTTGATATTGAAAATTGTAACATTTTGCGCATTTATACAATAATCGGGTTTCACCTGATTTTGAAGTATGCAGGTAATTTAGTACGCGTATTATTTCACAAAATAAGTTTATTTTTTATTATTGTAAATTTAAATACATCGACATTATAATAGTCAGAATAGTTAATATTTACGGTTTTTTTTTTTTATCTCAAAACATAAGGGCAGGAATGTAATTTAATCCACATACTTGGCTAGATTTTGAAAATTGCAACTTTTAAAAAATTATACAATAATCGAGTTTCTTCTGACTTTGAAGTATGGAGATATGGAGGCGAGTTATTCAAAATTTTTAAAATGCGGATTAAATTGTATTTGACCTGAAAATTCTTCTAGGATATACGATCTGAGAAGTGTCACTGCTTCTACGTGAATTCCTCGTAGAAAACATTGATATTTTATTTAGAAAAAGACTGTATTTATATTGCTATTTAGAAATAGATGTTGTAAGGAGACATTGTGTAATTCTTTTGATCATTTTGCTACACCTGTTGTTGCAACTAAATATGAATAATATGAACAAGGTGCAAACACTTTTTAGAATTTTATCTTGCGTCATATTTTTGCACACTTTAATGAAAGTTTTTTCTGTCTGTCTATGGCTACAAATATTTTACATGCGGAAGTCTAATTTTATATTTAATTTTTTTGCCTTACATCATATTTTCTCACACTCCGATGAAAGTTTATTTCTGTTTGTCTATGACTACAAATATTTTACAAGCTGAAGTCCAATTTTTCAATTTTGTTTAGAATAATCTATTTCGTTTAAAATAATCTATTTCGTTTAAAATAATCTATTTCGTTTAGAATGTTATGTCAGTTCTTTTGAATTATAGTTCTCTCATCATTATAGTTTTAATTCAAGTAACGAATGTCATTTACTCTGTTCAATTAACGTCTATGAAACAACTTAATATAATAACGCAATACTTTGTTCCCATAACTTTAAAGTAATGTAATTTTCACAAAGTTTGTAACATATTTAGTTAAAAAAATTTGTTCAATATCCTTATTTAACTAATGATAATTAATACTACTCGTTGAAAACGTTTCTAAATCATTGTGGTACTTTACCGGCATGCATTGATTTTGCTGAAATAGCTCGCAAATGACAACGAAAATAAAGCAAAGAAAATTTAAGCAATCTTGCATCAATTTATCGCAGAAACAAATGCATACAAAACAAACTCAAGTCATGGAGGAATTCAATAATTTTAGCATCATATAGTTATAATGGATTTAAAAACAATAGAAGTAGAAAAAACAATAATCAGATAACTACTTCGTATCTTCATTCCTAGAATAAGCTCTGCTGATATCCTGGATAACTTGTAAAACTTAAAAAAAAAAAAAAAAAAAAAGTAACATTTCCTTGAGTGCTGTTGACATAGTAATGTAAGTTTGTGTACTTGTTCTAGTGATACATTAATTCTCTCACTGAATACTATTTTATAAATAGTTGTCTGCCAGTTCAGGCTTAACCTACATTGGGGCCTTGAAAAATTAAAATAAATTTTAAATTTTTATTAATAAAAATATTGTATATTAATTATTTTTATTATAAAATTATAATTATATTTTATTAATAAGATTTGTTTTAGTGTTTCATGGCCCCAAAGTGGGTTAAACCAGCCCTAAAATATAGAAATAAAGTAACATAGTTTTTCTAGAAAAGTTCGAACAAATTGTTTATAAATTTGAAAAAATTTAAATTTATTTCATTGAACGTCTAACAAAAGTTGCTATACAATAACAATATTACTTTGAAATATTAAAAGTTTAATTTAAGCTTTTTGTTTAATATTTAAATAATATAATATTTTAACTGTGAAAGATAAATTGAATAATGAAAAATATATTTTAAATAAAAGCTAAAATAGTTTTAACAAGTAAGTGTATAAATATGAATAAACATAATTTATAAATTCTGCTGTCTAGTCTTTATTTCATCAAAATTGTTTCATCCTAATTAATATTATCCAAAGCATTTTGTTCGATGTATAAAACCGCTAAAGAATTAAATTTAAGTTTGACTCAGTGAATTTCGCAAATTATTTTTTACACGTTTTAATACTGATAATGACCTTTACCAGATGCGTTTGATACAGGCAAAGTTAAAAATATTCGCAATAATATTTCTGTATTTGGAAATATTTTATACTATTTTTGTGATCTTTACAAATTGCAGCATATCAGATGGAAATATTAAATTTTAACTTTTTGCAAATTAATTTAAATTGCAACGACTTTTCAGTATCAATATCGCCATTGTACCATTTTTTAGCAATGCAGTATTAATTGATATGCTCACGCCGTTGTACTCAGCTATGCTTGCATGAAGAATTTTAAAAATTTCATCAATATCTTTGTAACTTTTGCTTCTTAGTTTTAATCTAATATATTTTATATAATGTTACAATATGTTTTATCACAAATTACGTAGAAACAATTGCGCTTAAACATTTCTTGGACTTGACATAAACTCACATTTTCCTCGTCATTATAAGCTTCATCAAAGAAACATCGTCTTTTTTGGGACTAAAAAAAAATAGAATAAACTTTATTTCTGACGTTTTAATGCCTCTACTTCTTTTTCCAGAAAAGAATTTCTTAAACTATTAACGCAATCATATAAATTTTCAAAAATATTTTCTGCACACGAGAGTGGTAAAGTAGAATTTTGTAAGGATTTAATGCTTGCATTTATTTTGAAAGGAATTTTATCCCAAATAACTGCAAATGAATTATAGGTATTAGCAAAATGAATTATAAAGTATTCATTTTGTTTGCTATTTCTGGTGATTCTTTAATAGAACATTTCTGAGATCCATCTAAAGATATTTTAAGAAGATCACTTTTTATTTGATTGAACTCAGAGCGAATTGCCTTAACTGCATCAGCTCTACAAGACCATCTCGTAGTACATAATTTTTTGGTTGAAAATAGAGCGAATTGCCTTAACTGCATCAGATCTACAAGACCATCTCGTAATACATAACTTGTTTACTGTAAAGTGCTCATCATTTGCTGCAAAATCTTTTTTGTAAAATGTTCCACCTACAAGTATAAACCGGAAGAAAAAAAAAGTGATAAATGATTTTCAGTAAGTAAAAAAATATGCTATTGCCTGCAAGGATTCACTATTTATTACTAGGCTTAATGAATGCGAAGCATAAGAAACTTAATGGGTTGTTTCATGGGCTCTTTTAATGCGGTTTTAGAGCCTGACATATTTGACGCATTATCGTAGCTTTACAATTGCTAATATTCAGTGCTTATTTTATTTAATCTTTGTTTAAACTTATGGCACTCGATTTTTGTGTTTTTTTTATCTTTTCGTTTTGCAAAAATCTTGGAGGATTAACGAATCTAAGATGAATTACAGTTGTGATTTGTCAGATATCTAGAAGATACGTAGATATTATAAAGTTACCACTTGATTCAATACGTATACTTTCTAATCTTACAAAAATTCTACTTGATGCCATCCCTTTTTTTTTTTTTTCATGAATCTGTAAGTTGTAGAAATTTTTGAAATAATTTTGCCTGCGAGTTCTCTGAGATTTTTTTAAATTTCCCTCCTTTTCATCTCAGCAAATTGATAAATGAATTCAGTTGTTGCCAGTATTCTAGTGTATTTAAATGGTTAGAGAAATAAAAGTGCCTTACATACAATAATAAATAATATTTAATGTATTATATTTAAAATAATATCATCCAACACATATATAATCACTATTTAACTTTACAATGTGATAAAAATGGAAAGAAATTAATCAATAAAAAAATATATACTACGAATACATATATTTCAAACTAAAAGTATTTAAAAAAATCGAATAGCGTAAAAAATTATTAAAATAATGTCTCTGCAAAAAATTATCAACAAATTTTTAAAAAAAGAAAATCTCAAATTCGATATGTATGTAATGATATTGAATCACAATACATGATCATTTTAATTTATTTCAAATAAACTTAGTTCATATGGGTTTCATTCTTAAAAGTAATGAATTCAGTTAAATATTCGTTGTTTTTATCATATTTTTAAATATCATCTTTTTAACTTATGTTATTCATTCGACAAACTTCATGCATTAATCATCTATATTAAATCTATATTTTTTATTAATATAATATATTTTTATATGAATCCTTAAATTTGTTTTACAATATACATAAACAATAAGAATTTAATTTACAAAAAAAAAATTATTTTTCAACTTAAGTTTCAGTGTCAGTGAGAGCCTCCTCTCCATCATTACTATCACGAAACAAAAAATAAGCAAAAATTTCTCCGTAGTTCCATGGGTAAACAACGGTTAAAGGAGAACTTTTGTCTTCGCGCGTCTAATTTCATATTCTGGAACCCAGATGCATATTGCTTTGAAAATTTCGTACAGCATTAAGCAATAAAAAACTAGTTGGCTTTTATTGCGACATGCAAAATACATCACAAACATTTCGAGGTAAGTTGCAAGTAATTGTACGTACATATGTGATCTGTCTTAAATTTAAAGAACATTGCAATGAGAGATCATTGCGAAATTTGGTGTTCCCCCTTTTTTTTTTAAGCCTTACACAAAGGATGGAAATAAAGCGCCAACATTTTTTTTTTATGATTAACTTTTGATAACAGTCTTTGATATCGTTGAGGCCTTAGATATTTGCATTCCTTCTGTTAAAATTTCTCCCACTTCGAATCAAAAACCGACTCAACTATCTACCATTTTCATGGTTTGTGCTTGAACAAATGTGATCGCGCCGTATTTTGTTTTCAAATGTTTAGAACATTAATATTTTATTATAAATTAAGAAACGAAAGCTATCAAATGGAAAAAAAAAATTTCATTGTATTTTAATGTATTCTTCTGATTTGCCTATTAACTATTCAATTTAATATTCCTTTTATTTTAGTGTCAAATCGAAGTTTTTCTAAACTATTACGTTATAGCGGAAATTTTTTTTACCACTTTAATGACAATTTTTATTTTCTCATAAAATATTATTTTTGATTTTTGTCATTGACACAGATAATAATCATCAGTTGATAGGTAAAATTTCTTTTGTTTAATATCGCCATTGAATACAAGAAATTTTTCTAATTGAAAAAATTATTTTTCCTCATTAATTTTTTTCGCCACTTATTATTATTATTTACTTATCTGGATAAAATTTAATTTTTTAGTTACCTCTTATGATGTTTTTTTTATTTACTAAATTATGAATTAAATATTTTTTAGCAATAAAGATAATATTCTTTTGTTTTGCAATCATGACACTCCAAATTTCATGTAAAAGTAAATTAAATAAACTGAAATTATAATTCCTATTTACTTAATTGTCAAACATATTTAATAGTTTTATATTTTATTTCAAATGCTTCAGCTTTTAAAATTCATATTCATATCTGTACAAAAGAATTATAGTTAATATTTCTATTATCTATTTTTTTTTTCTAATGAATTCTTAAGTTTCATTTAATTTGTTGGTTTAACAATTGTTGTTGCTTTCATGGAATTTATTTTATATTTACCAAATATTTATTTTAAATGTAAAAGTAAATCATGAGCACAATTATGCATTTTTATTTTTTGAAAATATGAAGTAGTTTAAAAAAAAGAGCATTTATTTTCACAATATTACTTTACTGTTGTATATGAACTTGAGCATTCTATGAATTTATTATTTATAGATGTGAATTGATTGATGTAGCTTTGGTTTAAAATTAAGGAACAATCTTGTTTTAAAGCTTCTTATATTTTTTAACAAATATGTTGCATTCACCAAAAATTGGTTATTTATGGTTATTTAAAAGTGATTATTATGTGGCAGAGTATTGGACAAGAAAATGCCTATTCAGATGGTGAATAACATTTAATTAATTTAACTTAAATGTCATTAATGATTTTTATTTGATTTGCATTTGAATTTAAAATTTTGCATTTGCATTTGAATTTAAAATCAGTATCCTGTTTTTTTTTAATGACATGGTTTGCATTATTTATGCATTTATTTATGATTATGTGCTTGTTTCTGAATCATTTTAATGTGTAAAATTTTTTATGTTAATATTGCTGAATGAAATGAGTGACATTTTATTTTCTTTTTGTTCAATTATTCAGTGTCGTTTTTTTATTTATTCAAAACACATATGCCTTCCTTATTGTAATGTTAATACATATTAAATTAAAATTATTTTTGCATAGGTGCTGGAGCTCCCGGTGTGAATTTTACAGAACATGCATATGATAATCATTTAGTAAGTAAAATCTCTTCACAATATTAATTTCAAATTTAATTTGATATGATTCATTTGAAAATATTAAAATTTTTGGTACTGATGATTTCTTTGCATTTTTTGTAGTTTAATATTTATTATTTCTGGATTTTTATTTTTTTATAGTGACTTCCATGTAGAAAAGTTAATGCATTTTTTCAGTAATTCTTAAAAAAAATGATATGAAAATAATTATATACAGATGAACAAGTTTTAAATTTTATTATCCATTATTTTAAACAAAGAGAAGTATTTTGTAAAAAAAAAAAAAATCCTGATTTTTATATATTTGCAATGACATAACTGATAAAAAATTTTGCCAATTTGTTGATGGAATCATGGAACAATACATTTTAAAATGTGTTATGGATGGCAATTCTTTAATGAACAAATAAAATATTTTGTAATGGTACAAAAATTCATATATTTTTAAAATTCAGTATGCAATTGCAAGGTTTGGTGAAATATTGTAAAAAAAAATGTTTTTGGTGAGATTGCTATTCTAAGTTGCATTGAAAATTATTTTTATGCATTATAAGATATGTATAAAGTAAATCATTGCAGTTTATTTAAGTATAATTTTTGAAAGTATTATATTCTGTATAAAAAATTTTATTGGCATTTTGCATCATTTTTTTTGTTCAAAATTCAAGTGAATATTTTAATTTTTTATTAAAAAACATTATTTAAATAAATGAACTCTTTGAATGTATGTATACATATTATATATGTAATAGTTGTAATTTAACCTTTTTAACATCCTTTTTCGGTGTTACTTTTGCTCCTTTATAGATTTTTGCAATTTTTTATTTAAATTTTCTTATATATATTTATATATATCAAATAATATGTATGTTTATGTATCATGCTGAAGTAAGGAAGAACCTTAATATATCTTTTATAATTATAATCTTTTCATAGAAGTAATTTAAACTTGTTTGCATCATATTGCTATTTTAGTAGGAAAAAAGGGTTTAATGAGGCAATTTTTAAATTATATTTTACTTAAAAAATTAATTAAAAGTTTAAAAAAATTCTTAATTAATATTTATTGATATTTAAATTGAGGCTTGTTGAAGTTTCCCTAAAGTTAGTTGATCCATATTTTGTTATCAATTCAATGTTCCCTTTTCTAGAGTATAAAATTAAATTATCATCTCTATCCTGATAAAATGCAAGCATCACTGCAATAGAAAATACTTTTTTTTTTCATACTTTTTTACAATACTTCATACAATACAATTTTTACAATATTTCATCAATTTTCATGCAATACTTTTTTTTTCTGCCTATTCAGATGGTGAATAAAATTTAATTAATTTAATTTGAATGTCATTAATGATTTTTAATTGCATTTGAATTTAAAATCAGTATCATGTTTTTTAATGACATGTTTTGCATTATTTATGCATTTATTTATGATTAAGACTGTTTGCTAAAATAAAGTCATTGATCTTGAACCTTGTTTCCTTAATGATACTGCAATAAATTGTGACGTAGGGAAGTAGAACAACTGAATTAGCAATCATATGAATTACATTTTTTCAGAGTTTTGATGAATATTTATAGGAACTTTTACCAAATATATATTGCAATTTCTATTGTAGTAAAACCAAGGTTTTAATTTCAAAGCCTTAATTATTCAATTTTCTGATCTACTAGAATTATCCTACTTTTAGATTAAATGAAACAGTTCTTATTTTTATTGGACTTTTCATGTTGCCTTAACATAAATTGTTTCAGAAAAATATAAACCATGTTCTAATTTAAGTGTATATTTTATATTATTAATAATACATATCTTACATTTAACTAACTTTCAATGGAGGAGATACCAACTAAAACAAAATTAATATTTTTCTTCTTTTTAACTGAAAGAGAAATAATTCTTAAAAATTTACATATAGTTTAGAAGCTGATTTATTTTTGCTGAAATATTTTATATTCAGAAATTATTCAAATTCATTCAGTTATGTTGTCCAAAAATTATTAAAAATTTTTATGCTGAATCATAAATATTTATGTATGTATAAAATCATAAATATTCATATATAGTCAATAAATATTTATTTCAAGTATATTACTGTAAGTGCATTATAAACATCATGTAAGATCTTGCCTTTAGTTATGGCCGGTAAATTGTGTAGTGCAAAATTAAGTTCTTTTTTAAATGTCAAAAGCCAGAAATTAATGATTAACTTTATTCTGTCAATGGTGTCTATGTAGAGCAGTAAATATTTTGAGAGTTTACTTGAAGCCACATCTTGGGATACATGATGCCCCTAATAATGATTCTCATTGATTGAATTATAAATAAATTTAATTTATTTAAATATTTTGTGTGTTTAATTCATCAATATAAAATCTTAATTAATTAAATATTATCAGTATAAGTGTAGTTTAAATTGATTTAAAATTTTAGACTGTTTCATGAGCAATATATATATATATATTGCATTTTCTATTAGAGGGAGTTTCAGGAGTTAAGCATGCATGATTTGTATAAATAGTAATTATACTAATTATATATAAAAGATTAGTATTAATATATGATTATGATATTAAAACTAGAGTTTTAACCATATCATAAGAGAGATATTTTAAACATTTTGTGTTACTAGATAGGTAATCATTTTGTTATATTTTTGTTTCTAAAGATTGCTGCTATTTCTTTTAGTCATTTGTTTAAAATTAGAAAATAAAATATTTTAGAAAATTTTGTTTAATCTTAAAAACTTCCATGTCATTGTAATGTTTAGTCAATTTTATTAAATTGTGATTAATTTATTGATCTCTTAAAGAAATTGGAAAACGTAGCATATTTATGATTTATTAATTCATAATTGAAGCTTAAATTTTAAAACTATATACTATATAGATAAAACTACATACTGTTTGTAATACTATTCAAATTGATGATTTCGGCTGAAATCTATATTCGAAGTGATTCTGTTTATTAAATTGCTCTATTTTTTTAAATTCTTTTTTATAATAACGGAAAGACAGTTTATGATAATTTTATTTTAACATACATTCTTTCAAAATCATTTATTTTATATACATTTTATTCTCTGCATTCTCTTTTGAATTTGTAAAAACTTTTATGGCTCCAAATAAAATGAATAGTTATTTGTTCAATATTTTAGTATTGGTATTATTTATTTTGAATTGACGACATGCCATCTAGCATTGTTTTCAACTCTATTTTTCAAAATTTAATAATTTTCGCATTGGTTATTATTTTTATCTTATAAAATTAAAATATGTTTATAATAAATGTACTCATTAAAATTGTTTTTTTTTTCAATATCAAATATTAAAATTCCTGAATGACAAATCACCCACATTTTTTTATATAAATAATTGCTCTCTGTTTTTGTTTTTTTTATATGAACAATAAATTGCTTTGATTAATAAGTGAAACATCTCAATAAAAGTCATTTTTAGTTTGAATTTTTGCCTCTGGCCTTGATATAATATCATTTTTTTAAAAAAGGTCATTTAGTTTTTAACTATTACAAAAATTTCTATGACTTTTTTTAGATTACAAAAGGTAATTTTTATTTATATCTCATTGCAGTAGCATTAAACAAGTTTTAATTTTACAAAGGTTTTGATTCTACCTTTTATCCAATTTAAACAATAACAAAATCTATACAATAATAAGATATAGAACTAATATTAATTGATTTAGCAACATTTAATTTATTTTATTGCATTCAGCCTAAATTAAAATTTTTGTTGAAATTATTTTTTAGTTAAGTAGCATAGTATTCATTTTTTTTTGTTAAGTTTTTTGAAAAAAATTGAAATTTTCTTGATTTCACTTATTTAAATTTGCTTTTCTCATTATATTAAAAAAATGGTGTCTTGATATGTTATTGATTTTGTGACTTAAAATTTCATCCTATGGTTTATATAAATTTATTTATTACTTAAATTTATTTTATGTATTTGACAGAATTTTTTTCTGCTTTTATTGATTTATGGATATTTTAAAATTCTATAAGCATAATTTATGCCAACCAGAATAAAATCTAAGTTTATTTATATAATTTTAGGGAGTGCATTGCCAGCCAACTGGGTACCAACCATACACAAATCCACCATATCATCCCATACCTTCTCCAAGACCTCATCATTATGCTAATCATCAGATGCAACCTAATATGCCTTATAGGCATCATGGAGGAGCTTACGCTCCTAATCAAAACCAATATGGACAGAACATGAACCAAGAAATGTACAGGAATCATCATTCTGGTTATGTTGGAGGGCCTAATTCAAGAAACATGTCAACAAAGCCATGGCCAGAAAACAATGCATCTCCTGATTTGATGTCTCCTTATGGTCAAGTTTCACATCAGCAAATGATGAATAACCCACCCCAAATGCCTGTAAATTCAATGCGATCTCCACCGCATGCTACCTCTAATATGAATCCCACTCCACCTCAAAATCAACATTTTAGACAAATGCAATCACCAGCACATTCTCCTCATTCATGGTCACAAGCACAAATTCCAAGTCCTGGTGTAATGCATTCTTCAAGGACTACTCCATCACCATTACCAGCCCATATGCGTTCACCTGGACATAGTCAGCAGCCATTTTCACCTCCTGCCGCCCATGCAATGAGTATGCCTCCTCATCCTCAACCACTAGAGAATGGACAAATACCACCTCAATCACCTATGAATCCTTCTGGTGGTACGGATAATCATAATCCATCGAATCCTTTACACTCTCTGCAAAAAATGGTTATGCTAGAGCAAGATCCATCTAAGGCCTTAATGCCAATGATTGGTGATGGTTCTGAACAATTTGCAAATCAATGTGGTTCCCATAATTATGTACCTGATGAAACTGCCAGTAATGAATCTAAAGATTCAGCTTATTCAACTTATTATAATATGGATGAAAATCGTTTTGAATCAAAACCTAACAATACTGGAAATGATGCATCTGCTTATTCTACTGTACAGCAAGTTTCAAATTGCAATTTCCCCCTATCATCCCATCCACTCAACAATGAAGAAGTGCCGAATGCTGCCATTGTTCCAAACAATGGAAATTCAAATTTACATGAAGTTTGCCATTCTATTTCTAGTACCCCATCTCCTATAACTAATTCAGCTTCAACTGCCTCTCATGCACAATGCAAAACAAATATTGCTCAGAATGACTGTCCCTTAAATTTGACAGAGTGCCCACCTCATGCAGAATCTGCTCCCTGTGTTTACAGATCAAATAGAAGCAGCAATTTCTACAAATTCAGAACAAGCTCTAGAATCAAAATCTAGTCCAAATTGGACCTCAGATGTGTTATCTAACAAAAGTAAAACTCCATTAGCTGATATTCCAGTTGCAAATATTGCTAAAGAGGCTATTTCTATATCTCGAGAAAATTCTTCTATTGCAATACCAGAGACAGTAGCTAAACCAGAAGAAATAGTTACAGTAAAGCCAGAAAAAAATCTTGAAATAAAAAATCCATGCATAATTGCTGCAATTCCTGCTGATAAAGAAATTACTTTTGAAGATTCCTGCATGCCAAATAAGCAATTAGATAATAATCATAATAAAGATTCTTTAATTGAAATTCAAAGTAAAGAGGAACATCTAGATTTTTCTGAAAAAAATAGTTCTACAATGATAAAACTCACAGCTGAGGTCCATAATTCTGATGATGGTTCTGAAACAATCAAAAATAACTTATCAAATATTAAAGAAACTACCTCCAGTGAGCGTTCAAACAGAAAAAATAGCCAAAATATCAATGAGAATTATGAAGAGATTCCATCTCCAGAGACTAATTTGAAAGGTGAAGACCAAATAGAAAGTTCCAGTTCTAAAGAAGTGAATGATTCTAATTCATCCTTCAATTGTGATACTTCACCAATAGAAGATCAAGATTCCAAATCATTAATGGATTTAGCTAGAAATCCTGTTAAAGTTGTTATTCATAGAATACGGCAAGGTGATACAGATGACACTTGGCATGTACCAGATATTGATGGCAAAGAAACATGTTACGATAGTAACAATAGTGAGAATAATTTAGAGAAAAAACAAGATTCAAAAATTCCTTCTGTTGGCCCTCAAATAGTTATCTTATCCCCTGCTGAATCTCAAAAGAAGTTTGGATTTAGAAGTTCAGTGGCCTCTGATAATGTAATTACTGTTAGTGATGATAATAGCATTATTGAAACTATTGAGAGTAATTCTTCTGATGCTACTCCGTCTTCTTTCAACAATGGAAATAATAGCTTAGCTGGTGGAGCATCTGGTGGACAAAATTCTGATAAAAAACGGGGCAGACCAGTAGGATCTAAGAACAAATTAAAAGCAAGTTGTGTTAAGAAAAAGAGGGGTAGGAAAGGTAGTAAAAAAAAAGTAGAGTTAACCAAAAACAAAGTACCAGAGACCACTTCTAAACCTAAACGTGTTAAAATTTTCAATGGACCCTATGTGCATATAGTAGGGAGTAAGGAAAACCCAACTTCCATTAAAGTTATAAATGTTGCTCAAAAAGAAGAGGAAAAAGTGAATAAAATTCAAACAAAGAGAAATTTTAGTAGCACTGTGAGTAGAATTAAAAAAAAGCAAGTAGGTCATCTTAGTACATTATCACCAACATATGATGCCTTCAATAGAGATAAGACTTGGCTTTGTGTATTTTGTCATAAAGGAAGTCATCATGGTGGGTTAGGAGATCTGTATGGACCCTATTACATTAAAGACAAAAGTTCGGAAAATTCAAAAGTATCGCCAGTTACTGCTTCCACATCCAGCACTGGTACAGGAAAGAGAAAAAGACGCAAATCAGAAATTGATGATACTAAAACTCCAAAAAGAGCTAGACAGGTCAGTTTTTATTTTCCTTAATTTTTTTTTTTTTCCTGCTTTTAACTGCTAATTCATGTCCAAAGAGTGCTCCTTACAAAGTTCATTTTCTAATTGATATTGGAGGACTTGGCTAAAACAGATATAGTAGAATTCTTACAATTGAACTAAGTGATGATGATTTCATTCACTACAAAAATCTTTAATTAGGTCCAAAATAGGGTAATAATTTTCTTTGAAATAATGTTAATGTTGAACCAACTCTATGAAATATTAATCAATGATTATCTCAATATGAGGAAATCTACAAAGATATAACCGTAAACAAATTATGAATTTCATTATAAAGTCCAAAGCAATCCTTAATTCATCAACCATTGTACCAGAATCATATTAAATACTTTCGAATAATTAAAGTGACATCATGCAAAGATTAATAATCTATGAAAGTGATAGTTTTTTTTTTATATATATTTCTTGTTTTTATGTTTGTATGTCTTATGACTTGTTTCTCTCTTTATATTTATTGTTTATTATATTTTTTATATCTTTATATTTATGGTATTTTATTTCTTATGCTATAATAAATTATTTTAAATATGTTATCAGCTAAATTATAATTTTGCTTTATTTTTGATGATAATGATTTTGCATATAAAATATTTCAATTTACTTAGAATATTTGAAGAACTGGCCTATCTTATAAATTAAAGGTGTAGGTGCACTTTATTTGTTTATTGATGTTTTCATCCATCTTTACTTTTGATATCTTAAATGTATGTTTTTTTATCATTGTATTTGTATCTAAAATGCTTTTTAAATTTGAAAAATGTTATAGTAATTTAAGATTTTGGCTTTTACAAATATCAATCGACCATAGAATATACCATTTATTTATTTATTTTACAGCTGAAATGAATAACTTTTTATTGTATACAGAAAAAAAATTATCTATTTTAGTCAATTTTCCTTTCTGAAATTAATTTATGACAACAGGAATAATTCTTAATATCTATCTCTTTTTATTTTGTTTTATATTATTTTATTTTTTAGAATCACTTATCAATTAGTGTTGCATTTATTTTAAATATTTAATTTAATAAAACAAAAGTAGTTGATTTTTATTATATTTATCTAATATATGAACTGTCCACAAGCCAATGAGATATAACTCCATTAAAAAAAAAAAAAAAAAAAAAAATGTTTTTTGATTTTTGCAAATTGATTTGTCTTCTGACAAGATAGTTCATATAAAATTTTTAAATTTCTAATAAATTAAGAAACTTAAATATTTTATATTTTTAATAATTAATCAGCACCTTTTCTTATCCTAAGAAAACTTATCTTGATTAAGTTACTTTTTCAACTTTATTTTATTACTTTATCATCATACTTTATTATAAGTTACTTTTTATCAAAGTTATTGTTACTTTTTGTTAGTTTATATTTTTTTGTTCTTGTAATGTATGCAACTAATATTGTCATTTATATTCAATGATAGTGTAATAATTACTTGGGATAACTGTTACTCCAGAAAATATAATCAATTAATACTTTTAAATGTTTGATTCAATGAACATGAAAATGTGATATTGTTCAGATCCTTGTATAATAATTGCTTGATTGAAATAATATTTTTAAATGTTTTACTTAATCCTCCTCTCTTGTAAAAATAAAATTAATTACAAATATTTACCAATTAATATAGCTAAAAGGGATTGAAAGCCCATTTCTTCAGATCTCTGTAAACTAATCTGAGCTACTCTTCTTTATATATATTTTGTTTTCCTAAATGATGTAGTGGAAAAAAATGTCATTTGGAATCAATGTGGAGGTCTTGCGTAAAACTCAAATTTTAGGAACTTTTGTTCTATTGAGTCATTATTATCATTTAAAAGTTTGAGTTGTCTTTGAAAGGAACAAACAGCAACTTTGTATTCTAGGCAATCAGAAATCATAAAATAATTATAATTATAAACATTTTATTTTTTGTAATATGTGCATACATTTAAGAGCAAGAGTGATATGTTGTTTATTAGGAGAGTTCGCCTGGTGGTTTTTCTTTAATACGAAAGTCTTCTGCTTCCTTTACTAGAGTATATACTTTGTTGCAGTATGAAATTCTGAGAGGAGTTAAAGTAAATTTTGCTATATATTAAAGATGCAAATTTTGAATAGTTTTGGTGTAATTTGTATGAAGAATTTAGCCTGTTTCTTCAAAGCAAAATGTTAGATATTAACAAAATGCTGCAACATAATAAATTTTGATTTCTTCTGTAACTATAGTTATTTCTTCAAATTTTGAGCAAACAAAAGATTTTTATATCAGTTAAATAAGAAATATTTCACCAATGAAATTAGGTGTTTAAATATAAAATCTATATTAATGTTATTAGTTATGAATGCATTTTATAACAAATGCATAAACATTTCATGTTGGATCTCATGCAGGTCATGCATGGGACAGGCTCGATATCGACAAAATTATTTTCTGATTTTAATAAATGTGACATTTCTCAATTTTTTTCCCTGCTGTATTAAGGTTTCAGGTTTGAAAATGGACATTTATAATATTACAAAAGATTAAATTGTACATGCCTTTTACCTGAAAGTAAACTGGAATTTTTTGAAAAGAAGTGTTGTTGCAAATTAAAATTCTGTTAAAATATGCGATTGTAAGATAATGATTCATTTTATTTAAATGAGTATGAATAAAAACGCAAATTCTATCAATAAATATTTGTAAAATAAAATTACAAGTGAAAATATATTAATAAATAAATGTCCTGGATATGAAATACAGCATGTTTTATAAGCATTTTTAAATGTCATTAATCTGGTGTTTTAGTGAAAAGTTGTTTGTTTTTTATTTCTTTTAGTTATGAATCCATTATCATTAAAATATTACAAATATTTTGAAACATTAAAAATATTTTTAATAATGCTCATTTTTAATTTGAAATTGTTTAATTCAATTTTTTTCTTGAATTCCTGTGGTCTGTTATAAAAATTGTTATGTAAAAAAAAAAAAATTAAAAAAAAACCTGTAAAATATATATATTTTTAATCTCTAATTTAATTAGAAGAGTTACTATGGTAATTTCTTAGAAAATTTACAGTCATATTTTCGAAATGGAGAAAATATATTAATAAAAGTTTGTAATTCCTTTAATCTATATAAAGGTAAATTGGGTAATTTATGTGGTAAATTTGATCAAAAAATTTTTTTTTTTAAGTGAGTTTAACATTTTTATATAAAATGATAAATTTTTACTCTATTATATGAATTTGGCTTTTCAGAATTTCAGTTTTTGTTCGTTTAATTGTTGATATTATTTTTCATCAGTTTCTTTTTGCTTTCCTGTCAATTAAATGTATTTTTATTTTTATGTAGAATTCTGGTCATTCTGTCATTGATTCCACTCCAATGAGAAGTTCCTCTCTGAATGATTCCTCTTTAGATCCAGATGCATTTGACATGAAAGAAGTTTGGATCCATGAAGATTGTGCTGTCTGGTGCCAGAACATCTCTTTAATTGGAGAAGAAGTGCAAGGTTTGGAAGAAGCTATTGCTGAAGCCAATGAAAATGTAAGCAATAGAAATGAGATAAATTAATTTATTCTGTAAATAAATACATTGGTCTAATCTTATCTATAATAATACCTCTAGTACTCAACCAAAATAAGTTGCCATTTCATTACACAAATTGTTTTTATTTGTACTTAATTGTATTCATATACATTTAAAAATGTTCTTATTTTGTTTGAAGAAATGTATAAAATTAATTTTAATCTTTCAATAATAAAAAAATTCTTTTATTTAATTAATTACATTTCTAAAACCATTTGATTTGGAATGCTATATATATATATATATTAGTTTTATTTGACTTGCATTAAATATTTCATTTTATTTAAATTAATTGTAAATATGGAATTTTAGTGACTTCATTTTTTTAATCAGCCTCATCCATTTAATCTTTGATTAAACATAGAATATATAAATATTTATAGTTTTTGTGTAGTGAAACTTTAAAAGCAACCTGTCCTTTTCAATCAAAAGATGCTGCTATTGGAGATTTTATCTCATCTACTAACTACATTATCTTTTCTCTCTCTCTCCTCATTGAAAATTGCTAGCATAAGTAATAGTTAAAAAGTTTTCTGTGATCCAATCAGCAAGGAATTGGAACTGGAAACTTCCTCTCATCCCAGTTGATGATATAATTGTTTCTTTTAATCAAGTTTTTCTTGGGCAGTTTTTATTAAAAATAAAAATGCTATTTTTGCAAAAGTGCTATAAGGTATTTTTGAATAATTATTTATGATTTTCTACATTGTTCTACTTAATTGTTTATAATCTCTTTTACATTCCATAATAAAACTATGGAATGTAGTTTCATGGTGTTATCTGCAATGTTGTAAGTAATAATTATTTCAAAATAACAATTAACCTTTCTTTGAAAAATTAATGTTTTGTTTATTATTTCATGAAATAAAAAAAATGATTACATGTTTGTTAATGAACAGATTTTATTAATTATTTTTCTAATTTAGAATTGCTGTCAATGTTCATTACAAGGGCGACATTAGGTTGTTGGGGTAAAGGTTGCAAACAACAATATCACTATAGCTGTGCCAAAGAAACTGGTAAAATTCTTTTAGATGTTTTGCTTTTCTTTTGACAATAATATAAATTATAGGAAGGCTTTTTAAATATTATAATTATGACATATACTTGCTGTGCCTCACTATAGATTATAAGCAAATAAAAAATAGTTGTAATTTGTGTTTTAACTTAGGTGTTAAAAATTGATACTTTTAAGGGTGTGGTGGGAGATTAAATCTTTTGAAAAATGAAAACATTTCTTAAGCTACATACAAAATTTACTAATTTGGCAGCATTTGTTAAGGAAAAAAAATTAATGAAAATGTATAATCTAAAAAATACTATCGCAACAATAAAAAATATACAATAATGACTTTTTACAGAACTTTTAATCAATAAAATTAGAAATGTCTTAGAAAATAACAAATCATTAATGATTGTATTTTAAATAAAACAAAATTTTTATTATTTTTCTAAATTTTATATAATTAGAATTTCAAAATAATAATATTAATAACAAAAATTAAATAATGCGAAATGTGTGAAGTTTTTCAAGAAAATTTCCTTTTTTTATATTAGGCTACAGTCATATAAGCAGTGAATTTAAAAGTATAGAAAAATAGTTTAATGAAGGCCAATATTTTATGTCTTTAATAATTTTCCACCCAGAAATTATTTTATAAAATTACAAAAAAAAACCCACCTCTTTGAAATGCTACTTTTGTTTCATGAATGTTTTGTCTTAATTTACAACTATATTGTTTAGTAGATGAATTTTTTAAATGTAAATAGTCATTCCTTAGCTACCAACTCTTCTACATTTTACTGGTGGAGCCAAAATATTAAACGGTTTTGTCTTATCTGATTTTGAAGCAAAATTGCCATCGCCATTAGGAGACATGATTACTTCTGCATTGTTGTAGAAATAATGTTAATAATTTTTGTTTTAATCAAGTATATTAAATTATTTTGTACTAATTTAAATCTGTCATTTATAATCAAGATATGTTAAATTTCATTATATATTTAAAGTGTGTTGTATGATTTTTATAAAGCAAAGAAACTGGAAAAGTTTTTTTTTTTTTTTTTAAAGCTAGTGGAAAGTAAAGTGCTAATATAATATTTTGTAGATGCATGCATACATAATAATAATAATAATATGAATCTTAAATGTATTGATAAAAGAAAAATACAGCCTGTCCAGTTTATGTATAATCAAATGTAGGAAGTTTGCTTCAAGTTGTTCTTTAAACTATCATAATATAAAATTGATAAATATTAATAATTAAGTTTAAGCTGTTAAAACATTTTTATCATTTTTGGTGATTAGTTATAGCTTATTAATTATAAAACAATGTGATATAAAGTCATTTGCATTTCCGAAAATAGAGATTGTGTAGTTGCATTATTCATTTGTTTGGTAATGAATTTTTTTAATGCTACTTTTCATAATTGTATTATAAAAAGTGTCTCATTTGCATTTTTTTCTACAATTTTTCCATTTTTTAAACTATTTTTCTCTTTTAAAATTATAAAAGAAAAGATGATGTTACATGTTGGTCTGCATGTTTTTGTGATTTGAAAATAGAAGTTTATATAGTTTATAAATATAGTTGTAATACGTGGAATCAGTTTATGCATCATATGAAAAGTTTGATATATTTTATTTATTGAATCTGATTTTCTTAAACTGTAATTTTCTTCAGGTTGCAAGATGGATATTGATAAGTTTTCCTTGTTTTGCTCTCAACATCAGGTAATATATATGGACATAAATGCATTGAATATGAATTATAGTATGAATAATATATCTTGGAAAGTTTTGAATTCTGCATAATTCTCATCTGTGGTATCCAATGTTATTTTTCCCCTCCTTTTATTTAAACTTTTGTTATAATTATGTATCTAAATAATTTTAATAAAGGTATATTTAGTATCAGTATTTTTTAAATTTTTAAAATGCAATTTATTTCTTTTTACAAATTTTCCTGTATAAGTTTTATAATGGAAAGTAATTAATTTGTCTCACAATAAAGATTAAAATATTGTATGGTAGAAGAGAAATATATTTATACATATATATCTGCAGTAAATTTTTAATTTAAATTGTAAAGATGTCATAACTATGAAACAAGTCTACAATACAAATCTTGATAAAATATTTATTATCATGTTTTCATTAATTATAATAAATTGATAATATGTTAATGAGGTCTTTATAAATATGAAATTTTTGATATACACTACAGAATTGGTTTTAATTTAATGTTAAACTATTATATGTTGGCAGTATTCACTTGTTTTATCTTTATGCTCTTAGCAAGAAAAAAATTCTGTATATCTCTGTCCTTTTTTCATTACTAATATGAAAGTAATTTTCTTATTTTATTTGATTTATTTTACATTAGCAACATATGAATAGCCTGATTTTTAAAATTGTTTTGAAATATAGTGATACTCGGTCAAAAATGTTTAATTTGTAAGTATCAAAATAAAATGGGCAACTTATTTTTAAGGGGTTTTTTCTGTGTTTGATATATATCCATATGCATTATAATGTCAATGGTCATAATATTATGGCATGGATATTTGTAATATTATTATACAATAGCATAGCATGGATATTCTTGTTAGTATTATTCTGTCTCAGAATTTGCAAAGTTATAATTTTTCTTTGGGTAGTTTTGACCTTGATTGCAGTTTGCTGCATGATTTGCCAGAAAATTTGGATACTTCTGTGGGGCTTCCGAGAAGTGCTAGACAATGTTAAAATTTTTTTAATCAATTCATTGCCCATCTGAAACATCACAATATTGTGTTATATCAATTTTGCATAGATTTGAAACTTCACATATGGAACTTGTTTTTGAATCATAAATAACAAAATAGGAGTCTTTGAGCTCTCCCAACCATAAATTATTAAATTTCTTTTAAAAATAAATTATTAAATTTAATTTTGAAAGAAATAATTTTTAATGATTATTTTATGGTATGACATATGTTTGTTTTAGTTTATTTGATCTTCCATTTTTGCTATCTTTTAACATATAATTGTTTCATATTTCAAAACAAAACTATATCCTTTTTCTAATTTGATTATCAAATTTTATTTAGTGCTAATATTTAAGTACATTTGTTTAGTTTTTCCTGAACAACTTCATAGTACAGTAACATCTTTTCTTGCATAATAAATTGGCAAAGTGTATATCAGCCAATATATTAAATTTGAGTATATGAAAGAAAAATGTTGATGATGGAGAGATAATTGCTAGTGAACTTATTTACAAGGTAAAGAAGAAGACAGTTTAAAAATTAATCTTTATTTAAAGCCCTTACCCTGCCTGATGCTTTAAAAGTTAACAAATTGTTAATATTTTGAATCATGTTTTTCCTCGAAAATAGCAATGCCTAAGAATAAAATAACTATATAATATTAAGGAATGGTTACCTATATTTAAAGACTTTCTAAATAGAAAGTTTATTATGGTTGAGATGGCAATATACAAGTACAAATTTCTTTATATTTTTTCAAAACAAGCATATAATTTGTATTCAGAATCATGACTGGGAATAAAATCTAGTTAACTTTTTAATTACTTTTACTCAAGTCTACTATGGTAAAATAAAAATTCCTTTTTACTTAACATATTATTAAAAAAATTTTTTTTTTTTTAAGAACACCTTTTTTCCTACATTCATATTAGTTTCAAATTTTTTCACCTTCTTGACTTGAACTAAAAATTGCATTTTTAAATTAAATTTATTCAAGAACTTTTCATTTTGTTTACATTATATTTGTGCATTATAATACATATATTTGAAACTAAAAGTATCGTTAAATAAATATTATGCAAGTACTACAAAATTTACATATCTAGAAGTAGGAAACAATTACAAAGTAATATGGGAAAAAATGGAAGGGGAAATCAGATACTAGCATTTTGCAAGCATAAATTTAGTTGAGAAACTCAATGTTTAGAATGTGAAGCCGCTTTTTTAGGTAATATTACAATTATAACAATTTTTTAAGGAATTCTACAAGATAAGTTTTTATTTTATGTGAGAATTGTTAATAATAAATTAATTTATCTAACAATTTCTCTTAATTGGAGTCTTTTCAATAAGTAGAACAAGCTAACATTGCATTAAAATTTGCAAAGTAATAATTATGCAGAAGTACTGGTGAACAAATATTGAATATCTGAAATTGTCAGATATCTCCAAACCAGTTACACCGATTTAAAATTTCTGTTGAAATCTCTTCTCCCTTGTACTGCTTGGACAATTCACAGATCATCATCTTCAAAGCAGTTATACATTTTTGAAAAATCAATATTTCGATGTTGGACACAAAATCATGTTAACAGAATGTCTTAAATCAAAATTTCATTTAAGTAAGAAAATAAAATTGGATCTGTGATTTTAGACTTAAATCAGCATTTCAATATATATTTATTTATCACACAGAACTACTTCTGAGTCGAGTTTGCAATTTTGTGTGGGATGTTTATCAGTACATTTGATACAGCATTTAGGAAGGTGGCAGACCTTTCTGTTGTATGGAAATCTTGGCTATGCCTCACTAATGTAGAGACCTTGGAAAGCAGTGTGGTATTAAATTGCTGTTTTTCTCTATCTCCTTGGAGCAAATTAATTTACTGATAAACTTTTTCAATAGTTAGTGAGCCAGCAATTAAACACAAAGTAATGGCATTGGCTACTTAGTTTTGAATTGTGACTGGCAAGTAGTGTTGATGACATTGAACCCTACAAATGATTTCTTTTTATATTTTACTGCAAATTTGTTGCTTAAAAAATGCTCATTAAAATATACCATTCAATAAAATATATAAATATTTTGCAATTTTTTTAAAAATTAATTTTGTTTATTCCTATGAAAATTAAAAAAAAAAAATGCATATTGCAATTATGTGCAAATAATTGATTTAAATGCTTGATAGATGATGTCAATATTTATAAATGCTTTGTTTTGATTTTAGGGAGGATCACATGCACCTAATGTTGTAAGAGAAACAGGAAAACCTATTAAAACTGAAGTAGGATTGTTGTTTTTATTTTCTTATCTACTATTATGAAAGATTATTTAAATTCTCTGTTTTGTAGTATTTCTATAAATTTTAATTATATTGATATTCATAGTTTAAATTTTGTCATGATATATAACAATGCATGTAAATCAGCATTAGTAATGTAAGAAAATATTATAATAAAATTTTTGCTATATATATTTTTTCCTATGTAAGAAGTTATCTTTGTAATATATATAGAATTTTATTATTTGCTCAAAATGAAAAGAAATGCTGATAATATTTTAAAGCAACTTATGTGGATTTATTTTGATTTCTAGCCAGGGTTACAGGAATCTATTGTTGTTAAACAAACTGGAAAGCCTATTAAAAATGAGGTATTGTTAAAAATATTTTTTTTCTTAATTTTATTTGAAATTAAATTAATTAACAAATAATATTTTGTTTTTCACGAGATTCAAAATTTACTATTATATGACTAACTATATTTACTATTATATACTATATTTTCAGTTAATATGATTATAAAATTTATTAGTTATGCAATAATGTATGTAAAGTAAATCTCTATGCATTAAAAAAAAAAAAATGCAAAATACACCACTAAGTTATCTGATTCTTCTAAAATAGACACCCTATAACAAATGTTTTGTTTTTGAGTCTGATTAATTAGTCTGTCTTGCATGTCTTAAGATAAATATCTCAATATACATAATGCAAAAATCATTTGTAAATAGTGTAACTCATTTAAATATTAAATATATAATACATATTTTATATATATATATATATAAAATATTAAATATATATTTATTTAATTATATGTTTTTATAATTTGCTCTTTAAATGGTTTATTTTATGTAATTTATAATGTGGTAAAAGTTTTTATTTTATACACATGAAAGATGAAATATATTGACAATATTGTGCTGGGATAGGTGCTACTTTATCTGCATTATATTTTTAACTTTACCACATTATATTTTTCTTCTTAATGCTTGAAAATATTCAAAATGAATATTTGTAGAGCATTTTCCTTTTTAAAGAGAATTAGGAAAATTAAGATTATTCTGCAAACTGTGCAAGACAATATAGGATTTTTGACAGTTATTGTAAGTCACTTGGCAGGTTGTACGTGTGTAGTGAATTTTGTATTTTTTTCTCTGTGTTTTATAAGCAATTAATCTGCACTCTTTTTGTTGTTTCTTTTGCTTGTTTAATTTATATTTTGATAAAACTCTCGCTTTCGAAAAGTAAACTGTGTTTTATTACTTGGCTAAAAAACAATCTTAGCCCCTTAAGTAATCAAAACATGTTCTGTATTATATGCAAAATATACATTGTTATGAAAAAATTGATTTATAGATTTAGAACTACAATAAAAGTAATTAAATTTATTTTTCAAATTCTTCTAAATCCTGTTAAATCTTTATTATACATAAAATTATGGAGAAGGGTTGAGAGTAAACCAAAACAAAAATGTGATTCTACAAAATTCTCAGAATTTTCTTTAATACCAGATTTTTTCCTCAACAGATAGGGGTTGGTAAGATAAAAGTAAATAAAAATTGCCTAAAGTTATTTTTGATCTTTGAATATGCTGCTTAAAAAAAGAGTTTATTTATTTATAAAAGTAATTTTAATAAAGAATTGAATCGTATGTTATTTATTTTCGAGTAAAAATAAGGCCTGAAATTTTTTTCTCCATAATATTAATAAAAAGACTTAGAAAGATTTCATTCATTCATGCTCAGAAACACACGTGTTTCTGAGCATGTCTGAAAGAGAAAAAAAATTAATACAAATATATTCATTATTATTGAGTGGAAAGAGCAATTAGAGGATCTATTGTAGCCTACGCTGCTCCTATAGTTCTTAAGTTTTTCAATTCTTGTGCCTTTGCTGAAGTTTTTTCAAGTCAATTCTGATATTTTATGAAATAGTCAATAAAGTTATTTAATATGTGTTTATGATATTATTTAATATATATTTTTATATATAATATTTAAGGTTATGAAAAATGTAATTGAACAAATTAAATGCTCCATTTTAATTTTTCAGAAAATATATTAAAAATAAAGTTTATAATTTTTATTTTTTACTCTATCCCAACTAGTCCTTTAAGGAGGTACAGACACTTCAAAATGTTCAGCATGTTTAATGTTGCATATAGTCTATATTTAAAAAAAAACTTTTTCTTTTGAAATTTTGAATACATCGTTACTTATTAAAATGATTTATTTTATATTTTTCATAGAAAAATCTTCCGATCGCCGTAGTCGGTGCCAATGAAGAACTTCATGTGTGGTGCTTCCAGGTTACTTTGAAAAACATTGGATTAGCGCTCCACATGTGAATAGCTGTGTAGATAGTAAAGCACATCATTCCAGTTTTTCAAATCCATTGTCTATAGTCTATGTGCTCCAAGGAATCATAGAACAGAAATCTATGTATCATTCATTCATCTTGTGCTTTGTTTATACATATTATGTATGTATAAATAAATATATATATGTGTGTGTATGTGTGCGTGTGTGCATGTGCGTGTATACATGTACTCCAATGATAACATTCACAGATTGTAGGGATAATTTCTCAAAATTGTGCTTCATCTGTCTGTGTTCGAGGGTGAACTGTACCTGTTTCTGAACTATGCAATCCTATAATTGTGCTGTGTTTATCTGAAGAGTGATTATATCACTTTTGTGTTAGATTCAGCCTAAAAAAAAAAAAAAAAAAAGAAGCAGCTGTCTGGATATATTTTCACATTGTGAAAAGTGTACAAAAAAAAACTTGCACTTCATTTTATGGTATTATAACAAAATTGTGCTATTTATTGAGACTATTTTAAACTTCTTCTGTTTGCAGTGTAAAAATATACTTGTGAATTATTACCATACATGATTGGGATTCCTTTTCACCTGTGTATACATTATAGAATGTGTCATTGCTTTTAAAATTTGGTTATTAGTATATGAATGTGTGATATGCATTTTTACTTGAAAATAAATGTGAAATATCATCATCAGTAAACAAAAAATACTGATTAATTCGGCAGAAATAATAGGATTTCTTTACATTGTACTAGATTCTTTATTTAATGTAAAGTTCACCCATATGATTTTCTATATGTTCATAATAAAAGAAATTAAATTTTCTTGCTGCATAGTTACTCATTATAATAAAATTCTGCAAAGAAATGTTGAACTGCACTTGTTAATTAATTAGTTCACAACTTTAATTATTATTTATCTTACCTACTTTGGATTATTATTGTTTGTTCTTAGTTATGTATAAAGTTCTGAATTATATTTTGTTTATTCCTTTTCAAATTTTAATTTGCCTGTCAAAATTTTTAGGAATTATCTGACTTGTCTGTTTTTGATTATTATTTCTTTTTTTTTTTTTTAATTTTATAGAATTGTGATTTATTCCCAAATCGCAACTTATTTAATACCTTTTTTTTCCCAATGTATACTGAAGTGGTATATAAATTCTGTAACTAGACAGAATAAGTGTCATAATTATGCATGGCAAATATCATCAATAAGGTTGTAAACATCAATAAATTATTTTAAATTTCATGTAGTATTTCTTTAAACAATAAGTTGAACAGATTAATTTCTTTTCATTTTCTGTGTTGATTTTTATTGCGGAGTTCTGATTTGTTTTTATTTTTAATGTGGAACAAGTTGTAGAATAACTACTATTATATTATTATATATTAATATTTAAAATTATTTATTCTTATATAATTTTTATTGATGCATTTTTAAAATCTCAATTCAGGAAATTTTCCATAATTGTAACTTAATTTATGTGATAAAATTATTTAAAACTTTTTTGAATAAGGCTGTGCTATTTTTTCAATATTCATCGTTTAAAAATATATCAAAATGTATGCTTTTTAATGGGGGAGGGGGGAACTTATATTTTTTTCTTTAAAAATGTAGAATAAAATAAAAAGAATCAAGAATATCAAACTAAATTAATTCTACTAATCTATCGTCATATTCTATGAAATTCATAATCAATGTTATTTAAGGATCTAGCAATATGTAGTCTTATATTTTCTATTATGAAATATATATATTTAAAATTGCTTTTTTTATTGTATTTAAGTTATGATGTTAATAGATGCTTATTGAATTTTTTAAATATATATTGTATATTTAAAAATTTTTGTTATTCTTTAATGTATAATACCTATGTTTTGAACTTCAGTATTTAATTAATAATTCTTTATGTTTGAAACTTGATAACATTTATTTTTTCATCAGGATGTTTGGTGACATTTTAATGTTATTTTACAAATTTAAAGTAAGGTTCCTATAATCTTTTCTTTGATTTTTTTTTTTTCGCATATATTTTTGCAAACTTATACTTAATGGTAATAAATAATTATTAATTAAAAAAGAGATAAAAATAAAGTTTTATTCTAGAACAATAAGTAGATGGGAAAATGATCAAGGTCAAAATTGCCAACATTGGTGAAAATAAACAAAAAAATTTTTTTGTTAAAGACGAAAATTTTATATATGCATTTGTTGATTTTATATATTTACTTGTTGATTTTCCTATTTTCTTCTTTAACATAGCAAACAAGATTGATCTGGATTTTTTTCTTATTTTTGTCTGTCTTATTAAGGGTTTATAATTTTCATGTGTAAAAACAGTCATTGTGGGGGTAATTTATTATGCACTTCATTTTTACTTATTTTTTTTTATATTTTAAACTAGCATTTGTTAAAATAACTTATTTAAATAAACATTACATAAATTGTGTTTTTGAGCTTTAAATGAATTTTTTAAAATTTTGTGTTAATAAGTGATCAGTTTTTTTTTTATTATTTTTCTTTATTAAATATTTTTTTTTTTTCATAAAATTTTCTGTTATGCTTAAATATAAATTACCAATTGGCTAGCATTCAAATATTTTATTTAATATAATTTTATGTCTGATTTAAAATAGTGTTCTAGGATGAAATATTTGTTTAATATTTCATATACTTAACTTTACTATACTTTGTAGTTAGTTGTAAGATCTTGTGCAATAGTTTGGATCAAGTGAAAATGCAAAAGTACATTCAGAGTTATAAAATTGTTCTTTGCTGTCAGTTTTTATTAGATAAATATATTATGACAGTTATTTGTATCAATTTCATCCAAATGGAATTCCATTTCCTAGATTGCATTTGATTTTATCTGTGTTAATTAAATATTCATACTCTTTTCAATGATGTATGTTTTCAAATTTTTACATAAATTTCTTTTTTTGAAATATGCGATTATTTTTAATTAATGTGCGTTCCTAGATACACTTTTCATTTTTATCATAAACATTGCTTACAAAATTTAGGATATTTAATAACTTTGTCTTATTTTTAAAATGTACAGCTTTTTCCATATTTAATGCAAATTTTTAAAATTCAAATTGTATATAAGTAAAAATTTCTGCAGAAAAAACTTGGAAACTGATATTGTTTACAAAAAGAAAAGGGACAGATCACATTTAATTTATTGGTTACATGTGCAAAAAAATAAAATATTATGAAAATGAGCTGTTTTATAAATGTTTTTTTTTTTTTTTTTTAATGATCTGAAATTATTACAGGCTGGTGAATTCAAATTATTTGCAATGAAAAAGCTAAAAAGAAGTTATATTATGTTTAATAAACAGTTTGACGAATAATACAATATTAGTTAAAATTAGTGCATTATCAATTTTAAAAATAACTTAAAAGTAAATCAGCAATTACATTGTAATATAGTTAACTTGAAATTTATTAAAAACCTTTTTTGTTTAGTTATATTACTTTTAGGTTGATATTTTGTGAAGAGTTAACACATAATTTTGAATATTGATTTTATCATTGGAAAAGAACAGTCATTTTTAAAAGCATTACTTAAAGTATCAAAGTAATGTGGTGACATAATTGAATTAAATTTTCAAAACAATATTATATTGAAAGATTTTTTTTCAAAACCTTTTATTCGCGTTGCTGAAAATCGCAAATTTTATGAGGTAAGGTTTTATGATAAACTCAGTAAAAACATTTATATTTTGTGAGTGTAAGATATAGTTTTTTTCTCCCATTCTTTTAACTACACTTGGATTAAGATATTTTTGCTCTTTTTTTTTTTTTTTATTGAAATAAATATATAAAATTTTTACACTATTGGTGGCAACATATATGTTAATTTCATAATTCCTTTGAATAATTGCATGCATTCCTCAAAATTTTAATTTTGATATTGCTTTTTAAAGATGAAGTGGAAACAGGCTAATCATAGTTTTAAATCAAAAAATCGTTTTATTTAATATTTTGAAAGTTGACAATTGTATATTAATTTTGAAAATATCTTAAAAGACTTATATCGATATAAAAGAAAGTGCAGCAGTATTTCCTTCCTTTAAGTGAAAATACTAAATTTATATTGATCTGGGGGGGGCATTCTTTGAAACTTTCTGTAAATTCTAAGAATTTAATTTGTGTAAATTAAATATTTTTGAGAAAAGGACTGCTCTACTTTTTAGTGTTAATGTAAGGCTGTTCACTCTTGGGTAAAGATAGTCCAATCTTAATTGACAATTGAAATGTAATACAAATTAGTTTATTTAAATTTGCACATTTATATTATGCAATTTGATTTATTTAATAGTTTTGCATGTTAAACTAAATCATAACAAATGCTTCATTTATGGTTGAGTTAAATAAGCAAAGATTGCTGAATATTATGGTCAAAATCAAATGAATTTTGGAGATAATTGAACAAACATTTGAATGGTCTTTAAATTTCTTTTACATTCAAGACTAGGAGAAAAAAAAAAATTAAAATATTCTTGATAATGACTGAATTAATCTATCAATTATTTGGTTGGTTGGTGAGGTTTCATGGCACAAGAGCCATTATGTGCCATACACAAATCCTTTAATTTCATAAGTTTCTTATATTAAATGAGTTTCTGTATGTTAGTCCTTCAAAAGTAAAATATTATAGTAATTATCTTCTTGGATGTTAATAAATAAAAGATTAACGGCATCAAATCTAAATTGTCTTGTTCGTTTTAATATGAGCACATTCTGGTAAAATGCGTATAATAGATAGCTTTTTGTGCAGCAATTTCGTTTGTCTGAATTACCATCTTATGAATATATAAGCTATGTTTTTCAACTGTGTGCCTTAGTGAAACCAAACAAAATATTTCTTCATACAGAGATTATAAATCTGCAAGTAATTAATTATATATATATTATCAATTCGTTTTTACTCACAATTAAAAATAACGAAACCAAGGACATGGCATGGGATGAGTTATTAGAATATTAAAAAAAAAAAAAAGCTTGGTCTTGATGCCTTAAGGCAAGTGCTGGACAGACGTACTCACTTTGCATTACCCAGGGGGCGCGTGTATAACTTGAAGATAAGCCACGGACGCGGAGTAACAATGCCCCCGCAACGCTGTACGATCATATTAGACCGGGACCTACTTTTTTAAAGAGGATTACGAACCACTACAAACAACCATGGTACAGAGCGCTAGCTACTCGGCCATTCAGGCCGTATGATTGCTACATAAAAGTATAGATTTGTTTTGTTTGTTATTCGTATAGTTCCTCATTATTTCAAAGTATAAAAGAATATCGAAAATTTGCATTAATTGCACCTTATAGCAAATTTAGATAATGTTAAAATAAAATAAAATTGGCAATAAAAAATTGTTGCAAATATAAGTTACGAAGAATTTTTTGAAAGCTTTAATATTAATGTTTATATTCATATTTTAATTTTAAATAAATAGCTAAGTATGTATTAATATTATATATATTAAATAAGAATCTATAGTTTTTTTATAGATGCTTAGCTAATTAATTAAATATTTAAGAAATTTTCCGATTCCCCTCCTTATGCTCTTAAGGCAGATACTATTACATTGTTTAAATTCTGAATTAACAATTAACAGTATATTGGTAAAAAGGATTTAATTTAGACAAACGTTTGTTCAGTTATACATTCTAAATAATAATTGTAAGATGTCTAATTTTTACATTTAATCGATAAATGTAATTATATAAAAATGTTTTTATATAAAATTTATTTCGTCATGAGTTTTGTCAAAAAGAATGAGTAATTTTGATTTTAGTAGGTATTAATTAAAAAAACTAGGTAAAAAAAATCATGTCTTTTGAGCAATTCATGAGAAATATATTGACTAGCAATTAATTTTACTTGCGTTTTTTTAATATACATAACTACTTAAAAGATGTTTTTTCAATAAATAAAGGCGATTCCATACTGTATTAATAAAAAAAATCAGCCAAAATGTTGCTAAATGTATTTTTATTATTCATAAATATTCGTTACAATACTTCCTATATATATTTTTTTAAGTTAACATTTTACTGTGTTTTAGTTATGCTTTTTCACTCAATAGATGGCGCCATAAGTTTTAAATTTTGAAGAAATACCGCAGTTGTTGCAACTGGTTTTTATGTGATAAATTCATTTATTACTTTTTAAAAATCTAACAAAATATTTGTATAATAAATTAATAGTTTAAAAAAACTAAAAAAAAACACGCTTTTAGAGTTAATCTATCTAAAAAGTAAAAAATAATTGTTGACATAAGAATAAAATGACGAGAAAATGAATGTCACTGTTCTAAAAGCGTGGGGTGCTCGATATCAATCGTTATAATTTTTCATTAGTTTCATTCCGAAATGCAGAGTTAGTTTAAAGATGTCATACATAGCACCCCACGCTTTTGAACAGTGACATTCATTTTCGTCAATCAATCATTTTATTCTTATGTTAACAATTATTTTTTACTTTTAGATAGATTAACTCTAAAAGCGTGTTTTTTTTTTTTTTTAAATTGAAATTTAGGGAAAAACCTCCTGCTTGAGAACAATTAAAGCACAAGATCGAAAAAAAGCTCAAGCTATCGGTACAATTAGGGAGTCCGTTGACGATGCCCAAAAAATAAAAGGTTAAAGTTAAAATGAGAATTTCCGGATAAAAGTAAAATAAAACAAAAGGAATTAAGATTAAACAACATAATTATACAAAATAGGTAGGGTTTGATCAGTTGACTGACTCGCCAGTAGATGGCGCCATCAGTCCCAAAATCGAGCCCAAAGAGTCAGTTACATATAAACATACAGGTGAAGCTAATAAAAGCGTGTTAAAAATGTGTTTTTTTTTTTTTTTATAAGATGGAAAGGAAATTTCAATAGTTGAAATTTTCTTTTTTCTCTCTTCATGGTCATTTATAGCTGTAAAATGAATTTTATTGTGACGTTCCAAGAGAATACGCATTCAGGTTTTTTTTTCTCATTTTCGTAAACTATTCACTAAACCGTAAAAAATGTATGCATCCCAAAAGGTATGATAGAGTGGCATCGGAAAATTGGAAGTGGCATTTGGTAAATTCCAGACTTTATTTTGCTTTTATAAAAGTAGCTTTTAAATGATTAAAGTTTTATTTTGTAATGTAAATAATTGAAATAATTCATAGTTTAGTCAGTCACCTTAAAATAAAAACTTTATTTTTTTAAAAAATAGCTTATTTAAAAATCTTATCACAAAATAAAAACTAATAGAACTTTCAGTTCCTGAATTTCGTCTTGATAAATGCCGGCAAGGGCACCAGATGAAGAATGGTATTGAGAACCCACATTCCGCCAACGAACACAAAGCATAGTCCAAAGTTAAGCCAATAGTGAAGATCAGAGTCCTCAATCCTACCACTATCGGTTGGATATTTTTGGAGGAGGTAATGGTTGCCATTCACGTACACGCAGCTACCTGGTATGTTAGTAGTGCAAGGCAATGCCTCAGTTCCATTTAAGTAGTTGGCACGATCCAGTAAAGGATTGTTCAAGAATTCATTTTCTTGTAAGAAAGCTCCAGCGTAGCGGTAAATTACACCATGGGTCATGTAGTAGAACCATTCTGGCAGTGCTGTTAGGCTCCCTAGAAGGGAAAAAAATCAGTTGTTTGAAATAGCAAATATGGGATACATGAGTTTATATTGTTATGCACTGTCTTTGTGGAGGTTAATTGATTTCTATAGTATTGTTGAATGTTTTGAAAGTTATAAGAATCATGAAATATTTTTGATGAAAATTCAATTTTTCTTTTTCCAATTTTACTTTTTATTTGATGTTCTAGTCGATCACCTTTTAAGAACTACATAAAAGTGCTTTTGAATCTGATCAATTAAAAATTTTTATAACCAATCATTTATAATATGAGTATATAATAAATCTAATTCATTAAAGATGGGAAAAAGTAATTTTTAATTAGGGAATTCATTCTAAATAAAATTATATGTATTGTGGCATTTCTTTCCAGGAGAGAGCAATGCGTATTCTTTAACAAGTGCATAATAACCTATCACTCAAATTTGACAGCAGATACACAGTGTTGTGGGTAGCTATAACACATGCACTGAGTGTTTTGTATTAATGAGAACAACCTGTCATTCAAATCTGATAGCAGATATTTGAATATAATGAGACTCATTAAATTAGAGATTGAGTGACCTTCACAGGACGAAACAATTACAGATAGAATATGGAGTACGCTAGTTGTTGCATCGTGATTGGTGACAGACCATGAACTGAGAAAATATCTACTCCAATGAAAAGTGAGGGGAAGCTGACTCCCAACCCTCTTGACAGATTTTCTTAAAGGAAGGTTTTTAGAGAAGGGGAGAGTTCTGCGACGTCTGTTTCCAAAGTGTGGCCCTGTGGTTACATGTATCACACCGTGTGATAATTAAGGTCTCCCCCAGACCACGTATTTAGATTCATCATAAACTCGAGAATTCTGAAAATCTCCATCCTTTGAGTGAATAAAATTTAAATCATTAATTTTCATTTTTTTGTATTAATCCAGAATTCTGTAATATATATAGTTATTTATTTACAAGGATTATATAAAGTGTTCCCATGAACCTGAAAGTAGGCCTCCTTGAATCAGTTATAGGTCTAGAATAGGCAGAGATGTTACAAATTATGTTATTGAGAATAAATGCATCCATTAATATCTTATGGTAGGGGTATGGCACGGTGCAGATTAAAAGTATAATCGAATCCAAGCTTAAGATGAAGGGATTTTTACTGTCAAATGAAATCCTTATAGTCCTTTATAACAATTATCTTAAAAGTAGAGGAATTGGCATTTCAAATCATTGGAAATATAATTTCAGATACTAATAATTAGAATGAAATTCATATACAAATCGAAGCAAAAATAAAAGTATATCTTATTTCAAACTTCAATGCATTTTTATAATTATTTATTGACAATTATTACTTTTTTTCTGAAAGTATTTCATTTTTCCTTTTCACTTGCAAGCAAACCAATGATCTTGCTCAGATATTTTAAGTTATTAATTCTCAATTAAACTCCAAAAATGCACTAAAAAATTTGTTCTTTAAAAAGTTAGGTTGCATAATAAGAATGCTAAATTAAGTAAATAACATGTCTCACCTTACTGTACCACTTGCAAATGTAATATAAATAATTAGAATGTATGCATTTGTGATAAATGTAGTGTAAGAGGATCGGATGATCATCATCGTAGCTATTGTTTGTTGCTCAGCAAATGTATATATTGTCCACAGAACAGCACAAAATGTGGCCCAGTTTTCCCACTCTTCTCGAAGCTTCGAACCTCTGAAAAAGAATTGTAAATTAATGAATTATAACAATTTATTGACGAAAAATATGCCAAACACATATTGTTATATTAAGCATAATTCTCGTGTTGATTCCAATTTTATAAAAATATTCAATACTTTTGGTATCTAACTAATAGAAATTACGATTAATGGTACAAACTTAGAATCATCATTTAAGAGTACAGATTTTTCTTTTGACATCAAGTATTACTTCAACCATTTAAGTAAAAATGAATGAAATATTTTCGGTTTAGAAATAGATTTTTGAATAAACAGTACATACGTGTAGATTATAGTTGCAGCTGCAGTTACGGTCACCAAACTTAGCGGCAGACTGTAAACAATCGTTGATAATATAAATAAAGGACCTCTGTAAATGCCATCTCTGCTTTCTTGGTAGTAACGATTGCGATGGGGTGCATCTATAATGAAACAGAAAGACTAAGAAAAACAGACATATTATTATTAGAATAATTATTTCATATTAGGTGAAAGATTATATTTTTGAAAGTTTCTATTTTGTATTTATAACTGAATTGAATGAATGATTAATGTAATATGCAAATTGCAATAAAAGTACATGCATATAAAAATGACAAACGTTAAGCTGCTATAAGATTTTTCCCCCTATTCTTATGCAAAAATTTACTACGATATTCGAAATTTATAATGCACAAGTTTTCAGCAAGAATAGAAAGAAATGTCCAAGGTCATTTTTTTTTTTATTAAGCCCTATTATAAGTGACATTGTTATACAGCAAACTATTCCAATAAAAATATGTTGTTGTTGCTTATCCCCTTAATTTAGAATCCTAAACCAAGTCCAGTAGATCATGCTGCATCAATAGATCGTAAACTGTCCTCCCCCTCATTCAACAGTTGCCTCACAGAGGTACCAATACAATCGATGAGATGAGAGGGAGACGCGATGGCCGAACAATGACAAAGGGTATATGTCTTCTCGTCTCCATTGAAGGTCAAACTCTTAGTGTGGCCAGTTCTTAGTCTAGCTAAAGCCGTTTGAGCAGGTCTAGGACAGGAGCACTGCAAGGACATACCAGGATATTTAGCGGCGTACCATGCATATTTTAAGTAATTTAATCTATGAAGAAATTAAAATCAATGAAGAATAATTTGCATACATCGGAATATTGCAAGATAGAAAAGCAACTTTAGAATGCAAAAGTTTGGTACAAAAATGTATTGGTAGCAATTATCAGGATCGTATTGCACCAGAGAAAATAATGGCTGCGATAAGAAAATTTAATCACAAAAATCAATAAAAAGATACATTAGAAAGCGAGAGAATGGGAGAAGTACTTTAAATTGTGTAAGCCACGAGTAAAAAATTTCAATGATTAAATATAACTGTAGAGAATTAGTCCAGAATTCTTTCAGTACAGTACCATCAGGTGAATCAATAGCCAAAATCAACGGCAATAGATAACTAAAGGAATTAAAGAGGGTGAAATTGTAAGGTAATTTAAAAATAGTACTCTTTCATCGGATTTAATTCAAGATAATTAAAAATTTACGAACACTCGAGGTAAAGAGAAAAAAAAAAAAAAATAAAGTTGCAGAAGAAATTTAATTTGCAGAAATCACAATATTACTACTATCAATTGTTATTCAATACATAAAATGTTTGGAATAACGTTAATAGAAATGAATTTGCCCACTTTGTTAAAATCGGATAAATAGTTTCATGGAAGGATTCCATTTTTGAACAGAGAATCTGCTAAGGTGCAAGGTTGCGCAACTTATATAACCTCTCGGGGTAAGAGTCTGAAAGCCAACTGGCCATTTCTCCTCAAGGCCACAGGGGCGCTCATGCCAGTGTGTCAAAGGAAAGATGGTTACATGGTGTTTATTTTTTTTAAATATAAAGTAATTTTGCAAAAGAAGCAATTCATATTCATATCAGGTGGCAGTTAATATTTAATATCTATGCGTTGTAACACTGTGCGCTATATTCGTACTTATACTTCGGTTATGATTTTAAAAAAAAAAACTTTTTTTATCGCGATTTTAATTTGATCCATGAAATTAAAGCTCCACATTATAAAAAAAAGTTGATATAAAAGATTTCTTAATTCCATAGCAGTATAAAATTAATCTAAATAGAAAATTTCTTTGAAAATTAAGAAACTTAATGCAAGTTAAAATTATTATTGTTTTGTCTTAATTTTATTCATAATAAACTGCTCGATTTTCATTTTATACATTCAGTTCACGTATGCATGCTAGGAACACACCATTGATGGGCGATGATGATCCGGCATTGCCTTCCAAGGACTTCCAGAAATATTAGAGATTAGAGTTTGTGTTTTGTAAGGGTTTGGTTTGTCACTCTACGGTCATCTTGTGCCCACGAGGGCTAAACAGGTCGAGACCTACAGTTTAAAGTGAATTCCGAACCACTAACAAATATCCATACCACCGCCAGGATTCGAACCCGAAGCCTGTGATATCAAAGGCCAGAATGCTAGCCACTTGACCACTAGGCCGCGCGATTCGTAAGGGAGAAAACTCCTACAAGGTAGCATGATTATTAATGCGAGACGCTTACATACGCAGTTATTATTTCCATCTTGTCTCATCTTTTCTGAAAACAGTGACTCTAACATACGTCACCAGAGATTTGAATCCTAGTCTTTCTGCAAGATGATAGGCGCATTGACCGAAAAATCGGATAAACTGATTGATTATGGAGACATTTCTGAGGGCTATGTATTTCTGTGGACCGAGACATTTCTCTTTGAATTATGTAGTCCGTAAACATTTCCTTCTTGAGAAAATATTATCATAGAAGATACATTTATCGATTAGAAGGATGCATACATCGCATAAAGATGCATTCAGTATGCACTACTCACGCGTGATGGCCGTGACCGCCGCGGAGATGAAAGAGACCCCCACCAGGCAGTTGAGGACGAGCCCGCTGCGCGTGAGGAAACAGTGCTGGAAGTGGTTGAGCTGGAAGTAGAAGCAGAAGAGCAGGGTGAAGAACAGCGGGAGCAGGAACAGCCTCAAGAACAGCTCCCTCAGGGCGCGAGAATTGCAGTTGAACAGGAGGCAAAAGCGTCGGCTGTGAGGAAGAAAGTTTTAAAAATTTTAGCCTTATGATATCACAATTAGAGAAGTGTATGAGAAGATGAGTGACTGAATGGGAATGAACAAAAATTTGATGGCTTTTTAAACCAGATTAATTTTCCAAATATTTTATCTTTTTTTTTTTTACATCATGTTAAGAGAAAAGCAACATTTTTATGTCAAGGAAAGTCTACATGAAGCTGAAGAGTATTAAAAGTCTTAAAAGACTATAAAGCAATTTAGAGGAATAATGAACTTATATTGATAATTTTTGATTATCAAAATGGATTGCTGTACTGACATCAATTTGTCTTTATTAATGTCAACTAATGATAAATAATTAATAAAAAAAATATGCATTTAATTTGGTTACAAGGATTTAAAATTGCAAACACTTTATAGTCCATACTTTACGAATCTTTGTATTACTAAAAGAATAAATTGTTTAAATAAATTTAATGGACCCTCTAATTCACTCATGGCCCGATTATAATGCTGACAAACATGGTAGCGGACAATGGTTAGATACTTCGCCGGTGACATATGTTACACGATCTCCCTGGAGAAACATGTGCTCCACACTCGTAGTGCCCCACTCACATAGAGCCAACCCATGGGATTAAATACTAGCCAGCTATGCCCTGACCTGACCTCGATACTTGCCGAACAAAAGAGTGGAGATGCCTGATCACGTACATGAGGGAGCAAGAGGCCTCCTCCCCCGGATCAAGTCCAGAGACATGGTACCCCTCGAAAGACAACATAGACGATATAGATTAGCTATGTGTAACACACGTAGGCGAGCGTCTTCCGGGGGAATGGGGGGAGACATATGCTACAGTCACCGTTTTCAGAAACGAGTAAACTTCGGAACAATCTGGATTTCCATTATTTAGTCGAGGAGTTTAGAGGTTTTTCACATATGTTTACAATATTATAAATGTTATTGTATATGGTATACAATGTACAGAACTTATTAGTGTCTACCACATTTAATATGAATATATTTGGTATAAATATATTATACTATACAATATGAAGGACCTAAATGTAAAAAGTCTTGCAGCATATTTCCTAAAAATATTTAGAACTTTATTGTTTACTTTTAACAAAAAGAAACAGTTTATATGATGATTTTTAAGTATTTATTGGATATTTTATCCTTTTTATCGTAGCATATTACTCAGCATAGCAATACAAGATACTTGTTTTTCCATTAGAATGATGAATTCTGACTCACCCGACCAAGTTGCTAAACACCTGCCAACTTGAGGGCTGCCCATAAGCAGTGAGTGGCAGCTTGTACCGTGTTTCTTTGTTCTCCAAGGTATCTGTGGATGGCAAGTAGTATTTTCTGTAGTGGGAGCCTTCGATTTTGAATTTTTCTACCAGAGCTGAAATCTGTGTACTAGATTCGATGAATCTCTCCCTGGTTCGTCGATCCACAGTTGACAGACACACTGCATAAAGGATGCATGACATTGAGAAACGAACAAGTTTAAGCAAAGAACAGACATTCAAGAATTTTATCAACGTAGAAGCATTTCCACATAATGGTTTAAAATTAAAAGATATCATTTGAAAAATGTTTATATAACTAAGGAAATAAGCTAATATTAAATTTTGAATAGGGAAAAATCGCCCTTTATTACAAATTTTTTTTTAAAAACATATAGATCAAATTTTTTAATTTTAATATACAAAAAAAAAAAAAAAAAAAAAAAAGATTCTAAAAATGACCGAATTCTTATGTATAGTTTATTAATTAATATTAAGAATCTTTCTTTAATATTTTGAACTAAGTATATTTATTTTTGATACAAATCTGTAAAATTACTTTCAATATAATTTTACTTACAGTAATACATTAGTGGATTCTCCAATTCAGGACAAGGAAATCCTATACTTCCAAAATAATCTAATAGCATTCTGGTACTTCCTAATAAATGTGAACAAACATATATATAAAAAAAATTTAACATGTTCATTTTTATCTTACAAATGCACAATAGATGGCAGCACGATACAGTTTTAAATCCATTGTTTCGTGCTTAAAAATTTTGTGCTCATAACGAGTGCACTGTTTGAATTTTAAATACAGTAATAAAGTTAAATAGATTTGAATAGCATTTTGTTAATGATTTTTTGAAGCATATTAAGAAAACTTGATCCCTTTATTTTTTTTTTAAAAACTCGTTGAAATTAGAACTAATTTTAAAAGTTTATTTTTAACTAAATACACAATAGATGGCAGCACGATGCAATTTTAAATCCGTTGGCTAATACTTTAACCTTTTGTGCACACGATGAATGCATTATTTAAGTTTTAAATCCAGTAATAAATTTGAATAGATTTAAATAATATTTCGTTAATGATTATTTTGTAGCATATTATGAAATGATTACTTCATTTTTTAAACTAAATAAAATCGGAACTAATGTTGAAAGATTATTTTCTCAAACTAAGTGATTCGGGACTTGATAAACTTGGGAAGATGTGGATATAGATTATATATTATTCCATTTACACATATATAAAACATATTACGTGATGAATATTACTCACATAATGCGGGAATTTTCATTATTTTCATTCATCCTTACCTGTATAAACGACTTCTCCCAAACTCAAATAAGTAACTCGGTCCAAAAAAGGAAAAATATCCGACCGAGGTTTCTCCATGCTCAAGATGACGATTCGATTGTACTTCTTGGCATGGTTTGACAGAATGGAGATTACGAAGTATGTGTTCAAGGGATCCAAGTCGTAAGTTGGATCATCCAGCAATATCATCACTGGAAGTAAAACAATTGGAAAATTATATAAACTGTCGTGCAACAGTTTTTTTTGCTTGTGATATTATAAAATGACTTGTACTTTACATATATCTTATTTTTCTGCACTCAAAAAGGTATTGCATATTTCGGATAACGATTCTAAAAAGAAAAGATCTGGAGATGCTATTATATAAGTTCGTTTTTTTTGAAGTTACGAAATTTTATTAATTGTTTTTAGATTAAGATCATAATAAATGTCATTTACTCCATCAAACGAAAACGATCGTCAAAGAAATTGGCGATACTTCTAGATACTTGGCGCCTCTTCAGATTAGAGCATAAAAGAAATCTGAAGTTTCAATTGAAATTTTCCTTGAAAGGTTATTTCTGTTTATGTTTTTCAAAATATTTAATTTTATGAGTAAAGGCATATTAAAAATATTTCTACATCTACTGATGTATATATACAAACATCAACTAATAAATAATTTTTATGCAAGTAATCACAATTTATTTTATTTAAAAATTGTTATAAATTCTATATTGTAACGATGTAACCATCCTTCCTCTAACAAGTTTGCAAGAGCGCCCCCTGTGGCTTTTAGGAGAATTGGCCTACAGACTCTTATCAAAGCGGTCGCATATTTTGAGAAACCCTGCGCCGTTCCTAAACTCCGATTGAACAATGGAGTCCTTCCACAAAACTCTAATTACTTAAAATGTATTAAATACTAACTGATTATATGTGGATGTGTTTGCGTGTGCAAATAAAAGTGTTAGTTCTAAAACCTCCAGTATTTCGAAAAAAGCTATTTATAAAAGTAGTTTTAAAATTCTTTCAATTTATTTTATGCAAGGAAATGAACAGATTTTAAAATTATCAGTTTTTTTCAAAATTGATCAAATGAAAAAAAGCTATTAAAATGAATGCCATTTTTATTTTATGCAATGGAATGAATTTCAGATTATCGTTTTCAAAAATTGATTAGAATGGAATGAACTTCAGATTATCGTTTTCAAAAATGAATTCTTTATTTTATGCAATGGAATGGAACGTTTTCAAATTACGTCATACGTAAGATCAGCCCTAAGTATTTTCAGTCATTTATTAGTTCTTGAAGGGTTATCCACAATGTTTCAATGAATGAAAGTTTAGTTTGTAAAAAATAATTATTCTTAAAATAACACACTTAAAATAAAAAGTTTAATAGTTAAATTTATTTTAAGAAATATTTACAACTGTTTCTCATCAAAAACTTTAATTACAGTTCAGTTTATTATGTAACCCTTCCCTCCGAACAAGGGAACTCAAATCAAACCTTGTTTTCAAAGCCCATGGCGAAACAATTTTAGATGCATTATTACCATAGAAAAGAAAATTCTTAAGATGTTTAAAAATAATTATTCCTAGAACAATTTCATAACAATTCAATAATTCTAAAAAAAAAAAAAAAAAAAAGTTTCAACAAGACTTATTTGCTTTCCAACAATTTTTTTTTACAATTGTACTACAATGTAAAATTCCTGAATTATGAAAAGGCCAAATTTGTTTCGAAGACTCATTTTCGAGTAATCTTGTGAATCATTCTTTCTGGGTAATAAGGAAATAGTAAAAGTAATCACTCGTTTCAAAGTCATGGGCAAGCGTGGGTTTTGTGGCGTGACTAAGTGCTCACCTGGATCTTTCACAAGCTCAATCCCGACGGCCAGTCTTCTGTATTCGCTCGGCTTCAGGCAGCTCACTTCCCGGTTCGAGACCTGATTGAGCGCCAAGTCGGCCATCACTTGCTTCACCTAAAACACATGCATAATAACGTATATTTTTTATAATACAAAAAAGGCTACGAGAATTTGAAATGAAATTGTCTTAATTTTGGAAGTATGCAAAATGGGAGAGCAGTTATTTTTAAACCAGTTCAGTAATTTTGAAATTTAAAATTGAATGATTCAGAGTAAGTTGAAGTTTTCAACTAACTCTGAACTATTTGATGATTTGTGCAATTTGTCGTAATTTATTTTGTTAGATGAGTGTTTTAAAGGCTTTTCTGTTGATGATTTGGTTTGGGGACCTGAATGGCCCGAGTGTATAGCGTTCTGGTGCTAGGTGGAACAGGTTTCGGGTTCGATTCCCGGCAGTGTTATGGTTGTTTGTAGTGGTTCGGAATCCACTTTTAAGCTGTATGCCCCGGTCTTATGACTGTAGAGCGTTACGGAGCCAAGTCAGACTTCTACCTACAGGTGCTCCATCACAACAGAAGCTGCCCCCTTCCTTCAACCACGAGTCCATACGGGTTCTTGGTCTAGCTGTCTACCAAGTGGGATAAACAAAGATTTGGTTTGGTTTAGTTTAGTTTGTCGCTCTACGGTTATTTTTGCATAAATTAAGTAAATTAGACTGGGATCTACTGTTTAACGTGGATTCCGAACCACTAATGAACATCCATGCCAACGCCAGGATTTGAACCTGAAGCCTATGGTACCAATAGCCACAGAGCTAGCCAACTGGCCATCAGGTCGCTTTCTGTCCAAGAGGTTATAAATATAGTTCTCATCTTTGCCTAACTAATGTCATTAAAAAGGATTGAATTTAGTTTATGCCGTTTAAAAGGTATAGGTTAGCATGCGCGTTTCAGCATTATTCGCCACTGTCAGATAGATGAAAAAGCCTTCCTTTTACATCTCTAACATAAGTGGGGTAAAATTCCTTTATGACCATCACAAAATGTATTTTTTATCTTGTGCTTGTAAAGTAATAAGACCCCTAAAGTTGAACCTGGATAAGGTTGGTTCGGTTTGTCGCTCTAGGGTCACTTTTTGCTCACTTGAGACTAATTAGACTGGGAACTACAGTTAAACTGGATTCCGAACCACTAACAAATATCCATTCCATCGTCAGGATCCGAATCTGAAGCCTGTGGTACCAAAGGCCGGAGCGCTAATCAATTGGCCATCAGGCCACCCTAGATGAGGATAAATTTGTTATAAGATTGCCATATTAATGGGGAAATCAAATGATTAGAAAAAAGTTTATGTTTGGAGATATCAATTAAATATTTCCAATTAATCTGTTCAAATTTTTTTATAAAATATTACCATGTTTTAAACTGAGCATTTAGAAAGAGATGGTTAGCAACAACACAAGATTATTCATTATTATACAATGCCATTCCATGTTTATTACCCATTATTCATTAACCGAACATTAATATTATATACAACGCTCAACTCTTTTGAATCCATTATTGTCAAATACTTGCATTTGATTTATTACTGCTCATATTGATTAATTAATAGATCTAACCATCAGAAACATATTCGATATGTGCAAAATTGCAATTCAAAAATAATGTTCTGAATTCCATAAAAACAGTTCAGTTCGACGACACAAAATAGTTTTCCCTTTCGGATTGGATGATTTGGGAACTCACCCGGTTCCTCTTCATGGTACCGGACACTTTGGGTCCGATCGTGAGATGAGCGGAGTGCATGAGTGTCTGCCGGACCGACAATCCGGGGAGAAGTGTCACTTGTTTGGGGACGAATCCACACTGCTCCTGGAACAACTGCAATGTCAGGGAGATGTCATTCAGTATTATCTGTCCTCTGGTCACCCCCAGGGCTCGACGTCCGATCACCTCCAGCAATGCCTTCTTGCCGCTGCCTGCAGTGCAAGTACAGCTACTCAGTACAAAGTGCTTAATAAGATTGCAATAAGAAACTCTTAAAGACTGAAGGCAATTCTATACCTTTTGATCCCAGGACGGCCATCACTTCTCCCGCATGAACCTCCATGGACACATCTTTGAGGACAGATCCAGTCGGGACGGAGCCAGTCAGCTTCTGAAAACATGTTCCCGGTTCTACTTGGCCCGTGTGGAATACGCTGTTCAACTCGAGGACATGGTCGCTGGAAATACCGTTAGCCCCTGTTGAAAGAAAATAAATTTATTATTTAAAAAAAAGTGAAGATGTTTAAATTATAGAAAATGCTTCTAAAAATTTACAAAGTAAAGTCTGCGTCAATTACTAAATCACATTTAGATCTTCTCATTCGATCGAAAAGAATCAAATCATTTTAGCTAAAAATAGCTAATGAAATTGACAGTTATAGATTCCCTTATATAAAATTTAAGCTTCGACGCTGTGAAATCGTTAGCTATTTCCAAAAAAGGAATTTTTTCCCTCCAGAGTGTACAACAAATATATGTGAAGAGTAAACTTACTTGGCGTTAGGTACCATAGGTTTCGGGTATTTCTCCCCCCGGCGGGGCCATGGATGTTTAAAGTGGTTCGAATCCCTTTTAAACTATAGGGCCGTTTTTAAAGGGGATTCCGAACCCCTACAAACCGTAGGACCCGGTCTAATATGACTGTAGAGTATTCGGATGACAACCTTACCCAATAAAAGAAAACATCTATAAATCTGCCAGTAGGCAGACGGGCTTGGGCCTCCTGGGGTTCTTGCGCCGATGAAGATTGGCTTAGTTTGTCGCTCTACGGTCATTTTGTGCACACTTTGGGCTAATTAGACTGGGACCTACAGTTTAACGTGGATTCCGAACCACTACAATCATCCATGTCACCGCCAGGATTCGAACTTGAAGCCTGTGGTACCAAAGACAAAAGCGGTAGTCAATTGGCCATCAGGTCGCATGTCAATGAAGAATAAATTTACTATAATTATCGTATAAAGTAAGTAATTAGTAATAATTTTCATATTCAAGATAAATCATAAGATAAGCTATATCAATGAGCAAATTAATTCCTAATATTGTTTTTTTTTATATAAAATAATAATAATAATATAAAAAAAAGCAATGAATGACTGTCAATGTAAACAACTTTGAATAAAATACCCCTGATATTTACAGCATCTTTTTCGAAAGGTTAAATATAATTATATTAAATAGTAATATGAAAATTTGTCTGCATATATGATCTTGAAAATTCATATATAAAAGCTCGTTGACTGTTTGTACGCGTTAGTAAGCGGTTTATAAAAGAAATATTATTAAAATAATCATTAGTAAATAAAAAAAAAAAAGTACATCATTTTAATTTAAGCAGAAATTTCTCATTTCATTGAGTAATATTTTCTGTATCAATAGAAAAATAAAAATTTGTTGAATTTTTCCCCACTTTGTCACTATCTTCAGTTTTCGTGAACAGAAATAGTTGTAAAATAACACATCTTACATGGATTTCCTTTTTTTTTTTTTTTTTCTCCAATTAAGTTATACTTTCAAAAACTGAATCATAAACGTCCATTTTCAAAATTGATGTAATATTTTGCTTTCACCTCCAACTCACTTAGTTTCGAGCACGCCAGTCACGAAAAGTAACCGATTTCAGATCGAAAATTAAGTCACGGTCATGCAATAAAACGTTTGATCTGTTACGTGAAACTTTAAGTTCATGTCAAGGCTAGTTGTGATTTACGTTTTCTCCTTGCTTTGTTTTCAAAATGATACTTTTAGATTAGTGGGAGTAGACCGTAAAAGAGTAGGCCATCGATAGACAGGAGAGCTAACAAGAGTAGAATCAACGGGAGCAATCGGCTAATAAAAATTTACGAAATTGTTACGAAAAACTGTTTCTCTTTTCAGATTATTTAAAACTGATTTAAATTGAGACATATTTTTTTAATGTATGCAAATTATTTTAAAAAAGAATTTAAATAGGGGCAAAATAATTTAATTTAAAGCGAAAAATCATCTTTTCTAATATAGTTCTGAAAAAAACATTGATTAAACATGCTTAAATATTTTTTTTTTTTCCGTCTAAAATTAGTGAAAAATGTAATGTTTGTTTGTATGGTATAGTTGCGCTTCGTAAGTTATATTTCTTTACGATTATTAATATAAACTTTAGAGAGGCCTGATGACCTTGGACCTTTTTCCTCTTGGACTTTGGTACCACAGGCTTCAGGTTCGATTCCTGGCGTTGACATGGATGTCTGTTAGTGGTTCGGAATCCCCGTTAAACTGTAGGTACCGCTCTAATTAGCCCAAAGTGTGTACAAAATGACCGTAGAGTGACAAACCAAAATCTATAAACTTTCGGAAGTCGAAAATCAAAAGATCAAAGAAAGGTTAGTGGGCAGGTTGGGCAACCAGATTGTAACTGGTTGGGTTGAGACACTAGATACATAGTTGTGAGAACTCATGCCTTTAATTATACACGCACAAACACCACACACATACAATTAGAGACAAACAATATTCAATATATTTAAAGTCATATAATTATAGATTCATGGAAGGACTCCACTTCTAAGCTGACAACCCGAAATTCGAATAAGCACAGATTGTGCGAAATATATTTCCTTTCTGGGTGAGAATTTGTAAGCCAACTAATGCGGAGGGCGCCGCTAAATATATTTTCACTGAGTATGACCGACTATAAACTAAACGTTTCTCAATGGAAGAGCAGGTTGTGCTGTATTTTCCCCCAGATGAGAGTCTCGAGGCCTACTGACCATTTCTCTTGAACGCCACAGGAGACGCTCTTGCCATGTAGGAGAAAGCACAGTCACAAGTTCAATTTTCAAAAGGCAGCGCAAGAAATTAATACATAAAAGCTCACGAAAATTTATTTCCCAGTTGCAAGTTCAAAATATTTATATGCTATAAATGTCATAAATAAATCGTTGATTTCGTTATAGTTTACCATATACATTTTATTCCGCTTTAATATCGATGGAAATATCAAAATTATAACATTTTTAAAATCAAGAAGCTATATAGATTTGCAATATATGCACTTTTTTTAAGACGATTGAAATCTAGTTAAATATCAAGATTTCATGCAATATTCTAATGTTCGTATGAATCCGCAACGCTCATTGTGACTGATATCTACCGTTCTTAGAAGCATCTTTAAAAAGCATAACATACAGTATGTTTGGCATTACCACATAAACTGTTCAAAGCGAGCATAATCACTCGGAGTGCATAAAAGTTGTCCATCGAATCATATCTCTGTAATGAAGATATAAAACAATAAGGTCATATGAGATTTAAGGAAAATTAATAGAAATTTAAATAGTGGTAATTGCATATGACATTATATAAGAAGGTGCAAACGTGCACTTCATATCCTGAAATACGTGTACCGAACAATCGTGACTGTGCACACACAATAGTGAAGGTAACACGCAAACGAGCAAATAAGCCTTGTTCAGTAGTAAATGGAAACCTATATATCAATTCTTTTAAATGTCTCCATAGAAAAAAAATGTAATTTTTATTAGATCTAGAGATCGTGAAAGCCACATAAAGAAACCTTGTTATCCAATCTGTCAATAATGGAATAACGAATAGAGGTATGCTGCTCAATATGGCCTGTATTTAAGTGTTGCAGATTCTTATTTGAAAGAATCAAAAGAATTAGACATTTCTATTTCTTTTATCCTCACAGACATCAAATCAGTTTTTAAATCGACTGTGATATCGTTAGGGAAAAAAAATATTTATGCTTTGAAATTCTATATAAGGTTTTCTCTATTGCAAATGAAAGATTTGTTGGCAAAATATTTAAAATCAGTTATCTGAAGAACTGATTAAAATAAAAACAAATTATTATTATTATTATATAACCAATTTATCTATTTGTAAAATAAACCTTTTAGGTATCTAGTTATATGGTTTCTTGCAAGTTGTTTTATAATACATATATACATAGTACAGTCAGGAATTAATAGCATAAATTAACATTAAAATATTTGTAAAATTAATTTTACATGGAAATCGATTATACCAAAACAAATTCAAATACTTGCAAATTGCGCTTATCAAGGCCTTAGTAATAATTTGAGAATTTATGATCTTATTTCCAACTTCAAACTTATCAAACTTATTTCCAACTTCTTGTATAAATGGAGCACATCCAAAATAATTCATAGGATTCCTTTATTACATATTGGATTATAAAAGATTTAACCTTGAGAGAAATGTACCTTCAATGCAAACGAAGAATTTACCCAATACAACGTATTAGTATTCAACACCAAACAAATTAAGATAATTGTTGTTTAAATACAGCAGATAATCTGGTTTTTCTCATCAAATATCTGATCTCATTCTCACGCATTAAGAGCCAAAAGAAATATTTTCCCATACAAATTAGATATTAGCTGCAATAAATAATCACCAATGACCTACGATTGATTGGTTGTTGCTTTACTTTAAAAAAAATTTTCATTTAAATTAAAATAAATTATGAAATATGGAAAAAAAACTTTGAAAAGCTAGTAGAATTTTAGATGTTAAAAATTAGGAAATTTTTATACAAAATTCGTCAATTAGGAAATTTTTATAATTTTTTATTTAAGAATTTGCATATTTGATTTGTATGTTTATAAATCCTCTGTATGATTTTTTTAGTAACCCAAAACTTACAACTTTGTTGTTTCTTATCCCATTTGGCAGACATCATCTAGACCAAGTCCAAGAATCCATGTGGTCTCATGGAAAGAGGGTGGCTGAAGCTTCTGTTGCGATGGAGCATCTGTAGTTAGAAGTCTGGCTTGACTCCGTGACGCTAACTTTTTTTATGGTGTAGAGCTGTCAGCCCTACGCCCGACGCTCTATAGTCATAATACAAAGATTACGGCTAAAATGGATTCGAATAATACGGCTTAAAATGGATTCGAACCACTACAAAAATCCCTGGCACCACCGGTACTCGAATCTGAAACCTGAGGCTGCGAGCACCAGTCACTCGGCTATCAGGCCCTACTTAAAAATTTAAAGTTTATAAAGTATTTGTTTAAATGATATATCCGTAATTATTCATAATTAGTTGTTATAGTGTTGTAGTTGGGATTATTATAGACAGCTTAAAGTCAGTTTTAAGTTGAAAGGATTGACTACTGTTCTTGAGATTTTTATTAACAACTGAATTCCAGTGTTAATGTAATGTTACACAGCGTAAATCTTATAAATTTATCATGTGCATTTAGGTTAATTGGATTCTAGACTATCATAGTTAATATCGAAATAGTAATCTACCATCTCGAACTAGAAACTTGATTAACTTAGACCTTAATTAGTAATCCTGTCGTAGATGTATAATGGGATATGTATAATAATATAATACACTGAAGTGACAAAAGTCATGGGATAGCAATATGCAAATTTTCAGATGGCAGTAGCATCGCGTAGAACAGGTATAAATGCGCAGTGCTTTCATTTCTGTTCATGTGAAGAGGTTTTTTGGCGTGATGACCGCACGACGGAATTAGCAGACTTTGAACGCGGAATGTTAGTTGGAGCTAGACGCATGGGTCATGCCATTTCGGAAATCGTTAGGGAATTCAACATTCCCAGATCCACTGTGTCAAGAGTGTGCCGAGAGTATGAAATTTCAGGCATAACATCCCACCATGGACAGCGCAGTGGTCGACCGCCTGCACTTAACGACCGAGACCGGCGACGTCTGCAAAGAGTCGTAAATTCTAACAGACAAGCAACACTGCGGCAAATAACCGCAGAAATCAATGTGGGACGTACAAGGGACTTGTCTGTTAGAACTGTGCGGAGAAATTTGGCTTTCTTGGGCTATTCCAGCAGAAAACCGACTCGAGTGCCTTTACTGACAGAACGACATCGCTTGCAGCGACTCTCGTGGGCACGTGAGCATATCGGTTGGTCCCTAGATGAATGGAAAACCGTGGCCTGGTCCGATGAGTCACGATTTCAGTTGGTAAGAGCTGATGGTAGGGTTCGAGTGTGGCGCAGACCCCACGAAGCCATGGATCCAAACTGTTAGCAAGGCACTGTTCAAGCTGGTGGTGGCTCCGTAATGGTGTGGGCTGTTTTTCATGGCATGGACTTGGTCCTCTGGTGCGACTGGACCGAACATTGACTGGAAATGCTTATGTTCAGCTACTTGGAGATCACTTGCAGCCATTCATGAACTTCATGTACCCAAACAACGATGGGATTTTTATGGATGGCAATGCGCCATGTCACCGGGCCACAACTGTTCGCGATTGGTTTGAAGAACATTCTGGACAATTCCAACGAATGATCTGGCCACCTAGATCGCCCGACATGAATCCCATCGAGCATTTATGGGACATCATCGAGAGGTCTGTTCGTGCCCAAAATCCTGCACCATCAACGCTTTCACAATTATGGACGTCTATCTAGACAGCACGGCTCAATATTCCTGCAGAAGACTTCCAACGACTTGTTGAGTACATGCCACGTCGAGTTGCTGCACTTCGCCGGGCGAAAGGAGGGCCGACACGATATTAAGAGGTATCCCATGACTTTTGTCACTTCAGTGTATATAATATGTATGTAAAATAATAGATTAATAATAACTTATGAATCAAGTTACATTCGCAGCTTTAGAAAACAATAAAACTTAATTGTTTAGTTTGCCGCTCTACGGAAATTTTTTCACATTTTGGGCAAATAGGCCGAGACCTACTTATATCGTTCTGGGGACCGTGCATTCCGGAACACTAACAAACATCCATGCGATAGCTAGGATTCGAACATGAAGCCTGTGGTACCAATGGTCAAAGCGCACCAGCCATCAGGCTGCAATAAATTTAATGGAGATTGCGACAATTTGTTTGATATAACCAAGTTCTTACAATATAATAGCCAAATGAAGAATTTTTATCCCTAAAGGGGGAGCTTTTGAGATTATTACTATTATCTCACATCATTCTGGGGACCGAAAAGAAGCATACTGAAGTCATGTTCATTATACTGTAAGAAAGATGTTTATGGGCATACGCTGAGGGAGCATGGGAATATATAAATAAATCTTGATTGTACATTACTTTTTCCCATGAAATTTTTATGTATTTAATATTTACATTCTTTCCAAATACTGTAGTCTCTCAAGAAATTTAAACAAGAATATTATTTTAAAATCAAAGTTAATTTTTTCACAATTTCGACAGTTAATTTTTAAATATATGGATGTACACGCAATGTATTTTTTTAATGCGTCGGTTTCAACTACTTTGGCCATTATAAAATACATATATTTTGTAAAAGTGTGATACATCTCAAGGGCCGGAAAAATGTTCAAAGGTGGACCGCGGGTTGGCCACCCCTGCTGTAGAGCATTGAGCGTCGGGCTGTCATTACTACCCCGTGAAAAATAAACTTCTTACGTCTCGTAATCTGCCAGTAGGCAGACGGCCTTGGTCCACCATGGGGTTGTTGCACCAATGAAGAAGAAACAATAACAAAATACTAGTGTCATCTATTTTATTTCCAAATTTATAAGTTCTGTAATTAGTGATGATTCATACAATCACTTATGTACATTTAACTGTAAAATCTTGACATCTGATGCGCATACAATTAGTATATGACCTCATGATTACCATACGCGGAAGAATTATGTCAGATGACACTACGAAGAAAGATTTCCCACCTCCATATTATACGTTGAAGGTGAAGTGTCTGATCACATCATTCAACAACTCCTGCCAGTTTCGAAAACAGTTTCCTTTTCGTTCGTCGAAAACAAAGGCACTGTTTGGGCCGTGTCACCACACGCTGGGTGTCCGACCTTGTTTCCGGCCTTCGGAACCTTGAGAGCGCCCTTTCAGGAAATGGGGACGTGTAGGTTCAGAAGACGAACACCGAGGCCTACGTACCTGAAAGTGAGAGTACGCCCGCTTCTTGTGCGTGTTTACTTTTGTCTAAGTGGCTGTTACGGCCTGTGTTAACCTTCTTTCGAAACAGAATAATCAACACTTGCTTAGAAAACAGTTTCGGTTAAAAAAAAGGCGAAAGATCCGTTACTTACAAATTGCAAAATAAATAGCTCTAAAAATAATTTCAAAATAAATTATATAAAAATAAGTACTCAATAATTAAATTTATAGCATCCATAAAATACATCTCCTGTTTTCCATACATATCTGTGATAGCATAAATAATTCCTAAATTTTCGGAGAATTCACTTTTTCTTACAGCAGCTCTAGTAATGAGATACAATACTAAATTCAAGTAAAATGTACCTCAGGACAATCAAAAAATATAAATAAATGCCAGAGGTTTAGTTTGGTTTGGTTTTGTCGCTCTACGGTCATTCTGTGCACATTTTGGGCTAATTAGACAGGGACCTACGGCTTAATGGTGATTCCGGGCCACTCACAAATATCTATGCCACTGCCAGGATTCGAGCTGAAGACTATGGTACCAAACACCAGGACCCTAACTAATTGGCCACGACGCCGCTATTGACCATGAAGTTTATATTGACAACTGAATTCCAGTGTTTATAATGTTACACAGTTCTAGTGCCCATAAATTTATCATGTGCAGTTAGGTAAATTGGATTCTAGACTGTCATAGTTAATATCGAAATAGCAATTTACCATTTCGAAATAGAAACTTTTAATTACCTTAGTCTTTCATGTACATAACAATCTAGTTGGCGGCTAAGTTACATTCGCAGCATTTTGGTTTGTCGCTGTAAAGTCATTTTTGTGCACACTTTTAGGCTAACTAGGCCGGAACCTACAGTTTAATGTGGATTTTGAAACACTCACAAACATTCCCACCAGGATTCGACCCTGAAGCCTGTGGTACCAAAAGGCCAGAGCTCTATAAATGCAAAAATAGAATAGGATCTCCATTTGAAGGGTCAAAGAAAGAAATATTAAATTTGTTTTCAGTAAATAATGTAATAGCCCCATTCAAAACCAGGAAAGATAATACATCAGTAATCAATATTGATAACACAAAGGCATTGTTTTTAAAAGTATTGAACAGAACGTATATTAACAAGTGTTGAAATAAAAATTAATAGCATCGATAATTAAAAGATGCACCAATAGCATGGAAAAAAAACGCAAAATCTCTTGAGTCTCCAGTATGGTCTTTTAGAAGTTTAATGATGACAAACTGTTCATCCAGTTCCCACTCCTACTTCCAACTTAGATGAAACAATAAAAATAATGAAGGAGATAATAAAAAAGCTTAAAATATTCATTTGAAAATAAGCTGTATTTGGAGCTGCTAATACTAACGGGACTAATCAACTTTCAAAGCCTTCGGACAAAATTAGCATAACTATAACGAATAAGATGTTTTGAAAATTTGGTGTATTTGTATTAAAATTTCATATTTGAATTTTAAAATTAGAATTTAATATATTACGAATTTTTTTACTGATTATTATTTGGCCATAAAAAATAGCTATATACAACGTACACAAAAAGAAAACTTTTGTTAAAACGAATTTAAAAACTTGTGTTAATGAGAAATTATTTACAAAATGATATCAATTGAACAAATTCATTTCGTAATGAAATTCAATCAACTGAATACACCAGTACTTTTTTAGAAAAAATATCAAAACCATGAGCCTTTCATATATATAAACACATTTTGTAAGCGCTGACATTAAACTAAACAATTTGTGCTAATTTTATTTTCCTCAAAAAATGTTTGCATACATTTGAATCTCAAATATCTCCAAACTGTCTGTTTGCTTTGCTGAAAATAAAAATTTACATTTCTTTTCATTTTGCTTTCATTTAAGCTTTTTAAAATATTGTGATTCTAATTCTTTCTTCGAGTTATAAGAATATTTTATTTAATCAAAACTTTTTCCAAATTATGCAATTTTATTCTCACCCTCCAAACTTACACAAATCAATATTATTTCATATCTTGTAATTTATTTTGTTTATGTTCTTAACTATCAGCTGAAGCCTCAAAATTTATGATAACTTTCATAAAAAAAGAAAATCACACTGTAATCAGAAATTTGAATCTAAATCATTTAGCTAATGAGAAATTTCTAGCTAATGAGAAATTTCTATCTAGCTAAATAAAAAAAAGCGAAATTTTCACAAATTTATTAAAGAAAAAATTTTAAATAGTGGCGTTATATTTTCAAACATATTTACTATGTTTTATTTTATAAAAATTTTAAATAGTTAAAGCGAACAGCAACCTTTCGCGCACATATCAACACATAATCTTGAATTGTTAGGAAGACCTTTAACTCACACAAAGATAATTAAACTATAAACATCACACACACACACACAACACACACAATTCACACACTCACCACACACACACACAATTCACACACTCACCACACACACACACAATTCACACACTCACCACACACACACACACACACAATTCACACACTCACCACACACACACATTCACACAAACACACAATTCAAAATTATATAACTTGTTATTAGTTAAAAAAGGACAGAATTGTTAACAAAAATCGAATTAAAAGATGGATTTTATGACATATTTTATCCACACAAATTATTTCAGTTAGCTGATTTTGTCACCGACAACAGGCCGATTACTTCAATATCAAACAATAAACCCGATTACATCAAAGAGTGGATTAACTTCCTTTTACTTTACGGAAGAACGGCAAGTGCGAACAAACATTGTACCGATATAGACGAGAAGAGATCGCTCAACTGCTTTTATGTCTCGGTTTGCGTGCTATGGTAGTTGGAATGAAAAGAAGAATCGTGTGGAGGAAATTCTGCTGCTAATGACTGCGTAGGAGTCTGTCTTAAAAATCCCTTTCAACCCCAATCATGTACTATCACACGAGAAAACAGCTGAGGAATTTTCCGTCCTCCTAATCGTCTTTCCTCGTGGTTTCGGAGTTGCCGCCTTTTCCGAGGCGCCCGCCATTGTTTGGCTAAGAATAACCCCGAAAGAAAAGATCTCACGCCTTTAGAAGAAGAAAGCCTATTAGGGAAGCCATTATACAAGCGTTTCTATTATTGTTATATACTTTTTTTTTATTTTAATTGAATTACTTTCTGTGTTTTATTTCGAGGCTGTTAGTTGTACGTTGTTTTGTGATGAGACGAAGGTTTTGTTTTTATTATTTTCAAGGTTCAATGACCTGTTGAAAAGGATATTATTAGATGTAGAAGAAAACCCTTTTATAATAAGCTTTTTCCATTTAAGTATACAATGTTTCAATTAATCTTTTATAATGATTTAATTAGTATGAATTTAAATTCATTTTTAAATTGCTTTTATAGGAAATTTATTTTTTATTGTATAAACATAATTATACAATCTTTAATACTCTTCTCCTGCGTGTAATGAAGGGAAACTGATTTTATTTATTTTATATGCTTAAAAAATTTTCTAAGCAAGAAGTTCGAGTTTAAATGAATAATAAGTCGGTTTCAAATACTGAGGCGATTGGCGGTTTGATTGGTTTGTCACTCTAAAAATAAAATCACGAAAAACCGAAACTCAGATACGCTCAGGGTGCGCGAAATATACGGAGATTAAGTATACAGATACATATTAAGGACTGTATATCAACTAAACGTTTCTCAGTGGATTTGGTTTGTCGCTCTATGGTCATTTTGTGCACACTTTAGGCTAATTAGACCGAGACCTACAGTTTAACGTGGTTTCCGGTCCACTAACAAGCATCCATGTAACCTCTAGGATTCGAACCTGAAGCTTATGATACCAGTTGGCAGAGCGCTATAATAGCCAATCGGTTTTGTTTATCGCTCTACACTAATTTTATGCCCACTTTATTCTAATTAGACTGGAACGTAAAGTTTAACGTGAATTCTGGACAACTAACAAACATCCATCCTCCAGGATTCGAATCTGGAGCCTATGTTATCAAAGGCCAGAGAGCTAGCCAATTGATCATCAGGCCGCTAGGGGCGATGCTATTGGCTGGGAGGTTATTTGCGTTGAAACGTACCCCAAGATGAGTTTGTAGTAAATAATAAAAAGGCGGTAAGGTTGTGTCCAATGGATTAACAGCCATTTAGAAAAATATAAGCAACATTCCCCACTTACTGAAAAATATCAAGCATTTTCCTTGAGTCTATTTTTATTATCTCTGTTAAACTTTTTTTTATTTTGTTATGATTGAAGAATTAGTAACTGTAAAGATAATTATAACTGTTTATATAATTTTGATATTTCTTTCTCTTAGCATCTATCAAGTCAGGCTATTTCTTGATTAATGTCTTCCACACTAAATTATCGTGCACAAGCAAAAAGGAAATATATGACCACAACCATGCATACTCATGTTCACTTCCAATAATGGAAGTTATCAACCTATATTTAGAGACTTGGCAAATCCTGAGCTCCTAAAAAATGCCAACATTGGAAAACTCCAAATCCTAATGAAAACTCTTGCCTCAAAAACTGTAAGAATTGAAACTTTAAAAATTTGGTGTTTTTGATGCTGTTTCTTGCTATAATGTAGGAATGATAAAGTGCCATACTTTATCGGTGATTTTAATTCCTACTGATTATAGCTGTGCTAAAAGTATAGAGTATTTAGAGAAAACGTATTGGCGACAACTGTAGAAAATGAATAAACTATCAGAAAACCAAAAAAAAATCCAGAAAATGAATTACAAATTCAAAAAGAAAACTAGAAAAGACATTGGATGAAGAAAGTTATAAACCTTCATAAAAAACAGGATTTTATTAAATTTAGATAATTAATCATAAATAAAAGCATTAATTTCATCTTAAAATGCATTTTCTCAAAAAAGATTTTTCAGGTTTCCGTGTTCCTTTTTTCAATATCGATAAACTTAAAACTGTTTTTAAAGACATTTATAATATGTTATATCACATATTTTAACATAGGGGTCTGATGATTTGTTAATTATTTATTTTAGGCACTGATATTTTATCAAAAATGCTAATTTAAAAATGATTTTCAATAAAAAGTTAATACTAATTTTTCATTTTTACTTAGAAACAAAATGGTCTGTTAAAGTATATAAAACATGATATTCTAACTACCATAAAAATTTTCTATTTCTCCATACGGGCCTGAATCTTTCACCACAGGTTTCGGGTTATGCGGTGCCATGGAAGTTGAATCCACTTTAAACCGTAGGTCCCGGTCCTAATAGGATCGTATTCAGCATGAGCCGTCTGTGCAGCGCTTGCCTTAAGGCCTCAAGACCAAGCTCTAAAGTGTTTGCCAGCTGCATTAGAACAAAAAAAAAAAACCATACGACTAGTGGTCTACAGTGTTCAGCAAGAGCCCTCGCTCCTGACCATCGTATAATTGGCCTGCTTTATGCAATGGAATTTTTTTGCAATGGAATGCTTGTCTCAATAAAAAAGAACTGATTTAATGAACATCTACATCGCATTGGGATTTTTGACGAACCAAACTGCATTCTTTGTTAGATTTGGCATTACTAATGAACCGAGCTCATTTCCATCGTTGCTTGGCACTTCATGCCGAATCCGAGACGGCGAGATACTGGAAAGCTAGAAAACTCTTAAAGGCAATGACTTTGGTCAACTTTGTTGAACTTTTTGTGTGCATTTTCTTCTTAATTTTGTATCCCCCTTTTTTTGTATTGCCTTGCCATTGGAAATAAAAAATCTTACACCATTTGCTGAGAAAAAGGTACATAAAATTGGTGAATTTACCATGGATTCAAGATTTTAAGGGAAAAGCCCTAAGATAAATTATTTCGGTGTTGATTTAAAGCATATGTCAAATAAAATATCATTGCATTCTTTGATTATTTCACATAACATCTCTCATCAGAAAAAAAAAAAAAAAAATCGTACTACAAAAACATTTCAATGCAAACTCGGAACACAAAACTCATTCGAATTCAAGCACAAAACCTTTTTACCAAACACATTGGCAATTCCATAAGATTCAAGATGGAAATTTCTATGGAGAATGGAAGTATTCGAAGTTTATGAGAATAAATGCAAATGAAGCCTGAAGAAACCTCAATCTCTTACGCAGGTGACACGCCTGTTGCAAGATGGCTCGCGAAACAAAAGAAAAAACACACACACACCAAAAAACAAAAGGAGCTAAAGGAGGTCACATTGGGGTTAAACTGCGGCACGCACCGCTGGTTTGTTACAACAGCTGAATTGTCAATAAGATGGCTTTCGAGAATTGTAAATGACTCAAGGATTCAAGAGAAAGGGAGGTTGGTTTTTTTATACAATAGATTATGTTTACTCTAGCTGGATTTTGCTTTCATTACTAGTAAAAATAACTTTCAAAACCTTTCACTTGGTTATTGGCTTGAAGAGAAGTAAAAGGATGATTTTTTTTCTCTTTTCAAGTTAGATATAAATATATGTGATAATAGTGGGAACAATTTATTATGAGATGATACTGGTAACAATTCTTTCATTTATGTAATATAATCAAATGCGTAATAATAAATAGTATGGCATTTTTTGATGTATTGAAAGTGTTCTGAGTTTAGATTTAAAAGTGAGAGTAGTATAAATATTCATAAAATTTATTTGATTTCTTCATGTTACATTTAAAAAATTCCTTTTGTCATACATTGCAAAAAATATAATTATGTATTATACTGGAAAAAAAAAAAAAAAGCTTTAAGTATTTAAAAAATAAATTAAAAGTTAATAGATTTAAATTAATTTGTATTGTAACCGTGCTTCCTCCTACACACTGGCAAAAGCGCCCCGTTTGCAGTTCAGGAGTGGTCAGTTGGCCTCGAGACTCTCACCCGACTGGAAATACAGCACAGCATGCACTCCCGCTGAGAAACGTTTAGTATATAGTCTCTCATCCCAATATTAGGTTAGTTTGGCGTTCTATTGTCATTTTTGCACACTTTTACGCTAATTAGACCGGGACTTGCAGTTTAACATGGATTCCGAACATCCATGCCACCGTCAGTATTTGAACAAAAGCCTATGGTACTAAGAGCCAGAGTGCTTCTTGGACATCAGACCGCTAGAACAAAGTATTTGGGAGGTTATTTGCGCTGAAAATGTGCCTCAACCTAAGTTTGTAGTAAGTAATAAAGGTGGAGATTAAGCGCATTTCCTCTTGGGATAAGGAGGAAATATAGGCAGGAAAAATGGTCAGTTGACCTCGGTCTCTCACCGAGAAATACACTGAGAAACATTTAGTTATAGTCCTCATGCAGAGATAAATTATATTTATCGCACCCTGCGCATTGCATATGCCGACAAAGTCTTACCAAATTTCGCGCACCCTTAGAAGTGGAGTTTTCCACGGAATCTATGATTATATGTCTTTAAATGTGTTAAATTTTGTATCTCTCTAATTGTATGTGTATGGTGTTTGTGAGTGTGTAAATAAAGCTGCGAGGTTCTTCAACTTGTGCCTCAAGTATCTCAACCCTAATCACACCTAGTTACAATCTGGTTGCTCAACCTGCAAACTACAACATCAAAATAAAATCTTGTACAACACCCTGCAATTTATTTTTAAAACTTAAATGCAAAGATTTTAGTTATTAATGAAATTTTTTATCATAGATTCATATTTTATGAATTGTGCATAAATTATTATAAATTAGTCAAAATACATTTATAAATAAAAAGGAAAAAAAGGAGACGTGTTTCTGTAATAAAGAAGAAATTCTTAAATTTAATATTTAATAATAAGTTTATTCTGTGTTGCTGTGGCTTTATGCAACGCATGTTGTAAAGACAATTATATATATACGCAAAAGACATTAAGTTCGTAAAAACTCAAGAACCTAAAAAATTCTGAATGCATGAATATTTTCAAATTTTTTTATAGAATGGATTAATCCAAAATTTAAAAATTCATAAATCTATACATTTCTAAATGCAACATAAGGTAGCTAACTCTTTTAATTCATCAACTATTGAGAAGAACAATTATACACTTGAGAACTAGTAATTTTAAAATTTTAGTAGTAGTAGTAAAAACTTTCATTATTATTTTTTAAAAATGTACCTCAAGGTTGCGTTATTTACATTTACAAAAAAAAAGAAATCAAAACATCAAACAAGATCACCTTATAATCCAAGAACACGCCCATGAGGAACCTTGGACTTCGTTTACATGAATTGCGCAATCTTCCTTTTCAAGTAACTGAATTATTTTGTTTTTATTCATCTGGTATTTTTCGCATTTGTAATCTTCACCAAAATGGAAAAACTTAAAAATATGTGGGATGTTGATTTTAACCATTTAGATAAATTTATAATCAAATAATGCTAGAACAATTTAAATATGGTTTCAAAATATGGAGGGTATTAATTTAACAGTTGGTTAAATTTGTAATCAAAGGATGCAAGAACAATTTAAATATGGTTTCAAAATATGGAGGGTATTAATTTAACAGTTGGTTAAATTTGTAATCAAAAAAGAATGCTAGAACAAATTTAAATATGGTTTCAAACACGGGGGGCAAATTGCTTTTTTTTTTTTAACAGTTGGATAAATTTATAATCAAAGAACGCTAGAACAATTTAAATATGGTTTCAAAATATGGGGGATATTAATTTAACAGTTAGATAAATTTGTAATTAAAGAATGCAAGAACAATTTAAAGGACAATTTTAGGAGGGCAATGTCTTCCGGAAGGACTTTTAGGAGGAACTACCCAGCATTTGTGTATCATATGTTTTTGGTTTGTTTTATATGTGTGGTACCAAAGGCCAGAAAGTACGGTATGGGAGAAAATTTGGAAAACTCCCTCAGGTAGTCCGACTAATGATTCAAAATGCTGAACAGCACCAAACCCATCGAGTTTTTCTACATTTTTTTGAACCTGTATCTACAACAGAGGCGCCAGCGCATTGAACCTCCGCCTAATGCTCACCAGCGGGGCTCGTTGCCACTGAGCCACGAGTCGGGCAGCCATACATTTAAATTCTACAAAAGCAGCACTTGGGAAAAAAAAAATATTATTCATATTCAAATAGGAGAAATACAGTATTATTCTTTCAATGATAGAATTAGATTGAAAACTACATATCACAACTTTCTGACTAAAAAAAAAAAACCTTTCAAAATATGATGAGTACCTGATATTAAGAACACTCAGATTTTATGAAATATTAGAGAGAGTTTTTGCATAACGTTTTTATAGTCCGATATTTTCTCCCTAGCGCGCATGTTCATATGAAACATTATTACAGATATGCATGCGCAATAGTACACTATTTCCTATGAGCATGCGCGGTAGGGAGAAAAAATATCGGACTATAAAAAAGTTGTGCAAAAACTCTCTATTATATATAAAAATACCGAAAAATTATTAAAACAAGTTCATTTGATTTTAATATTAATGAGATGTATTTTTAATCGTTTTCTTCAGATAGCAGTAATATGAAAACTTTTGATATAAATACTATTTTTAACGACGATTATTTTTTGTAATTAAAAACCGAAACTGAAAAGGAAAACTTGCGGAAGAGGAAAAAGTAATCACCTGACCATTAATAAAGGTCACGAAGTCTTACGAGAAATATGCGGGTTTGCCGCTTTCAAACAAACCTTTAGGCCATTTTTTGTGAATCTGGAATTTAGTTGTGACCTAGATATTGGAAAAGCTAATATACAGTGGAAAAAAAAAAAAGTAGAACATAAGGGTGAAAGGTTACTGAAAAAGTATAACCGGTCTTTTACACCTGATAAAATCATCATGGTGGTAGTAATCCCAAAAGTAATCAAGTAATTTTAAATTTTGAAGAAAAAACATGCCACTTTTAAGGTTTTCTAGGACTAAATACCCTATATTCATCTATCTAGTTACTATGGAACTGAAGGTTTTTTTTTTTTTTTTTTTTAAATTACGAAATAAAATATTTAAGACTTTACGTTCGCTAATCAAATGAAAATTTAATTGCTTTCAATGTTTTTTTCTATCTCAAAGTTTCAATTTCATTTAAAAACTCAATTCGTGAATTGTTGTTGATACTTATCAATGATAATTTGTTTTAACATCGGTAGGCTTCATGTTACATTTATGTATGGCACTGTTAACGGTTGATAAGAGGATGACATTGTCTTTCCAAGAGCCCTTTAATGATAACTTGCGTGTCATATAGGAGAGAAACCTGAAAACTCATCATGAAACCCGATTATCGATGCAAGACGCTTTTACACACATTATCACAAACGCATCAAATTTTCATTTTTGTAGTAATTCCCAAGTAGTGTAATATTTTTTTTTTTTTTTTTTTTTCACACGCGAAGAGATTCTGCATTTTATTCCCAAGAGAGAAGAATGTATGTTATTTGACAAATATATAATAAACCCAACGCTCAAATTTGACAGCTGACGATCTTTATTGCGGATAGTTATATTACATGCGTGGGTAGTTATATTACTAATGAGAAGAACCTGTCACTCAAATCTGATAACAGATATTCAGTGTCATGTATAATGAGATTCACAAAATTAGCGAATGTCTGCGAGACCTTCACAGGTCGAAACTACTACAGATCGAATATCAACCAATTGATATACCATGAGTTGTTCCATCGTGACGGTGAGTTGAGAAATGTCTACTCAAATGAAAAGTGACGGAAGTTGGACGGATTGTCTTAAAGGACAGTTCTGCGAAGAGATGACCAGAAATGTTGCTTTTTTCTTTTCTCGAAATGACTGAATAGGCCGGAGTTTTCCTCCTGTTTTCAAAGTGAGCCCCTTATAGTTTCGTGAATAACGCCGTGTGGTAGTTAAGGTTTGTTGCAGGCCAGATGTTTAGATTCGTCGTAGACTCGAGAACTTGAAGAGAACTGCACTCGTGTATCTAATTTACATCCCTTAATTTTCCTTTTTTGTCAATAGAGTTCTGTAATATGTTTGTGAATAGAATTAAAAGTGTTCCCATGAACTTGAAAGTGGCCCTCTTCTTGAAGTCTAGTATTGGCCAAGACGGTGCAGTAGTTAGAGCAAGGGATGCCTCAGTGGATTTAAACCAGAAGCCTACTACACGCTAGCTGAACAAGTACCAACTAAGGCACGAGTCGGACATAAATTATTTATTAATTTTTATTATTTATCAATATATAAAAATTAATTACCTACAAGTAATTGTGAAGTCAGCACTCCATTTTCAACTTTTAAGGAAGGAATCTCTGGTATGATTTAAACATTTCTACATAGGTGTAAGACAGGATACGTTTCCAGTTTTTTTAATCTCTTTCAGGTATAAGTGAGAAATCGATTGAAGATACAGATATTAACAACGAAGTTTGTTGTTTTTATATCAAGGGGAACTAGACCACATACGAGTTAGGCATGAGAAAATATTTGCTCATCCAGTTAAACAACGTGGGATATGTTGCTATAAGCTCGTACCCATCAATTTTAAAGGATGTTAGTTATCCTAGTTAAAGGATGTTGGTATAATTCCGAGTAAAATGAAAATTCAGTTTGCAAAAAACAAGATTGACAAAACGAATTTAATGTTGTTTCCCCGCCTCTAATACTAGAAGCAGACCATTTTAGAATATATTGCTGTAATCTCGCTGTGATCGTGAATCCTAGCATATCTACTGAGGATTACAAGTTTCTCTTACGGTGTGCCTGTTTAGATTTATATTGTACGCTCATTAAGGTTAATCTTTGAGTTGATACTGGGTTACACAGTCAATGCTCTCCAATATTCGTAATATTGGTAGATACTTTTATGTTAATATTACGTTAATAGTTAATATTATGTATGAATTTATATTTTCGATAACTTTCTATAAACAATTTAAAATTCATATATGAGTAAGGATCCACCATGTCTTCCGGAAACAAAAATATAGCCAACGGGGAAGATCCTCCTTTCAAGGACGGTTTGACCCTTATGTTAGACTTTGGACTTCGCACGTTTTTTTGTCATGCGTTAGACTTTAGAACCGACATTAGGAGAGAGAAACAGAAAAGGGAGTGTGCGGAGTTGAGTGTAGAGTTCCAGGCAGTACGGAGGGTACAAAGAACCTTAAACGAACTGGCTTTTAAGATGATGTAAATAATTGTTATATAATTTTGTTTCGCGTGTTGTGCTGCAGTCTTAGCAATTTTAATAAATATGACAACTAAACGTCTCTTATATTATTTTGAGAAATAATTTAGTTATACCCTGAAACAACACTGAATCAAGACCGCACATCTGGTCTTAACTTGTACTATATAGATTCTTCGTCATTGAATTTTCGATGCTTCACAAGTTTTATGAACGATACATATTTTAATGTGATAAATATGAAAATATTCTTGGAATATGAAGATTTATTAGGTTTGATTCATATTTGATGAAAAGGGAGGGCATATGCTGGATTTACAATATATGTTAGACTATTACGTAATTTTTTTTGCCCGCGAGGTGCTCGCCTGTTTTCTTTATGGAAAGATGTACAAGTTGCTAATTTTAAACTAAATTACTTAGATGGAATTGTAAAAAATACGTGAGTATTCTTATAATTAAACGGATGCATGATTATAATTAGTTCAATGTACAAATTTGCCAAGTTAAGTTTTAGAGCTATAATTGAAAATCAAAATTATAATCTTAGGGTAGATTTTATTTTATTTTTCTTCATATTCTGCACAAATAGATTAATATTTTGGATTGTAACCTTGCTTCCTCCTACACACTGTCAAGAATGTCCACTGTGGTGTTCAGAAGAAATGGTCAATCGACCACGAGAACTCGCTTGAGAGGAAATACAGCGCAACCTCCGCTCCCACTGAGAAAAGTTTAAGGTTATAGTCTCTCATTCAGAGAGGAAATATATTTGGCGCACCCTGCGCGTATCCGAGTTTTCGGTCTAGAAATGGAATCCTTCCCCGAATATATAATTATATGTCTTTAAATGTGTTAAATGCTGTATGCCTCTAATTGTATATGCGTGGTGTTTGTGAGAACGTAGAAAAAGCTGCTAGTTCTCAAACCTGTGCCTTAAATATCTCAAATTACAATCTGGTTACCTAACTTGCACACTACATGATGCATTTATACAAAAATATAAATCCAGGGTATATTGTTTAAATGAGCTAATTTCCAAGGACAGAAATATATACTTGATAGATTAAAAGTAAAAACCTAAATGATAAAATCGACTGAAACATCAGGTAAATTATTTTTGAGTATTGAAAATGCCTACTATAACTTAAAAGCATATACAAAAATTAGCTGAAGATTTCTTGTTATCCAATTTAAAATGTCTCTAATCAAATGATACTTTCGTTCCTGTAATGATAACTTTCTAACAATTCAACCATGATTGTAAGGAAAGCTGTTTTACAGCGAAAAGTGTGACAAGTAAACATCGAAATTTTAATGTAACCATTTTTGACAAATATAACTAGTATAACTAAAAATTCATTGCAAGGATTAAGATTATAACTTAAAACGAAAATTTCTTGAAAAATAAAATTCATAACTAACATAATTTATTTATCTTTACCTTCTTAGGCAAGATAATGCAAAATATTTAAGATTTGTATTCAAGTCTTATAAACTTTTATGTTAAAAAATTTCTTTAATATTATTTATGAGAAGATGCTATTTGTCTGATAAATTAAAAATATAACAAAGTAATTTAATTAAAAAAATTACTTCGTTTTTAATGTTGAATTAATAAACAGATTAACAAAAATAGATTATTAAATTTAAATCAACACAATTCATTGTAATACTACACAACCAAGAAAAATAATTTTAATTCCCCAGTATTTCTTTGTCAATATATAAAAAGCTGTAGAAAAATGGTAACTTTCAACCTTTACATTAGTAAAAGATTTTAATTTCATATCACTTTGGTGACCAATTTGGAGTTAATAAATTAAGTTTTTAATTTACAAATAATTTCAAGACGTATTAATGTAAATACTGATCCAGCAATTTAGAATGAGGTAGTTATTAAAATCCATGAGCTATAAAACTATTTTGATTAAATCAGATAACCTTCAAATTTAAGTGTGGTTGAAATCTCAATAATTACAGTTGTATAATATAAATAAATATCGCAATAAATATCAATATGATGAAGTAATAATCTTTAATCGAAAATGTTTTAAACATCATAGAAACTTGATTGGAGATTTCAATATATTTCCTTTATAAGAAGCACTATAAAAGTTAGAACAAATTTTTATGTTTCAGTTTAACAACCAAATTTCAAATGAAATTTATGTAAACTAAATATGAATTCAGAAAAGCAAAAGTTTCAACAAATAAATTAATTAGTTAAAAAGAAAGGCAGTTTATTTTGATAAATAAATTTTAAAGAAATCTACATAAATTGGAATATTTGTTAAGAATAAATGAGCGACTTACCCATCGAATCGGGTACAGGTTTTAAATCCTTCATGGTGCTTTTGTCTAAGCACCTGTTTCAGGTCCTGAAAAGTAAATTCTAGGATAAGACTTTCAGAACGAATTCACAAAGAACGAATTGAACAAACGAAAGAATAACGAATTCAAAAGAAATGGATTAAAAATGCATTTAATTTAATTAAAAAGAGTTTTTAAAGTCGTTAGGACATTTTCAAAATTAATCTTAAGAAAAATAACGATCTTGGAATATAAATTAATGATTAAATAAAAATTGAATAATATATAACTTTTGAGTTTTACGACACAGTTAGTGGCGAAATTAATTAATAGCGTAGAAACTCGATTATGAACATAAAAAATTGTAAGAAGGTTGTCTTTTCTTATGTAGATGTACTGTAGGTCCCGGTCTAATTAGCCTAAAGTGTGAAAAAATTACCGTAAAGCGACAAAACAAACCAAATCAAATCTATGTAGATGTTTATCATCCCAGATGGCGTTGTTAAATGCAAATAATCTTCAAAAATTAGGCAATATTGTTGGATATAAAAATTCCTTTAAATTAGAAAAATATTACTTAATATTTTAATGATAAATTTCAATTAATTAATTGATTTTAATCAATTAATGATAAATTTATTTTATTATGATTCATAGAATTCTAAATTAAATTCATTCACTAATATTGAACGAATTTAATCTTTGGTTTTGACGTCGCGACTCTGTGCCAAATCCACGGTGGTAATAAATTCCCAAACCACTGTAAAAAAAGTTAAATATTCGATATTTCAATTAAAACTATCGTGATGTTTATCTTAAAAAAAACAATTATAAAAAAAGGTAAATGATCAATCAAATCTATTTTTGTATACTTAGCAGGCGCATGCTTATGTTTTGTGGGAGTCAAGATACAATTTTTAGTCCCGGGTGCCACTGTAAAATTCTACAATATGCTACATTAACGTAAAAATTCTCAAAAATTTGGTTTAATTTTTTATTTAAATTAAACCATATTTAATAATATTTTAAATAATTATTATTTATTTATTATTATTTATTTTAATTATCTATTTAAAGTGAGCACATATTGCAATAATTCAACGCACAATATTTTTGGTAAATTATAGCAAAAGATGAGTTGTTTTAAGCGTGAAAAACAAAGCTGATTATTCAAAAATTAATAAAAACAAAGATGAAACAGTTTATATTTAAAAAACTTTAGCATCGATCGGATAAAGATCGACAAAGAATTATCAGAAAAAAATTATCAGATTAATTACAGAAGAAAATCATGTAGATATGCTTACATTATATACTCTTAAAATTTTAACTTAAATTCTTAAGTGTATTTCAATCATCTTCAAGCTGCACTATTCTTAGCCGGGTGGATTATTTAATTAAATCGAACAACTTCACAATTCAGTGATTAATGGTATAACTTTCTCCTTATTTATGCGCCGTCGAACCATATAAAATATGCTAGATTTAAACATATACATTCTATTTCATTACGTGAAAAGGGTAATAAAACTTCATAACATTAAAAATAATATTTAAACTGCTTTAAATAATTTTTCCCACATAAATAATTAAAAAATTGTTACATTCAAACCAAAGTAATTTTATAGACGTTATATATTTTCTTATTCATACTCTGTTGAATTTTAGTTGTCAACTTAAAATTGGTTTGTTTGTGTATATTTTCTGTGCACATTTTAGGATAATTAGACTGGAACCTACAAGTTTAACGTGGATTCGAACCACTAACAAACATCCATGCCACCCCCAGGATCCGAACCTGAAATCTGTGGTACTAAAGGCCAGAGAGCGCTGGTCTCAGGCCACTTAAATTTGGATTTATTAAATAATGTGGGTCATTTAATTTTGGATTAATTAAATAATTGTCTCAATGTAAAATTTTGACGCATTAAAGCCAAAAAAACGTTCATCTTTATTTTTCCAATATAATTTAATATATTCTTAAAAGATTCATGTAAAAAAAAAATCATAAAAATTTACTAGAAATTAGAAGTTAAAAGAAATAAAATCACTTAGTATTAGTCTAGTTCGTAAAATTACTAAAAATAAGATGCAATTATTTAAAATCGTCTTAAAATTCAAATTTAAAAAAAAAAATGTCAAATCAACAAAAAAGGTCTATAAAATTTCACATTTTTTTTTTAAAGATAATGAGTGTCGTAAAAAGTTCAATAACTATCAAAATGATTTAATATCAAATAAATAAAATTAATATTTTTGGACGTTTTGTAAACATGCTATACATGGAATTAAAAGCATTCAAAAAAAAAAATAAAATCATCAGACATCATTAGAAAGTATTCGATTTGTGGAAATTAAAATGTTAAGAATAATTAAAATTTATAAAAATGACGCCATTAAATTTCAATTTTTACAATAACCTATCAATATTAGAATAATTCATTTTTAAAAATTCAATTTAATAAAAATTTTGAATTTAAAAGTGATTATTATAGTTGAATTAATAAATAAAATAGAATTTAGTTTAACGTTTCTATGAAATGGTTATTAAAGTAAGTAATTTCTTTTAATAGTTTACATTCGTAACATATATAAACAATACACACAAAAAGCTATTAGCTTATCAAACATTTTTTCGGAATTTACACAGCTTGTATTTGACAGATTAATTTAAAATGTAACGGAAGTAAATTACAAATTAATTTTTTATTTTTACATATATATCATCATAATATAAAAAGATAATTTCAGTTTTTATATATAGTATTTAAGAAATTATCCTTTTTAGAATAATTGCTAAAAATTTAATTAACATAGTTTTAATATATTAAAAATAAACCATAACATATTTTTTAATATATTTTATTTAAAATTGGGAATTGCCAAAATTTTGGTTTTAAAGTAAAATAAACTTAACATTTAAACAAACATTTAAAACATTTGACATTGTAAGCATTTTTATAAACAAATTAAAAACATTTCCAAAACGTAAATAAGCAAACATATACAACAAAGACAGTAAACAAGACAAGCTATATCCGTAAGTATTATTAAAGTTTATTTACCTTCCAAAATGTTCTCACAGAATTCGACTGTTGCTACTCATTGAGTTCGATGCGCAACTGAAGCAGTCTTAAAATCTGCTACCACCAAACGATTATCTAATAGTTAAAAAGCACCTTTGCATGTGCGGCCTCCTAATGATTCTAAAAGAGCAGACGATTTTCAGATTTTCTTCTGTCGATGTGGAAAGAGATTCTATGCTCGGAGAACCGTACGTGTATGCGCAGGACTGAATCCTCCCTTCTGATTGGCGGAAAGGGCTTGTTAGCCACAGAACCTGTCCTTCACACAGTGTGCAGTAGAAGAGGAAGAGGGAAGGCTGAGTTTGTGTTTACTCAAAGGAATGCACGGCGAAAAAAACCGGTTTCGGGTTCCTGTTTCGAGAGTGCGAAACCTTTTCGCTTATCTTTTTACCTTGCCGCCGAGTTCCTACCTGTTGAGTGTCGGGGTTGCCAGAAATATCTGGTTATCGCCCTGTTTTGTAATACTAAACATTTTTTTTTTTTGATCGTATACAATTTTTTTATGTAGAAATACAAGTTTAATAACAGATTTTGTAATGTTTCTATAAGTACTTTTTTTTTTTCAGATTTATTTATGTGATACAAGAAAACAAACATTATTTAATGTTGGAATTGTGGTGTTGTGATTATTAATCTTAAAATAATAATAATAATAATAATAAAAATAAAAAATAAAATAAATAAACAAATAAATGAAGGAATAAAAGGTATAGTAGTGAACAATAAAATTATAGGTTTTAAAAATAATAAATACTATTGTAATAAATAGGTATTTGTTTGTTATGGTATTTGATATCAGTTTTTATAAAATGAGTGATATAATAGCAAACTTGTCATGAATTTTAGTGATCTTAAAAATTTTTTATATCACATTCTTTTTATGTATATCTTTGTACAAGTTTGATAACAGATTTTGTAATGTTTCTATTTTTTTTTTTTTTTAAATTTATTTATGTGAAACAATAATATGCGCATTATTTAATATTGGAATTGTGGTATTGTGATTATTAATTTGGGGGAAAAAAATAAATAAAGAAATAAAAAGTATATTAGCGAACAATAAAATTATAGGTTTTAAAAATAATAAATAGCGATTGTAATAAGTAGGCATTGATTTTTTATGTTATTTGATATCTGTTTTATAAAATTAGTGATTTAACATCAAACTTGCAATGAATATTAATGATTTAAAAAAAAAATTTTTATGTCACATTCTTTTATGCATATGTATAAAAAAAATTATTTAGGAAATATTACAACATTCACATTTGGAACAAGAAAAGTAATAAATATAAAATCAAATTTTATGTAAAAATATCTTTTGATATATTGTAAAAATATTTTAATTTTAATTTTTTTTTAATGTAACTTTTTAATACCAATTTATATTTTTGTCTAGCTTATTTATTGTTATCCCAATACATTTATTTAGAATAATTAACATTTTAGCAACCGAATACGTACATATATATATTTTTTTACGGATAATTAACGTTTTTTTGTTATATTTAACATTAATGCAACCAATCTTTCCGCATAAATTTTTTAATTATTATAAAATATCGGCACTTAAATTTTGCCACTGTGTGAAATTCTATGGTGAAATGTATTTTATTTTTCTTAAAATTTTCTTTTATTTATTTAAAAAAAAAAGCAAATGACAGTTGTATCACAAAAGTTTAATTTAATACATAAATTTCATGAATTTCACGTTATCTCAAAAAAGTGATAAATCATTAATATTTAATAAATTTTTTTGTAAATCTTGGCACTGTATTCCACTAGTGTTTGATATAAATAGCTCAGCGACGAATATGGAGAAATAACTCCTTCCGGGAGGATTCATAAGGGCAACTGTCTCTAATAATCGTATTTTAGAACATGCAAACTCAGCAGCCAACATGACTGCCAATACAAGATACTTGCAGCCTAAATCGAGTCTCCACGTTTATGAAGTCAGTGGTTGCAACGCACGAATGCGTATTGAAGTCTGTATCAACCTTTACTTTTAGTTGTGCATATATATTACAAGTCAGGTTATTATTTTGTTATTACATTTCGATATAAGGACAATTTAAATCTCATGCAAAAATAATTTATAATGAAAATTATTTTTTATGAAATAGACCATTAAATTTCAATAGTAATTTACACTATGTGTTTTCATCTAGTAGTGACACAGATAGGAGTGAATTTTGTTCTAATTTGTTTACATTTGTAATTTAAATTTCACTCTGATATAGAGGCTTATAATCATCAAAAGATCAGAGTGAAATTTGAATTACAAATGTTAATCAGAGGCTTTTAATCATTTAAATATTTTATTTTTATTACACGCATATTTTTATGTGTAACGATTATGTAATGAATATTTTTACGATATTTGTAATGATATTTTTAAGATATTTTTATGATTTGTTGGCAGTTGAAAATTATTTGAAAAAAAACTTGTGAATATTTCAGTTCAAGTCAAAAATGAAAATAGATAATAGATATTTAATTTTTAAACATTGAGTTCTGTTTCGTGCTTTCTTGGATTTAATAGCTAAAATCTTAAAAAGTCCTCAAATCTTTTCATTTTTTCCTTCTTTTCATTAAATTTAATTTATTAAAATTTCAATCTAGATGACAAAAAATTTATAATAAATTTATAATAAATATACAATATATATATATATAATAAATTATACATTGACTAATGGTCAAATTTGAATTATTATATAATTAACATAAATAATTATTACATTTTTCCTTTTATATCATTAACATAAAAATATTTAATCTTTGAACGTATAAGGAGGAAAACAATTTCTTCTGCAAATTATAGATATTTAATTTTTCTTTGTTTTATTTACTTTCATTCAAAAATTTTCTAACCTTCAAAAATTATTTTTAATAACCTATAATTAACAGTCAAATAAATTAAATTAAAACTATTTTAACTTTTATTTTGACTGATTTATTTCACAATTGAAATTGAATTATCTATTGTTCTATTTCCTTCAAATGTAAATTACACCAATTAACAATACAATACAATTAAAAACAATGTATAGCCTTTTGTAAAATATGCAATAACAAACATGATTGAGATATAAGCAATGAATAGCAAACACCACTAAAGCTGAATAAGCAAATCTAAAAACTATTACAAAATAAACAAAAAGTCAATTACTTTAAGTGAAATAGCTGTGCTAAATCCTGTCGACATTAGATCGACTAGAATTTAAATTAAACAATTTGATATCAAGTAGTACTACTTTTATTGTTTTTGATTTACTCTAAATGATGTGAAACGATTATGAATGATCTAGATTTATTTTTAAATACTTACACAGATTTCCGCTATTCTATTTTATGTTCATCTAGTATGTATAATCAGAATAAAACTAAAGAAGGTGTATTTGTGTTTTTTATAATTTAAAAATTATGATAATTTTTTTTTTTTTGGAATCCATTACAATTTTGTAAAAAGAAATCTAATTAATTATTTTAATTGAATAGAAATTGTAGTTACTATGAGAAAAATTGAAATACGGGAAATAATTCGGTTTCTTTTTTTTTATACATAATTAAATATTTTTATTTATCCGTTTTAATCTAATGTTTTTTTTTTTTAATTAACTATATATTTATGTATACATTTGTAATCCAAAAATTTATGTTAAACTCTGTATTGTTTTGTAATTTATTGTTATTTTTCATTTTATGTCTTTGTTATTAGTCTGGTGTTTTAATTTCAAGGAATTTTAGTGGAATTTTAGTAACACAGATTGATTTTTTTTGCAAATAGAATTCTTATTATAAATATTATTGATCGAATTGTGTAAAATATGAAGTGAATGGTCAAGGTTATATTATGCAGTAAGAAAACTTTTCTTATTTTTTTTTATCTTGCTTACTTTTACTGATGTATATCTGATTCTTTAATTTCAGGTCTTTTAATTTGGTAAAATTTCAAATGGAACACTGATTGATTTATTTGCAAATAGAATTTATATTATAAATGTTATTGATAGAATTGTGAAAAACATGAAGTAAAATATTCAAGGTTATATTATGTAATAATTAAGCGATTCTTATTTAGATTTTTATTTATTTTACCAACTTTACTGATGTATGATGTCTGGGATTTTTAATTTGGGGAAATTTTAGACGGAACGCGGATTGATTTATTTGTAAAATATGATTATTATTATATGTATTAAATCGAATTGTGTAAAATATGAAGTGAAAAGTCAAGGTTTTATTATGCAGTAAATTAAACTTTTCTTATTTTGATTTTTTTTTTATCAGTAGCAAACTTTACATGCATTTCTGGGACAATTTTTATCAAAGTAAAAAAATATAACGTTATATACTAAACATAAGCTTAAATGAAACACGATCTTTAGTTCCTTGCAAATTACTTTTCAAAAACAATATGAGCATCTGTATTTTACCACAAAATACATTCATTGATAAAATGAGAGGATGATTGTATTAAAAACTGCTGAAAAAACCTATCTATATCGAGCACCTCGTGTTCTATTGATGTCACGAACATTTTACCGACTCAATGGGGAAATGTTGTTCGCCAGAGGTAACTACCCTTCATTTGAGTGGCATAGAAGAGACTATTAATTCGAGACGTTTAAACAATTTGCCACAATCGCCATCGAATCTACCCTTTTTTTTTGAAAATAACGTCTGCAACATACATCGCCAGTAGATTTACGATCGAGCTTCCTGAAAGCTAGATGTACGTTACTATTGGACCATGAATTAGGTAACTCTCAGACTAAAGAAAATTAATGTTTATTATTCAATTAGAAAAACAGCTTTAATAATTTATTATTATTATTGTGTTTGTGTAAAGATACTTTTCCAATTTGCGTACGATGGGGCATAGGATCAATTCCTTCACCTTTGGGATACTGGATATGCAAGTCTATCTGGTTTTTCCCCATATAAGTGAAGAAATCTTTCTCTTCCCCCAAAAGAGAATTTTTGCCATCGCAGCGGTTTTTATGTTTGAATTTGTCCTTTGGTGCACAAGGTTCCATGTAATCATTGTTTAATTCAATACTGATGATACAAGGGCAAATGTATCGCATTTAAAAGAGTTATAGAATTACGTTTCCTGGCAACGTTTTGCGATTTTCTAATAAACATGTCAACTAGTATTAAGTGTTCTCATACTATACATTTTTAAACATATTTTCAGGAAAGGGATGTTTATCCTGGAGAAATATGCGCAATAATTTTTATATAATCTCTATTTTGCAAACAACTTGATTGCCAAATTCTATAGGAGGAAATAACCCCTTGTAAAATTAATTAGAATTCTAGATTGTAGATTTGATTCTAGATGCCGGATTTAAAAAGAGTTATAGAATTTCGTTTCCTGACATCGTGTCGCGATTTTCTAATAAACATGTCAACTAGTGTTAAGTGATCCCATACTATACATTTTTTAAGCATTTGTTCAGGAAAGGTTTTTTATCCTAAGAAATATGTGTAATAATTTTTATAATTGTTGTTTAATGTTTTCTATAATTTAAAATGTGATCTATATTTCTTATATATCCTCCGATATTTCAAGCAATTTAACTGTAAAATTCGATAGGAGGAAAAACTAATCAGAATAATAAACTAATTAGAATAAAAATTGATTAGAATTTTAGATTGTAGATCTAATTCTAGATAATTTAAAGAGTTATAGAATTATGTTTCAGTCAATTCCTGGCATTGTTTCTCGATTTTCTAATAAACATGCCAACTAATGTCAAGTGTTCTCATACTATACCGGGGTAGCCAACCCGCGGCCCGCCTTTAACGTTTTTCTGGACCGTGAGATTTATCATACTTTTATAAACAATATTTATTTTATAGTGGTCAAAGTAGTGAAACCCTATGTATTAAAAATACAATATTTGGTCATTGATATATTCAAAAAATTAACTGTTAAAAATTAACAGTTGAATTGACCAAACACAAAACACGCTCAAACATAACGGACGTTAACCTGCAACACCCATTACGATGTGCAAGTACCAAATTGAGATCGATTTGCAAAAGTTAAGTTAAAAAGTTATTAAAAGTTTTAAAAGTTAAGTTTTTTAAAAAGTTAAAAAGATTTGCAAAAAGTTAAAAGTTTAACTATTTTTTATATTTGCAAAAGTTAAAGAAAAATAGAGAAACAAATATCGCACTAATAAAATAAATATTTTTTAATGATTTAATTTTTTTATTTCGCTTATATTTATATATTTTTTATATTTCATTTTTAGTGTTATATATTTCTTTACAGTGTGCGCTTAGTATCATTACCATTATATTATCTACATTTACACGTAAGAATAATAGTAAACGCAATAATAATAACTCATTCTGTTTCAATTTTCACTCCAAAAAAAGTGTATAGTGGGTCTAAATCGAATAGGGGGAATATATAATTTTATATGCAGCCCGCGGAGTTAGGATGTATTTCCAAAGAGGCCCGCGGGTTGGCCATCTCTGTACTATGCATTTTTTAACATTTGTTCAGGAAAGGTTTTTTTTTTTTTTTATCTAAGAAATATTCGTAATAATTTTTATACTTGTTGTTTAATGTTTTATGTAGTTTAAAATATGATCCATATTACCTCCCATTTTCCAAACAAATTAATAGTAAAATTCGCAATGGAAGTAAATAACCTTTGTAAAATTAATTAGAATTCTAGATTGCAAAAAATGTATTTTCATGTTTAAAATATTTAAAATAATGCAATCTCAAGAAAATATTGAGAAATATGTATTTTTATTTTTTATTTCTTTCTGATAAAGCATATTTCATCAACATAAAAATCGTGCAGCTTTTTTTTTTTTTTTTTGTGTGTGTTATGTTTATTCATAGAGCGTTTCATATAATTTAAAATTATCACCTAAATCGTCCAATATAGCTAGACTTTTGCACAAACTTCGATACAATCTATTTTTTTTTTTTTTTTGGGAAAAGGGGGATAAGGTTCAGATATCACAGAAATTCAGACAGTTGTGACAGAATTAGAAATGAATTTCTCATGAAACTTACAGATTATCTTTCTCATGCCTAGAAACGTGTGAGGATTTTGTAGCAAAACAGCTCAATAAGTCAATCAATCGAACCTAATCCGTCTTTTACACGATAAAAAATAAACCATTATTTGCTGAGGACAATTCATCCGTGTAATATTGCGTTCATAATTTTGTATTTAATAATTTTAAAACACTAATTATTCATGTAATTAATGACTTTGAGAGTGAAATTTCACACATAAATATTTATCATTCATTATCGCAACGTTTAGTTTTGTCCTAACGCATTTAGAAAATGCCAGCGATTTCATTCCATGCCACTCTTTTTCAGTTTCTTCTACGCTCTCAAAATCACCGTGCCGAACGCCCTTTGGCGAAAACTTTCACTTCTGTTTGGCGACCGTTTCCGACCACTCGAGTCTTATAACCCTCAATTTCTCTCACCTGAGTGGACCCAATGTTTGTTGCTGTTTCTCTGAGCAGCGACAGTTCATCGTAATCCAGTGAGATGTGCCAACAGTCCATTGATAAATATTGAAAAAGATAGTGATTCCCTCACTATTTTGTGCCAATTCTCTTCTAGTGGCATGCGGGCGAAATTGAATTTCGATCGTTAATTATGAAATGCAAATGCAAATTCGTGCCGCGGGATTTATATTGTAACTCCTGACGTAAGTTTCACCTGACTTTCCGTTTCGGTATATTTTTTTTTTCTCTACATAAAAGCTGTCTGTGCTTTGGCCTCGTGTTATTCAGAAGAAAGCAGGAGTTTTTATTTGTACGTTTTGCTACGAGAAATTATTACTATTGAAGCATTTGGGTAAGTTGTGTTTTTTAAAATTAATAACTAAATTAATAATTATCAACTTGGGGTTGATAAGTTTTAATTATTTTGAAATTAAATTAATAGAAAAGTTAATTAATTTTAATTGTTGATTCTAAAACTACTTTTATGGTAATATAATTCTATTGGCTAAATCTAATAATTTATATTTTATTCTATATATAAATTTTGTAATTTATTTTTAAATTCCTGTATTTTTAATTAACTATTCTGGTATTTTAAAAAATCACTGAATATTTCCTTTTAAACTTATTAAAAAATCTTTATTTAACATAAAAAACAAAATGGATATGTTTTATTGTAAAGCTTTATGTTCATCATTATTGTCTGTATGTTAATGATATAATGGAGTTAGAAGTTTAACCAACATTGTTAAGAGTTCTTATACTGATAATATACAAGACAACGTGCATAATAGCTAAACATGGCATCATTTGAATAATTTTAGAAAATATATCTATACTGAATAGTTTTAACCGGTTAATTCAAAACGTAGTTTTTTCCCTGCGAAATATAAACAATATTAAAGGTTTTGAAAAGTATCCAATAATTTATTAGAATCTTTGGTTTAATTTACTGAATGTGTATTGTTTTAGCATTAGAACTTCAGTAGTTAGAGCTAAGAGTTTAGATAAAAAAATATGAACTAAATTTAGAATACTCGTATTACTGTCGATTTTACATGCGATATTAGTTCCATTAAGCTTGAAATTATTGCCCTTTCTACAATGAATTATTAAATAGAAAATTCCTCCTGTATTAAATGTCCTTGATAATTTAACTATTCTACAATGGAAACCGTCAAGGTATTCTCTATTTGATATTTCTTTGCTTGTATATTCTATTGGAAGGGGAAAAATCGCTCCAGTATATACAAACAAACATAATATTTTTAATGTTATTGTGTAAAAAGAAAAAAATCTGACTCATCTTAACAGCTGTATTCTATTCGGAGCAACTTGGGGTTTTTCAAAGCGGGAACAGATGTTTATCGAAGGTTTGTTTATACATCTGCTCTTAACTATAAGTTAATTCTGTCGCAATGAAACTCGTAAGCATTAGTTAAAGAACGAAAAGAACTAAACCTTTTCTGATTTAATGTTGGAGCGACAACATTTTTCCAAGACTCTCGTTAATTCTGTAAAATAAAATGGCAGTGCGAGGATTTTAAACAAGATATTGCATACGCAAAATAAAAATTCATTTTCCTTTACTATGATCTTAACGTTTAGAATACAAGAATTGAAAGAAATGGTTGTTTATTTTATTTGAACTGTTAATTTAAATTTCTTGAATCTGTGGGATTTTTAAAATTTAAAGCTGAATATTGAGTTGGCTATTTTTTAAATTTCAAATTGATTAAGTTTAAAGTTTTTTATTTAATTATACAAAAGCTGCATTTATTTAAATGATTATTAAACTTGTAACGAAAGATCGCACAAGAACTTTGATTATATTTTTGGAAAGGAAAGAGTTTCAGTAAAGGTCATTTTTGAACATGATGCTTTTTATTTTTTCCCACACAATTGTATTCAAACAATTTAAATATTACAAAACCGAATCCTAAAAATGAATATTTTTAACGGTTATAAGCTTGCTTGCATATACAACATCCTTTATCGTTTAAGTAATAAGGTGCAGGACTCTACTAAAGACATACTTAAATGCTTCTGCTGACGGTATGATTTGCCATTGGGATAAGACATTTTTTATTTTACTTGCAAGATTTATTCTCGCCATTACCTTTGTAATTTTTTAGAAAGACAATTACTTTTAATGTATAGAAGCATCTGTCGGTTTAGGCTTGTTTACATAAATTTTTTATTAGTTTAATAAGAACATTTCCATACCTCAATTTTTGATGGAATAATCCCTGGATTTATCGTATTCGGCACGAAGTTACCTATGATGTTATTTATTAATCATTAATTTTTAATTGCAGAGTTATTTTCATTGCTTTTAAACTGCATTTTCTGTTGATAAAAATATTTGAATTGCAATCTGAATGTAGAGTTAAATTTCTCTGCATTTTAACCAGCAAGCAAATGTTCTGTGCTAAAAACTATACCATATGTTATTTTCTTATTTATAAGATTTGAATCGAGTGTAAGGAAGATTCCAATAAAAGAATCTATTAATTCGTTTGAAACAAAATTGATATTATTAGTAAAGCTTTTTAAAACATTTAATTCAATGTTTAATAACAATATTAAATATATAAATTCGATGGTTCTAAAAATCAACCCACCTGGGTTTTAGAATTACATAATTCAACTCATGCTCTCTTCGAAAGGAATTCTTGAACTTGCATCAAATCTTCAGCTGTTTTTGACTCCAAAATCACCTAAAATCAGTTAAATTAACTCTATAATTCTCCAGTAAAAGTATATAAATGCAGGATCGTGATCAAATTGTCTTGTCTTTGGATAAAGTAAGTGTAGTTTCGCAAGCATACATTTGTTACAGATGACTGTGTCCCTCATTATATATTTTGACTGTAATTTACTCAATTTGTAATTATAAGGTTCTTTTCTTTCGAATCTGTAGTCTAAAGTATTACGCTTCGTATGGAAATATTTTTAAAATTCCTCAAGGTCTGTAACCGCCATACCAGCGAAAAACGCCAAACCCTCGTAAATCCCTTCTTTTTCCTCAATACTCATAATCCATGGGTGCATTAGCTGACCTAGAAGCCGTAAACCTAACATGCGGGCCCACGCCTATAGAAAGCATGGACATACCAACATCAACAATGATGAGTCGCATATTTTCGCACTGATTAGACATGCCTCAATACCGACGAACTGAGGTTTATTCCTCTTCCAGAATTTCAAAATTTCCTTTAAAAGAGCGCGACGGAGCTGCTAATATATTCCAAGGGATTTCTGAGGAAGGTTAAGGCATAAATTACCTACTTTAGACGCTTGCAGAGTGGTCGGGAGAATAGTGTGGGAAAATCGTAAATTTATTTTTTTACTGCTGTGAACATTTCAACAGCGTGCACAATCTCGGACTTTACATTTCTGTTATCTAGTGAAGGTTTAGAATTTTAAAATTGAAACAGAAATTTAAAATTGCGAAACTCGACTGCATAAATTTTGATAATTTTTTTTTTTTTAATGTTGTATAAAATCGGTGTAATTTGTGAATTAAGGATTTTTCCATAAAGGTATAGTGTTCAAAAATTTTTTTAAATAAAAAAAAATATATATAAAAACCAAAAATAATGCTATAGTTTTAATTCTAGTTTAAGTTCATAAAATATAATTTGTCAAACCAAAAATATTATTCGAACCAATCTAAAAATATTGCAGTGAAAGAACTTCTTGACTATGTGAAAACTATACTGGGGCCTGATGGCCAGAGTGACTAGCAGGGAGTGCCACAGGTTTCGGGTTCAGTCCCAGCGGTGGCATGGATGTTTGTAGTGATTCGGAATACACTTTAAACCGTAGATCCCGGTCTAATAGAACTGTGGAGCGTTGGTTAGGTTGACAATCCCTCTCCGTAAACATCTCTAATCTCGAAATCTGCCAGTAGACAGACGCCGTCTGGTAGCCAAGTGGCTAGCGCTCTGACCTTTGGTAACCCAAGCTTCAGGTTCGAGTCCCGGCAGTGCCATAGGTGCTTGTAGTGGTTCGGAATCTACTTTAAAACGTAGGTCCCTGTCTAATATGTCTATCTGAAGCATGTTTGACAATCATACTCCGTAAAAGGAAAACATCTCCTGTCTCGAAATCTACTAGTAGGCAATCGGCCTTAGCCCACCGTAGAGCTATTGTATCAATGAAGAATTTATTAGATAAATTTGGTATTTTCCACTGAAAGTGTTACTTAAAAGCGTAGTGTTAATCTTACGCATCGAGATTACTAATTTCAAAAGTGAAACCTACTTTTAGAGGCATTGCAAAATTACAAATGTCACTTCGGATCAAAAGTTTCTCCAATTTTAAAAGAAATTAAATTAAAATGGTACCTTCTCAAACATTATAGGGTAACTCGAAATATTTGGCATCCTCTTAAAGAAACAAAACAAACAAAAACAAAAAAAAAAAAATCAGAACGCAAAACTGAACAGCTGTTCTTTAAAGTTGTGAGGGTCATTTATGTTAACGTTACTTTCTACGTAGATAAATTTAAAATCCGCATTTCTAGAAACATTGTTTATCATGTTTAATGAAATCTTTATTTCTGCAAGATGGAAAACCATTGTTTAGGTTCTGTTCGATTCGTCGCTCTAATGTTTTGTACACACTTTGGGCTAATTAGACCGGGACATACAATTTAACGTGAATTCCGACCGCTAGCAAACATCCATGCCTCTGTCAGAATTCGAACATCTGAAGCCTGTGGTACCAAATGCCAGAGCGCTAGCCAATTGACCATCAGGCCGCCAACCGTTGTTTAAAGGCGGTTAAATAAAACGCAAAATAAATGCCGAATGAAGTCATTAATCATTCAATTTACACTTGCATGAAAAAAGAAAATTCAATGGGAAATATTGTCCTGAAACTTCAGACATTTTAAATTTTTCAGTAGCAGTAAGGAAAGTTTCTACTCCAATGTTGTTATCTACAAAGTAATATTGGACTAATTTTGAAATTGGGAAAAAAACCTTACTCGTGCCTAATGTGTAGATAGAACAGGTTTCTCCAAAAATAAAACGTAGAAAGTTCTTCAATAAGTTCTAATGATGTAGAAGCACATTATCCACAATACGATATTCGATTAACCTATACTCCTGTCCGAAAGTCTACTTAACCCGGGAAGTAATATCTCTCTTTTAAAAGTATTACTTTCGATTATCCAAACAGGTTGAATAAATTAACAAATACAAAAAAAAAAAAAAACGATAATCACGTTTACACCCGCACGCGGCATTTTACGCCCTAAGATATAGGATGCCCTAAAAAAACATCGGTGCTGTGCAAAGTCCTACAAACGCGGAGGAATGTTTTTTACAATTAATTTAAAAAATCGACTTCAAAGATTGCAGTTTTTGTCACTTGGTTAAGAATTATGCTTGTTTTAATAGGACTGTTTCTAAGGATCTGTTCTAAGATATGGATCCCAAGAAGTAGTCTAATTGTTTTATGTGACGGAAACTAGTTTTTAGAATTTTTAATGAGTTCACATTAAGTTATCGATGCACGTTGTCCATGCTGATACGACATACATTCACGTGCAAGGTTTGGACAGTTGTGAATGATTTTGATAGTGCCGTATATATTTTCCCTGACTGTGTAACGACACCTAGGAAAAGTGGATTAAGAAAATAGGCGGGACATTGTTTTTCGATTTTTGTTATTGAAATCTAGAACTTGAACAGTTTACAGACAAAATTTCTATGAGAAGTATTTGGGTTTGTAGATGATTCTTGCAAAATAACTAATGGGAAGATGGTTCTAAGCTAATCAGTTGATTCTGAATTCCTACCATAACAAATTCTTAAATCTTGTTTTTGGTAAAAAGTTGCAAAAGTAAAATGACAAAGAAAAAATGCTATAGCAATCACTGCAAAATTTTAACTTCGTGATGTTGACTTTTCTCTTTCAATAAAATAGCGGTCTGATGGCCAACTGGATAGAGCTCTGGCCTTTGGTACCCAGGCTTCACGTTATAATCCTTCTTGTATTACGGATGTCTGTTAGTGGTTCGGAATCCACGTTAAACTGTAGGTCCGATCTAATTTGCCTAAAATGTGCAAAAAATGACCGTAGAGCGACAAACTAAACTTTATAATAACATAATTTACTTTCGGTGTTTAAAATGTAATTTCAACACTTAAATTGGATCGGGCATTTAAATTGGAACGAACCCGTGCTATGAAACAACGATGAACTTTTTGTATATCACCATTTCAATCTCTGCTTTTCATAAAATTAGACTAAATTTTTCGTTATTTTATTTTTGACAAGGCTTTGATTTTCTAATTATCTTGAGGCTGTTACAGTTAATTTGCATCAAATGTTAATTTTCAATAAAAGAATCAAAGCTTTGAATCGGAAATAAATGACTGAAATATTGGTTGCAACAAGACTTAATGGTAGACACTTCTCATTCATCTCGCAAGAACTTTGAATACATCATTAAATATTAATATCAACCAAAGCCGTGCCCTCTTTAATCCTGTAAAAAAAAAATCTCCATTAAAAAAAACAATTTATAGTGACGTATAATTCTCCAACTTGAATTTCGAAACTAAAATTCAGTAGTACCTCGTTTTATAATATAAAGATTGCCATCTCTTAGGCAATACTGAATGAATTGAATTTAAATACTTTTAACATTAAGGCATGTGGAAGCAGAGTTGGCAATTCTGGTAACTGTAAAAAAAATTCTTTGAACGTCTAGCTGAGACAAAGATCCATATTTTAAAGCGATTGTGTGATGCGACTATTGAATGGAATTGTCAAGGACAGTTGGACAGTTTTTATGAAGCGTGATGCAACCGCTTTCAAGAACAATGGTGTAGTTGGAGAGACTGTTTCAAAACTAGACTTATAAAATATAGTAGCTGTCAAATAGTTGGGCGCAAAACATGATGGATTTGGAATATTTTGGGGAAAAAGGATTAATTTCTTGCTGATAATAAAAATTAGAAAGCGGAAGAAGCATTTGATTAACACAACTTGAATTAAGAACTTGAATTACTAAGACTTGTTCTCATTCAGATTTACAAACATAAAAAATAATTTCTTTTAAAATGTATTTAAAGAGTTCTTTTTATAGCTACAATCTGGAAGTCGAAGTAAAATATTTCTTAATGCTTTTCGTAAAGAGTTTATTTGATTTTTACATGCGACGAAGAATTATTTAAGATTGCCCGTTCACCAGTGACCATGTCATTAGAATGTTTATCCTGCAGGAAATTATGATTTGATGGTCATGCAGTAATTATAACTATTTATAACTGCAGTTAACAATTGTGAATACATGGTTACTAAAAAGTAGTGCCAAAATCTCCTTGAATTAACTTTCGAATAAATAATTAATGAAACTGTAGTTACGCAATGGAGGAGGATTAAAAGTATAATCTGATGATGATAGTTCTACTATATTGAGTATCCGATAGTTTTGATTGGATATTCAATGTTATGAAACTAGTTTAGTATTGAAATTGTTCAAGCTAAATATGTATGGTATAGCAACAATATGAAAAAAAAAAAAGTTGGTCATAAACTTTATTGCCCGCCTCGTTTTTCCAGTCGTAATGTGCATAGCTAGCGTGCAAGAGGGCTCTGGTTGGGTTCCTCTGGCAGCCTCCATTTTAGTCACCGCGTTCAGAAACGAGGATACTCGATGTCAATTGTGAGAATATGTAAAGCCTCTTGCATTATCTGGCTGCATGGTGTATCATTTCCATATTTTCTCCAATATAACAAGCAAATGAAGGGCATTTTTCCTCTTACAGTTAACCTGAAAGATAATGCTGTTCGTGGCATATGAACATGACGCTCACCGATATTCAACAAAAATATTAATATTTTATCTATTGGATAATGTATTACGAGTCGGGCAGTAATATTTACTGGTGATCAACTTTTTGCATATTAATTGTTGCTATATATCATTCATATTTAGCTTGAACAATTTCAATAAAATATTTTTTTCAGGATAAAAATTCACTTTAAATTGTTTTAAAGGAAGGGTAGGCAAACAGTAAAAAAAAAACTACACAATAGTTTTAAAAACAAAGTGCAGCCATTCTTTTAAACAGTTCAAAACAACAAGGACATGATTGTAATTCGAGTAGAAGGATACTCTCCTCTAAAAAAAAACCTGTCATCAGATAAGCTTCCACTTTTCCCATAGGCATACAGAACTTAATCTTGAATACAGATTTGGTAACGAATAAATATGTCAATACATTTATCATTGTGAAATTGCACTTATCTGTACTTTAATAAGACAGAATAACTATGTGGATAATTTATATTAATGGCATTTTTTTCTTATCTGCACTTCCTTTTAAAGCAACCTAACCCAAGTCGGCGTTCAATACAGTATATATTTTTAATTTGTTACTCTTGCAGAATATTAAATCGCATGTAAATAAGAAAAATAAATTCCAGGTAAAGGAAAATAACTCGGTTTTTTAAATGTGTAAAATTATATTCATTTAAATGTGCCAAGTTCATGTACTAATCTGTTCAAATGAAGTAATGCCGTATATTATGGCATTTTATGGCATTTGAATTCAAATAAATGGAAATATTTGTCTTCCAATTAAGTAATAAGAGCAGGTGCTTAAATTGTACAATTACAATTTCCAAAAATGTGAAAATGAAATTCGGCTACAATATATAATAGGTACAGCATTTATATTCCTGCATTGTATTTTATCCTTCAATGTTCATATTTTAACTGCAATATTCAGTATTTTTATTGTAAAACAATAACGCCATCTGTATTGTCTTTTTACATCTATCTTCGAAGTAATACTATTAACCTACGGCGGGGGTGTAAAAAAAAATTTCTTCTGTAACATGGTCATCTGAAGTCCTACTGTACTTATATCATATTAATCTCGTTATTATTTAGTTAACCATACTATTAATCGCTTTGTTTCAAAATTATGTTTTCATTATGAAGTACTGAAAAAATCATTTGTATGAGCCCTATTGATTTGTCTTTGAATTTTTATTCTGTATTACTTATTTTATTATATTAAATGTTTTTAAAATTATTTTTTATTACTTATTTAAAAAAATTTTATATTTAAAATTAAATGCACATAATCGGTTACACTGAAATTAACTCCCTCTCCAAAAAAAAAAAGCTTAATTTTACAGATTCTATTGTTTAGATCTTAAAATTTGAAATTGAAAAAAAAAGTTTAGACGATGTCAATGAAATGCCATTTTTTAGTAAATAAATATTAATTTATAATTTTCAAACTATTGATACTTATTTTTTTTTTTTTTTTTGTATAATTCAATTAAGGGAGCGAAAGTCAATCTATTAATCTGCCATCGGACACAACTGATATGTGCTCATTTCTTACGATTCCGTACACCCTTAATCTATTATGTCCATCAGAAAACTAGGCAAATTTTCGAAAATTTACTAAATGAAATATGAATAATAAATGCACACCTCTGAACTAAATAAAATAACTTCTAATGACGGCGAGCGCTTATTATTCATATAATTTTTAAATGAGCATATAAGCTTACGAGTCTCAAACTATAATTGTTTACTAAGTCCACACATCTTGCTATTTAAATCTGGTATCCATATGTTAATTAATCTTTTAACAAGCTGTATTGCCTCAATATATTTAATGATAATGTGTTTTTGATTCTTTATGAGTAAACAAAGGGAGTCAATTTGTTAATGTGTTTATTGGTACTACATGCAACCCATGTAGTGAGTATGAAGTGTTTAAAATTTTTAGTTCAAGGAAAGAAACTTCAGACATTTTTAAACAGAACTAAATATATATATATATAACTAAATATATACGTATTTTCTTTATTTGAATCGAAATAAATTAATTGTTCACGTATTTAAAATAAAAATCCAATTAGATATTCAACAGTGTAAAAAAAAACCATCTGTACAGTCAAAATAATTGTAAATTATTTGCAATATTTTTAATAATTAGTTAGATATTTTTTTAGCTTTTATAAAAGCTTAAAGTTTTCGTGGAAAGATAATTCCATTCTTTAAAATTCTTGGATCACCATTGCTAGAAATGAATATTAATCTTGTTATGTTATTTAAAATCTCATAGAAATGCTGATATAGCTGGTACAGACCGTGATCTACCAATCAAAAATTGTAAATTTAATGTTTTACCTTTTACATAGTTGTAAAATTAGTTTCTTTCTGAAATGGGAAATCTCCAAATATTTCTTCCGCGTCTCCAAAGATTATTCAAAAACAATTTTTTTTTATTTCAGTATATGAACTGGAAAGCGCCTAAATTAATCTGCCCACCTATGATTTAAAAACGATTGTAAATCCCAACGATAAACTTGTAATTTTCGCATGTATGAATACTTTCTATGCATTCAAATTCCATTCGTCTTGAGTGTTTTAATTTCTAAATAAAAATGTAAATATTTTGAAAGCCATTCTAAAATTCAAAATTGGTTAGCGTATCAGCCATTGGTACCTAGGCATCAGGATCGAATCCTGGGTGTATCAAGGATGTTTGTTAGTGTTTCGGAATCTACATTAAAGTGTAGGTCCCGGTCTAAATAGCCTGAGGTATGTAAAAAATATTCGAGTCAAACCACACCTAAAATTCCAAAGTTTTAAACTTTCTATAATTGTTCTCAGTAAAAATGCCCCATCTATTAAATAAAAACGTGCTTTTCATTATAAATTAGCAATGTACGAATGTTTTCTACACTCGCTTTTCAGTTCACCGATTTGGATTTTATAGTAATCCCTAGAAAAGAACATGAACAAAGTCCAACCACAAAGTTTCGTGATGGTCACTTATTTTAAGCGATTCATTCCCAGTAAATGCCCCATCTATTAAATAAAAACATGCTTTTCATTAAAAATTAGCAATGTACGAATATTTACTATAATGCAAATGGGTTAACTGAAAAGTAATCCCCCAGAAAAGAACATGAACCAAGTCCAACCACACATTTTCGTGATGGTCACTTCTCAATCCCGAAGCAATTATCTGCTGTTAGTATTTGCCAGCCAGAGCATTTCCCCCAGGAATCTCGCCCGCAAGCAGGCCATTGTCTCCTCTCGTCGGCGGACAATTGAATCCTAAGGATGGTCGGTGGAGGGTGGCAGGAACTTTCTCTCTTCAGAGGACTCTGACCCTTTCCACTGGAGCATCTTCTTTTGCCTTTTGTTTTCTCTTTGTTGACCCTTGTCCTCTGATGGGTGTATAAATATTGAAAATGCTGCTATTTGTGAAATGGGTGATGGATGGGTTTGGTATTAACATTTCATTGAAAATGCTTTGTTTTAATTTCAACGTTGACCAGTTATTTGCTAAATCATTGGAAATGGGTAGACAAGATTCTTGTGCTTCATTTATGTTAAGGTATTGCATTACAGCTCGTTGTTTTAATTTCCGACCAGTATTTTAGTTTTCTGAAATTTGTTTCCTTCACCAATGAATGTGGACTTGACAGTGAATGTTTAAATCTGTAGGAGTTATTTTTTTTTTTTTTTTTTAAATTTCATGCTGTAAATTTATGTTCAATTTATGTTAAATTAAAATAGTTGATTTTCGATAACCTGGTATAAATTTTTTTTACTCTTGGATATTGTTTTTAAAATATTTCTGCTTAAAAAACAATTGCCTACTATACGTCAATTAAAAAAAGTTACAATGAATTCGAACCTAGCTGATCTGTAAGAATATTTTTAACTTTAAATGAACTTTTCGAAACTTATATTTTTCGCGTAAATTTGAAATCATGATAAATAAAATAGGCTAGAAATTTGTATATTTGGGAATTACTTTTTTGCAGCTATTTTTCCTTGGTGAAATGTTGTAACATGGCTTTATTGGAAATCAATCCATTACAACAAGGATCACACACAAAGAAGGAACAAGCTAAACAAAGCAATCGTACAGCAAGGCAATCGACAATAAATCAGTCTCATACACCACAAAAAGTCAGGGAGAGTAAATAAAGGGGGTAGTCACTTTATTTTAGTCCATGAGGCCCTGGCCTCCCAATACAATTGCAAGACTTCTCCTTGGCGCTGAGCCTCTCTATCCAGTCCTGGACATTTCAAAAGATGTTCTAAATTCATTGTTCCAGTTCTACATATTGGGCAAGTGTTCGAGAGAGGATACCTATCCTGTTTAGATGTTCCGCAAGACAATCGTGTCCGGTTCTTAATCGAAAGTTGGCAACCGCCTCTTTACGTGGTTTAGTGTTAAAGATTTTCCAGTTGTCTTGAATATTGTGCCACTTTTTACCTTCAGATTTAGTTATGAGATTATCTTTCAGTTTCTTAAATTTCTCTGAATATATTTCTTGAAAAATTCTGGTGGAACTTGCTTCTTTCCAATATTCAGTTTCCTTTCTTTGCAAGTAAATCTGCTGCTTCGTTACCTTTAATTCCCACGTGTGATGGTAACCACTGGAAAGTTTCTTTATTTTCTTAAATGCGAGATCTACGTTGTCCTGCAATAAACATTTAAGAATTTAAAGATTTTGGCAATGATGAAAATAGATCATGACTAATGATTTAATAAAGATGCTTTATAAGCAATTATATTTGGAGATTTTAACAAATACTAATTAGAAAAATAGGCCAGGTAACCTTAATACTGATCAATCAATCTTATTTAAATATGATAATCTTTAAACTATATTGCTAGAAATGAAAGAACCATTTCTTCAATTGCTGAAGTAGACAAGTAGTTCGATGCTAATATATAATTGAAGCGTTAATTGATCATAACTTGTAAAACGTATCTATTTAAGTAAAAAAATAACAATAAATATAAATACTGACTCATTAACAAGTTTCGTAGATTCTAATTAAGTTTCAAGAAAAAAAAAGACTGCATATACAATGAACTTCCTCCGTTATCCAAGATTGAATGGGAAAAAAAATATGGAACATAAACGACACCGTACCTTGTTCTATACATCTTTCAATCGCCTTTTTTTATTGTGACCTCTTTTTCTTGATATCTCCCTCGGCGGTTTCGTATTGCCTTCACACAAACTTGATGAGAAATCCGATACAAAAAGAGGTTTTCGGTTTGGCACAATTATGTAACTAGCATCTTCATGCAGATTGTGAAATTTGGCTTCAATCTGTATTTGAACAGAGTAAATTAAATGGTTACCGCTGAAAGTCTTCGTTTGAAAAGTTGCGGATTTCCTTTATTGGCTTTGTTTATAGAATATTTTGTAAAAGAATTTTAATGCAATACCCATCTTTTGTTGTTCAAAGTTTTGTTGTGGTTTTTGTCAGATATGCACGATGACATGTACCATGAAAGTTAACTATGTACCATTTTGGAAAACTCTACGAATTTATTACTGATCACAAACATTCAATTGTAAAGTTGCTTTGAATTAAAACTGAAATAATTTAACTTTTTTTTGAATGTCGAAAACTAAAGCTTGCTTTTAAAGTCTTAATTGTGAATCTTTATCTGAAGTTAAATTTCCAAGAATTACTGAATTCGAATGCTTTTAATTTGAGCATTGTGGACTAGTAAAATTTTATACAGTTCTGAACTTCAACATGAAGAATGATTTAAATGGCAAGACTACAAAAAATACGAATTCTATTGAATCGACATGCTTCCAATTTCTCCCATCCTTTGCAAAGCATTAAAACAAAATCCTCAAATCTATTTTCTCAAGTTTTACAGAATTTTTTCTTTTTTGCGACCAACGTTATAAATGGCATCCATCGTGAAATAATGAAATTTTGGGCCTGAATGGTCCGAGTGTCTAACATTCTGGCGCTCCGTGTCACAGGTTTCGGGTTCGTGTCCCGGCGGTGTCATGAATGCTTGTAGTTGTTTGGAATCAACTTTAAGCCGTAGGTCCGGTCTCGTATGACTAAGGGCGTCACGGTAGCCAAGTCAAACTTTTATCTACAGGTGCTCCATCACAAACAGAAAGTTGGCCCCTTTCCCTCCATCTATGAGTAGATTACTCATGGGATGCCCGTCCACACTGCAGGACACTGAGGATTAGTTACACACAACAATAATGGAATATTTTAACTGAATCAAGTTTCGCTGCATTATACTTTACGAAAAGTATTTCTATTAAAGATTTAAGTTTCATTGTTGTTCAGGTTCATTCGAAAAGTAAACTAATACTTTCTCTGTATGAAATTCATTTGTGTTTTCCTTAAATTTTTACTTTAAATATGTTGGATAGCAAAGTAGAATTTTTATAATGGGGGCAGAAAAATTATAAATAAAATTCAAATAAGTTGCCTTTTGATATGGTTTTCACTTTTTTTTTTTTATCTTAGAACTATATTTACTTCTGAAACTATTCTGAAATTCATTGCTCAATAAATCTTTATTAAGAAATTTAATTCTTATTTTTGGGGCTTGCTAATCAATTATACTAAATCTGCCTTCTGTTTACTGGCAGATTTCGAGACTGATCTTTTCTTCTTGCGGGGTAGGGTTGTTTACAGTCATATTAAACCGGGACCTACGGCTCAAAGGGATTTCGAACTACTTCAAGCATCCATGGCACCCCAGGAACTGGAACTCAAAATCTGTGACAGCTAGCGCTAGTCACTTGGTAATCAGGCCCTCCCCAAGTCAAATCTAATGCAATAATTACTTCCAAATAAGTTATTAATATCTTGTTTGATTACTGATCAGGAAATTATTGATGTATTCTGTAACTGGTTATTTGTTATGTTATTCGATTATTCGAGGTTATTCGATTCAGTTATTTTAAGTGTTGAAAGGACTTTAAAAATTATCCAATTCAAAATTCCACATGAAACTTTCTATAGGGGCCGGGTGGCTAGCGCTCTATCGTGCGCTATCACAGGTTTCGGGTTCGAGTCCCCGCGGTGCCACGAATGTTTGTTTCAGAATCCACTTTAAACCATAGTTCCCGGTCTAATAGGATCGTAGAGCGTTATGGGGGTAGTGTTACTCGTATCCGTGGAATATCTTCAAGCTACACGTGCCTCCTGGGTAGTGATAAATGTCTAACCGGTGCAGCCTTTCCTTATGGCATAAAGATTAAGGCTCTGTATTGACAGCTGCATTAGAACAACATTCTATAAAAATTTATTTTTTTTAAATCAACCATCTAACCTAATTCTTCAGGACGGTTTTAATATTTTATAACCAATATCTATTAAGTTGTGCAAATATTGAAAAAATCGCTTCGACTATTACAGAAGTATCGAAACTTCGACAATTGTTCTTCCACAATGCTGAATCTTAATGAATGCTCGTTTTCGAATAAAATGATGCAGCAGTATTTGGCGATGGAAGGCATGCCATGCGTTTGTACGGAAGACGAGAGATGGCCTTCTATAGTCGGCAAAAAGCGGGACGAATGCTACATGCACATAAATTTTCTCTCAGCCGTTGAACGCGCTGCAGACGACTGAGATGTTTTGCAAAATCAGGAAATGTTAGCGTGTCGGGACGCAGCGTACCGTTCTAACATTACGTCAACTGTCCTTCAGCTCTCGAGCTTGAAAACGTGCTTTGTTTTCTCGAGTTGCCGTGCCTTTTGTTTCTTCGGCTGTCGCTTGAACTTGGTTTTGTGGGTGCGATCGTTTTACGAATGGGCGTTAGTCGCCTTGCCTGCTGGTCGTTTCATTCAGAAATTTATATACACTATCGATCAGTTGTTTAGATTGCCTCTTCCTCGGAAGGGTGATTTTTTTTTTAAATTTTAAAAATGATGCACTTTTGAGTTTTTAATTATAATGAAATTGTAATAAATTTAATTTTGACACGAGTTATTTTATAGAAAAACCTAGCTGGTTCTTACAGGAAAGAATAAGAAAAATGCTACACGTAGAACTTAGAAAAACATTAAAATAATCCGTTTCCCAATATAGTGTACTTCGTAAGAAAAAAAATTATATAATTTAAATATAAATGAAATGCAAAATATAAATTTTGAAGATATAACAAAATATTCGTACACGAGAAAAATTCGATACTATAGCGACACAATGGCACGTGATACTATAGCGACACAATGGCATGTAAACTTTGAACTTTTCCCAGTTAATTTATAATAATTCAATTTCAAATTTGTATGTTTGAAGTATAACTCGTAGAAATGGGCAGGGAAACATTTACAGATTTGTGTAATTCATTTTATGTCAAAAATATAAGTTCCCGGTCTACTTAACCCTCGTGTGCACTAGATGACCGTAGAGTGACAAAGCAAACCTGTCAAAAATACAAATTTGGAAAGAAAAATCTATTTTGATTAGTAAACATCATAATACAACAATCAACCAAGAGGTTTTAAGTTATTTAACTAATCAATTGGGTATCTCTCCAATTATGATTGTTGATTCAATTGATTTATTACCACTCACTCATACATTCTATTCATCAATTGAGAAAATACAAATAGTGCTCCTAGAAGTGCAGTTCAGTTTACGAATACTGGAGTACAGTACAAAAATGTACAGAGAAAATTTGCTTCCACGATCGAGTCGTTAAAAGAAAATATTTCATGATCAAAAAGAATCGTAAACTACGATTAGCTTTTGCAAAAGAATCTACCGTAGTTCATAAATTTGGAAAATTACTTTTCTGATTTAGTTATACACTTTAGGATTTAATGGATCAAGAAAGCTGTGGAGAAAGACGCAGAAATGCACCCAAAAATCTTCGAATAATTTAAATATGGCGATTCTCTGCTTGCTTTGATTTGTAAGTTTCTATAGTGTGGAAAAATTCAGCCATTATTGATAAATCAGAAGTCGTATGTGCATTCGTATATTAAAGGATGAAAAATAATTTTTAGTGCTGCAAAAACGGGACTTAATCATCATTACTACAAATGTTTAAAGGGTTTGAATCTTGGTAGATTTAAGGACATTTGTAGAATGCTTTGGATAATAAATTCGGAAATATTTCCTATAAGGATTCAAAATTGGTTTTGAAGAATGAAGTTTTATTTCGAATTGAATTACTTCAAAACTTGTAGCACCCATATCAACGAAGACTGCAAGCTATTATCAAATCTGAAGGACATCTAATAAAATAATGGTAAATCATTTTGTAACAGCCTTCGTAATTAATTTTAATTATAAAATTTTTTTTTTTTTTTACATAATTAGATAAATAGTTAATGATTTTTATTTCTAAATTCAAGACAATTTATTTTCTAAAAATATTTGTGTAATGTTTAATAACTTCAGGTACTGAGGTTAAGCCCATTTTGAATACAAATAAAGGTGTATTTCTACTTTTTACAACCACAGTATTTGAAAATACTTGGAATCGTATTTGCTGTTTAGAATTTAGCTTCCTTCAAAAGGATAAATTTGTCTCCTCCCTTATGGTGAAGGTGAAAATGCCTTCAGGTTTAAAAAAGACAATATCAACTTGGGTAAGAGTCGGCCATTAATAATCCATGTTGAGTAAACATTCGCTCGTAAGCAGTAGACCTTGATGAGCAATCAATTGTTAACAGTGCCGTGAATTGCATTTTCATTGGGATGGCATAATTGTTATGCTTTGTAAAGGTCGTTTACTGTCGTTGAAGGACATGACACATTATTTTGAATTCCAAAAGGATCTTCAACTTACACAATAGTTGGTTAATAGTTAGATGAAATGCAGTAAAACATGATGCTTTATTAGATTTCATTTGTTCTTAAGGTCAACCTTAATTCTAAGAAATGGAAGTGTACTTCATTATATTTCTGAAGTAATAGATTCTGTTAATACTTTTCTGAAATAGTCTGTAAAATATTCTAATATTTTGCAGACTATTTCAAAAGAAATCACACAATTTTAGCAATAGTTAATATCTTAATTGCTATTGATTATTATAGCACTCTAATTGCCATACTTTGGATTAGTTTGTAGAAAGAAAATATTCTCAAATTTCCGCGACCTGGTGGCCAAGTGGCTAGCGCTCTGGTCTTTGGTATCCCAGGCTTCAGGTTCGAATCCTGGCGGTGGCATGGATGTTTGTGAGGGTTCGGAATCCACGTTAAACTGTAGGTCCCAGTCTGTTTAGCCCAAAAGAGTGCATAAGATGACCGTAGAGCGACAAACCAAATCTCAAATTTCCCATCAAGCTGTTAAAAATGTATTTGACAGAACGAATATTTGAGTTATTCCAGGGTTTTCTATTTTTGCAACAATGGAAAACTCTCTTAAAAAGGAACGCTTCTTCAATGAAAAGCTTAAGTACTTTTTTTTTTAGTATAATAGCTCGGACACAGAAATATAAATCAAAAACTTCAAATTTAACATGGTTATTTCGAAGATGCACTGCCAGGAATTCCAGCTGCCTTCATATCATGCAGTTAGATGGTTAGGGATTCTGGAGGAATTTCAGCTACCTTCGTATCATGCATTTAAGATCTCCATCTCAGTGTTATTACTGCAATATTCTTTTTCCACTATACACCTCAGCTTGATGGCCAATTGGTTAGCGCTCTGGCATTTGGCATCACAGGTTTCAGGGTTCGAATTCTGGCTGTGGCAGGGACGTTTGTTAATGGTTCGGAATCCACTTTAAACAGTAGGTCTCGGCCTAATTTGCACTAAGTGTGCACAAAATGACCGTAGAGTGACAAACCAAACTACTGTACATCTACCAAATCGTATTTACTTTTAAAGTATTTCGTTAAATTGTGCTTACTGATCTAAATGTAAAACTGCCGTAAGTTAGAAACTGATTTCCTTTTGATATTTGGTATTGCAGTCAATCACGATACTGGAGGAGGCATATTTAAATCTGTAGTGAAAATAAGTATATTCCCAAAAGTGGGTTCGTTATACAGAATATTCAGATTTTGAATGTTACCTTTAAAAAAAAAAAAATTCCATCACTATTTAATCTTTTGAATTCAATCCTATCAAAAGAATATGGACGAACTTCTTTCGCCGAGTGTCCATTTTAGCTTTCAAGAAAGTAGTTGAGCATAAGCAGTTGCATATTTGAATAGCGGCAAAGTCCAAAGTTTTTTTTTTTTCCCAGAGGTATTTTCCTGATGCATTGAAGCGGGAATACTTGAAGGTCACCTTCTCATGAATTGCTATAGGGAAAAAAAAATATTGTACTCCACATGCTTTGGTCAATATTGTTCCACTCGCATTGATTGCCTTGTGTTTTACGACTGAATGAATTTTCCTCCTTCGAATACTAAGTAACTACATTCTTGCAGCCTGATGTCAATGTCTGCGCGGCTGTGCTTTGCAAGGGGTTGATAAGCGCACAAGAACTTTAAATATCTGACTCACTTTCTCGGGTTTAAGTTGCTATTTTAGTATTCATAAATCAATATTTAAATGATCTAGTCAATATTTCTTTTCAGAAACTTAGATAATCTGCCATCACTTGATCAGCAGTATTTCGAGCGTCTCAAAGAATTCCTGCTAAGATGTTGATTAAAATCTTGACTAAATGCTTAGTCAAAATAATCTTAATGTGACTGATGCATGTTAATTTTTAATTTGGTGCAAATTTATTGGTAAACAAATTTCTGTTTAAATGACGAATTTATTCATGAGGAATTTAGATAGCACACTGCAACTTAATATTTTATATTTTAAGAACAATTTAGTTCTTCGATTTGAAAACATTTGTGGTGAAGAGTTAATTTAATGTGTTGAATATTGCATGTACGACAATCTATTAAAGAGTAAGACTTGGAAGATCGACATATGAATTCAAGTAAAATTTTCTTAGTAAACGTGGGTCAAATGTTCACTAGATTGAGGAAATTAAATTATGTTATAAAATGTAGATGAGATATTAATGTACTTGATTTCCCCAAAAGTATCACTTAGTTTATAAACCTATCGAAACTTCGATCTCTTAAAAGTAATCTAGCATTTAAATGCATATCGATATGGGATATCGGCTGCATCAACCGAGTTTGATTGTTAAATCACTTTGACAAAAATGTTCTCTATAGATCTATTTATTAATATTCAGTAAAACTTGACATTTTGCGTAGATTTGTTATTGGGAAATCTATGTTCTTCGTAGTAAAAAATTTCACAATAGCAAATCCGCATAAAATGTCAAGCTATATAATGAATATTAATAGATCTATGGAGAACATTGATTGCTAAATCGCTCTGACATAATAAACTCGGGATATCAGCTACATCACACATGTCGATATGCATTTAAATGTTAGAATAAATTTTAGATCAAAGTTTCAATAGGTTTATAAGTCTCATGATACTTGTTGGGAAATACGAGTACATTAATATCTTATTTATATTTCATAACGCAATTTAAGGAAACTAATCTACGTTTACTAAGAAAATTTTACTTGAATTCATGGTGCAGCGATCTCATAAATTTTATTCTTTATTAAATTCTGGTACACATAATATTCAATTCTGGTACATTTAATCTTCCAGAAGATTAAATGTACCAGAATACCAGAATAACACAGAGTCTCGGAGTCTGGTACATATAATCTTCGAATCTAAATCATAAAGAGAATCCAATAAAACGTATACTTAGATTTTGGTACATTGAAGATTAAATCTAATTAATTTCACACTTTTCACCACAAATGTGTTTAAATCGATGAACTAATTTATTTTTTACATTTGGTTTGGAACTCTGCAACTTTAACTTCATAATTTTAAGATGTTTTTAAGCTTGCAATTTGGTTGGATGTTTTTCGCTGCAATTTATATAAATTAGTTTTTATTTTTAAATTGTAAAAGTTCTGCATTTATTTTTGTATGCAAATCTCTGAAAATATTCAAATTTTCTATACCGTACGATAGTTTTTGTTCCGTGGATGAAATTAAAGGGATCCATTAAAAAACATTAGAGGATACATTGGTACTTGCAATATTTAGTCTTTTTCTTCATTTAAGTCTAAATTGGCACCACTAGATTGTTGTTTTCTAAGAATTAAAGGATTTGGTTATTCGAGCTTATTTGGGTGGAGGAAAATCGGTTTTAATATAAAACGTGATTTAAAAAAGTTCAGATTTTGTTGTGTAACTGTCTTACAGTTACAAGCTTCTGGAAAATTTTCGTTATCTAGAAATACGTGAGACTCTACTTCTCGTCGTCGCATTCTCGAGATGTTTCGCAATGAGATCTTGTGTGATTTTTCCTGGAAGTGCGAGGTCAAATTCCTGTGAATGGCGGCAACTACTGAAACCGGTATACTCGCTGAACTTGGGTGATATGTCAGCTGGGAGTTTTCATTGCCTTCGGCTGTGAAGTGAATTTTTAAAAAGAAACTTTCCACAACATATATTTTCCCATTAGTAAAATAATATTTAGTTTTTATATTTAATAATGGGAACGCTAGCTTTTGCCTTTCGTTTGGTCGTTAGCTCCAAAGATGCTATCAAAGTGAGCAGAAAATGGCCATAAAGCGACAAACCAAATCAAAGATGTTTTAATTAGAATAAACGTTTGAAACTTGCAACATAAGGGATCGAATTTTTAAATTTTTGTAAACTTTTATTGCTATTAAATCAACTCATCGAAAGCTGAAACTGTATTTGTCAAGAAATGGAAATTTTGACCAGCAAGTCTTGCTGAATTTTAAATGTATCATACTGTGGTGGATTCACCCTTTGTGTCTAAATTTATTAATATCTAAATTGAAAGCAATAAGATGAAAGCTTTTGAGTTGTTTCATTCGTTCTATTGATAACATACATGTTCTTTCATCATTATGGAATTCAACAAGGAAATTCTAGTACATGCATTTGGTATTGTCTTCAGTATGATGAATCAACGAGTAAAAAAATTGCCTATGAAACATTATCAATGTATAAACCATTGACGAACTTTCCATATGTAACATACTTAAAATTGCACCATAATTAAATTCGTTATGCAGGATTATAACTACAGATTAGATTCTCAAAAATCAAATTTTAATTATTTAAAAAAAATTTAAATATTTTTATTAATTTTTAACTTGAGAAAATGGTAATTTTTAATTTGTGTGGGAAACTTGGTAATTTAACGGAATTATCATAAATTATCAAACGTGTTCAGAATTTGCAAATGCCATTTCATTAGGCGTTCAAGTTAAATCCATTAGCATATAATTTTTATATATAGGAATATATATTTGAATATAACATTTGAAAATGTTGAATATTTGACATGAGTATACTTTACCATTTAAGTTTTCTACTTCGTGGAGACATTTTTGTGTAAAATGTAATAAGTCCCGATTTTCACCATTCTATTGGGCTACCTACCGCTGTAACCTGAAATAAGTCTATCTCAAACTTAATGTTCTCTTTTCCTCTTCAAATATCTCTTTATAAGGTATTAGTCATTGGATACTTTCTAGAAATATTTATTTTAATCTTAAATTTAATATTGTTTGATACTTATAATGAAGACTACAAATGTATATATAGCGTATGTATCTTTGTCATTAAATGGTAGTTTTCTATCGTTTCGCAATTTTCTTCATATCGGTAATCAGATTGACAGGATAATTGATTTAAAAATTTTATCTTATTAGTATGAAATTCAGATTTAAGTTCCGATGTTAACTTAATGGTGAATAGATTAATGTACTTAGCATTTACATTGACTATTTAACTCTTGATTTAATGTTTAGAAAGTTAATAAGCCTTTAAGTTTGAGCGCTTCAGAATTTGACATATTTGATACGCATGACTTTAAAATTCCTGTGTATAGTTATGCTTTTAGTGACTACCGAATTCTGCATAATCGCATTGAAAATTCCACTGCTGGTTTAAAGTAATGCGTAGAATTTACCGACGCCATTAACTGTCCACACCCTTCACGCGCAATGAAGTCACTGACCTTTTTTATTTTACTTTCTGCCAACTAAACATTTCATCATTAATAAAAAGAGGAAGCCATGAATTGGGTTTTCAGAACGTTATTGGTTTTGTTTTTCTGTGTTCAAGCTTGTCCTACGATGTCTACGTGAAGTCGAACTCGTTTAGATAAAAATGAGTAGACTATTTCCGGCTAGTATGACTGACTTCAATTTTACAATGAATGTATCCATGTCTTTACTCTGCTGAATTATTCGAGGAAATGATTTAAAAATGGCGGTATGATGCTATCCGATAAGTTTCCGGAAAACCTGTTGCGGCGACGAAATTCCAATTACGCAACTCATTCGCTTGTTTCAACCTCCTTGAATTATTGTGGATTTAGATGTTGTGCATCATCCCTGAAGTTGCATTTCTTAACCTGCTCATCCGTTTCTCTCTCGGAACCAGTTTTACTCTCTGGCATGCTTCACTTCCTGTCTGCCCCCTTCCACTCATGCGGGTTGCCAGGCCGGACATCTGTGGACCGAGTGCATTTCTGTTGGATTAGTGGTGGTCTGGAGAAGTGCCTCTGGGGAAGGTTTAATCGAGAATTCATCTCGTTCACACACAAGTTGAATCTAATCACTAGTGATGTCCCGAGTGCACTCTCTTTAAATAATCAAATGTAGAACGTTGACTGCTTTATTAATTCAGTGGCAAGATTGTGGTTTTATTTCGAAAAGAAAAGATGAATCCTTACTACTAACATTTCTGATGTTTGGGATGATAACCAAACTTTTTATGTTTTATAAAATGCATATCTAACAGCTAATCATTTTACTATAATCCAAATGCTTCTCGCAAAATTCTCGCTTATTTCATGACTTTCATTGAATGCTGATTTTTGTACTGAATGTTTGTTGACAAGTTTTTGATTGTTCACATTCTTTATCGGGATATTGCGAATGTGTACCCTGGCATATATCTTGGTGTGTACCCTGGTATGATGCAATAATCCATTTAAGTATTATAAAAAAAATCGTGAACTTAGTTTTCAAGATTATTAAAAGGACTATTTTCAAAATGTGAAAAGAAACTTACCAAAAAAAAGCATCAAATTCCACTATTAAATCAACAAGTATATTTAATCCTTGAATTGAAAGCTTCTTCCCTATGCTTGCATTATATATACCTCTCCTCACCTTATGCTGCTAATTATGATACTAAAATCTTGAAATCTCAACAAAATAGGACCATTAGACAAATAACGAATGCCAACTGGTTCATGAGAAACGCTGATATTCGAAAGCTATCTCAGCTACCTCTTCAAAGTACTGGAAAAAACTTTCAAAAATATTCTTCAATAATATTGACAACCACCAACATCTGGACATTCAAGAGATCGAACAATATGAACCGCACTCTAATTTTAAAAGACCTAGGAATGTTTTGCTCTAACCTACCTAAATTCAATTTTAAAAGGAAATCGTGAGAACTGAAAAAGTCCAACACTTTAATGTCTGGGCATTGCCAATGTTTTCATTCCTTTATGTTTGTCACCACCGCAGATGAGGCCATTGACGGGGCCAAGTGGACTCAATAATCTTCAACATCAAAGTTTCTTGCCATTTCCGATATTTTTAAATATATAGCAGAGTTGGAGTATAGTTTGATTAGCTATACGGATATTTAAATGCTTATTTCAGCCATTTTTTTTTTAGTGGACGCATTTCAGTTACCGCAAATTTTAAAATTGTTCAACCCAAATTCTGGAGTCTTTATAGAATTTCAGCGTATTTTTAACCACAAATCCTAAACTTTCAGACCGCAAAAATGCTGAGTTTTCGCCTTGGGATAGATAACTGTTTCCACTTCCGGATCACCTCATAAATATACACGAGGATGACTTAACAGTTTCACAAGGAAAAAAAAAATATTGCCGAGTGAATGCATTTAAGAAAAACCAATAGAAGAGCCATTTTAAAAAGGATATTGCTGGGTCAAAAGCCTTGATGTATTTCAGCGAAACCAATTATGCAATGAAATGTCGTTTACCTCTAACTAAGGTCAAGATGAGCCAGAATTTATTTACAGTTTCAAAAAACGATGAATATTTATAACTGAATGCATAAACCTTTTCAGGGATGTCTTTTTGACTCTCGCTCAAAAGCTTTAAATGCACGAGATTGAGGAAATTGTATAGCGAGAAAAGATCGTATTCCAAGTTCTAATTATCATTTTTATAATGAAGCAAAATTTTTATCTCAAATTAAAGCAAGAACCAAACTTAAGTAAATTGAAAAACAATTACGGTAATTTATATAATTTCCCATGGATGTTCAGTAAGTGTTTTAAAACGGTGCTTTCCAACCCGCGGGCAACTGTGTGATGAGAACTGTTCAACTCGAAAATTAAAAACATCAAGGAATTTTAAAGTTATATTCAAAATTTCAAGGAAGTCTCATAACATTTGTTAAGCAAGAGTTTTAATTTGTATTTTTCCCTGTCTTCTAAATTTTCTTATTTCATAGCTAACCTGTTAATGAGATTTTGTACGTTACCATTTTCATTAAGATATGATTCTGTGAAGGTTCAACCCAACTCTTGTGACTAATTACTGGAATTGGTATATATCATTTTGCAATTTTTCTTCAAATGCGATTTAAAGAAGTAAAGATTGAACACTTTCTTAAATTGTAAATTCTTAAATATAGATGAAACGGATGTTTGTTAGTAATTCGTTCCTCTACGTTAAAGTGTAGGTCCCGATCTAATTAGCCCAAAGTGTGGGGAAAAATGACCGTAGAGCGACAAACCAAACCATTCTTGAAAATGTAGATTTTTGTCTATTTGATTTGGTACCAAATCTTTTGGTAGTCGTAAAATTTCTACAGTGCTACAGTCGAAAACGACCTTAAATGTCTCTTTTGACAGACTGCAAAGATGTGTATTCTTTCGATTGTTTGGCTTTTATTTTTTGCGGTAAAGTGAGAGCTATAAAAGGCGACCTTGGAAGATATTTTTACTGCAATCCTGTTATAACTGAAATTTATAGCTGCGTCAGACAAAACAGCATTTTACTGTTCAGGAATCGTAAATAGTAGAGGATTGTTTTGTTTCCGTCATTTATTGAAGTTCTGAATGGACAGTTAAAAGATTGCAATATGGAAGATGCCTTGAGTGAAAGTTTACTGCCGTATATTCAGAGAAAATTGCTTAACTTTCGGCAATTAACATTTCGTGAATGATTAATACATTTGGTATTCTAGCTTTTTAACATACTGCATTCAAATTAAAATCTAGATTTGTAATCGAATTGTATTGTGATCCTTGAGTTTAGTTCTTAGAATCTTCTGTAAATAACAGATTTTGAATTAAAAGTTCGTATCTCTTAATCAAACGTTTGATTCTTAATCGCAGATGAGGCGTATCATAATCCACAATATTTTAAATTTTCATTGGGTTAAAAATTTCTAGAGTCCGTTGTATAATTGAGAGCTTCAAATCTTTAAGGGTTTGTCTTAAGAAGTTATTACAACTATAGCAAATAATCAATTCATTATTCATATTCGTAAATGTTTATTTTCATTGCAAAAATCGGTCCCTCTAGTTTTAGATCATGGATGAAAATAAAACGTATACAACAAGGAAAAATCAAGTTGCTTGTATATATATGAATATTGAAACTTTAATAAAATATAACTTACTAACAAATTTAATGCTGATAAAGCTGATTTAAATAAATTTTACGAGTTAAAGTATACTAGTAAATATTAAATGATTTCGAGGACATTTTTATTGGGAAGAATTAGTGCGATTACGTTTATATTGAAATAGTATTAATGTGTGTAATTTTAAATCTTTAGAAATTGAAAATATTTTTATTAATTAAATTGAATTTTTTAAAATGTACTTCATTACTATGAAGATTTATATTTTACTATTGTATACGCAATGTAGTCATACAGAATAAACACAAGATTAATGTGGTGAACAGGATCTACTACACTGTGCCTAGAGCAGAGTTGCCCCTTTACAGTTTGAAATTGATATGGGTGAGAAGTCTGATTGGGCTCTGTGACGCTCCCCAGTCATAGGAGACTGGGGCCTATAGCTTAAAGTGGATTCCGAACCATTACAAACATCCATGGCACTCGCCAGAGAGCTAGACACTCGGCTGTTCAGGCCCCACAACAGGCTATTCCACCCCTACTGAAATAAAACTTAACACGCATTAATCTTTAAAATCAAAAATTAATTCAGATACGTAATTTAAAATTAGTGCAAGCAAATTTTGAGGTTAATGAATTTTCTAATTTTTAGAGTTAACGTTCATTCTCTTTACCAAATGGAAATTTAACTAAATTAAGGTATATTATTTTTTGAAACTTTTTAATGAATGCATCCGTTTGAATCGTAGATTTGGTCTAAAAAAAATTGTGAGCAACAATCATTCGAATGTTAATAAAGCACCATTGTTTCTCTAAAATGTTCTCCCAAATGTTGCAAAAGTTATGTCTTCAAATTGGACAATATTGTTCTAATTAATTTTTGTATGCATTGTTAAAGAATAACATTCCTTAAATATAGGTGTTTTATACGTCCAATATAAACCTCTCTGAAGACTTTATTAAGTATCAATGACCGAAATTAGATCTGATATGTAAAAACTCTATCTCAACTTCCAGTTTACAAAATAAGCCAGTTAATAATTTAACAATACTATAATAAAATTCAATCTCAGCATTCGTATTTAACTATTAATCACCTCCATCTACAATAACAAGCCTGTCTCGCTACTTTCTCCGGCACCCTTTTCAATGCAGCATTTCAATAAACCTTTATTTAGTTTCGGCGTGTAATAGATGGAGCGTGTTTCCATTTATAGAAATCCAATGTTTTGTTGATCTAATCAATATAGATCTCTAAATGCATTGTGTGTACTTTTAATCTCGTTAATCTTCGTCTTGGAAAAACTGCTTCACTGCTCGTATAACCTTTCCTCAGTGTTTGTACAACCGAGAATGGTCTCTTTCTGGGTGAAGTTAATGATGGTTCCACAACTTTCATTATCTGTGGACACGTTATCATTCTTGTCCATCTAATTGTTCCTCTGCGTTGAGCTGAAAGCTGTTTTTCTCGAATAGCTCTGAGATGTCTTAACGGAAACTGATATTCCTATTTAGTATTCTGTAGTATTTTTAGGTCCCATAATGAGATTTGGTACCTTATAATAGTATTAAGCTGATTTTTAACGAGATCTTGTGCACGATAAAAATTCCTATTCAAAGAACTTAATTACTCCCTTGGTGAATGTCTAATTCAACCTAATTCGTTAATATTAGCGAGTTTGCAGTATATTTAGCTCTGTGAATATTTTACAATGATAAATATTCACAAAATTTTCAGAAAAATTAGTTTAACATATTTTAGTCATTTACAGATTTTGATTAAAGGAATTGGATCAGTGGCGTAATTATCATATCTGAGGCCCGTGGCAAATTTTTCGAATGGGAAGTATCAATTGTATTTTCTTTTTTAATGAAGTGCTACCTAAACTGCATATTTTCGGTTGATGCTATGAACTTTTAATTTAAAGGTGGCATTTAATTAAAATTATTGGTTTTATCACTATTCCTACAATCAATCAATTCACTTTACGACTCATTGCGGATCCGATGTAACAAAAAGTAAGATAATAGTGGGGCATGGAAAATTCGCGAAACAAAGGATTTCTCCGCTTTCTGGAAGTTCCTCACTTGTAAGCAGGTATTCCCACTTTGATTCTTGAATAGATTCTTACAAAATTAAATGGAATTCTCTGTAAATTTAAAAATGAAATGCCCCAGCGGCACAAGCGTGGCATCAGGAATTCCATTTTTTTATTTAACCTACTGACAAATCAGAAATCGGACAAGTCCATAGCATGGGGATTACCCATAAATAACTATTTCTATACATTTTCATACAAATGAATACGCTCAAAATCTTGATACACATTTTTTAAATGTATCACTTTAGTAATTTTAAAATAAAAATTTATTAATTCTGTATTTAATAAATTTATTTCGGAATAATAAATAAAAATCGAGCCTTTCCTGTACTCATAGCCTCTCTGCTCGGCACGGAGCCCGTGGCGATTTGCCCGTCTTGCCACCCTAATGTTATGCCACTGATTATATTGATACTCTGATATTACTATTATTATATTGATATATCTGATATTACTCCTGTATTAAGTAATATTTCGCCATTTTTCTATCGTGTTATGTTTGCTTTATTTTAATTCTGACAGTTAAGTGCTGTATTGATTTGAAATGTTTCAGAGATGCGATTTTCACAAATGTCATTCAATAATTCGTCCTCTATATTGGCCTTCATATTAGATCAAAAATAGACTCTTAACCAGTTTGATTTTCTTTCTTAAATAGTTTAATTAAAAGCTGTTTTAATTAAACGATTAAAAATTAAACGGTTAACTATCCTTGGAGCAATTGCGTGCTGGATCAGAGCGATTGTTATACAGGGTTAACTTCAGTATCACTTGGTTCAAATTGCCTGTTGAAGAAGCCTATTCTTCATTGGCGTAACAGTTCCCGTGGAGGGCCAAGGTTGTCTGACTACTAACAGATGTTGAGATTGGAGACGTTTTTTTTATTTCTTATGGGGTAAGGTTGTCGGTCTTGCACCCAATATATTAAACAGAGACGTACTGTTTAAATGAATTCTGAACTAGAACAAACATCCACTGAACCGCCGGAATTCGAACCCGAAATCTGTGGTACGAGCGCCAGAGCGCTAGTCACTCGGCCATCAGTCCCAGAGTAAGGCTATTATACGAGTAAAGTTTTATTGAAGTTTTTGTTAAATTGATAATCAATATTAAGTCGTGTGTTTCTAAACATTTTTCCAAATATAATTAGCCTCTATATAATTTGTAGACAATTAAATTTTTTTATAAGATTTCGCAATAACATTAACAGCATAGTATAATTATCGTAAAACAGTTTTATGAAATAGTTGAATATTTTTTAATGAACTAATTTCAATCAAGATGTTACAAATACATTGCCTTAAGGACGTTTTCACCTTAATATAAGCATAAAAAAAAAAAAACTGAGATAACCACTTGTTTCACGGGCAAATTTCTTATCGTTTACCCGTGTTATTATTCATATTTCAATGTTTTATTACTTAGTGGCCTTTATAACTAACGAGGTTATGACACGAACAAAACGTCAGTGTCCAAAAACCTTTTATATTAATTAGAAAATAAATCCCTCTAGGGTTGTGGATAATTTAGTTCATGCCCTCTAACCGTGGTGTAAACTGTCACAGTTTTCTCATGTCATTAAAGAAGTTTGTCAGGGTTATCAAACTTAATTTAGGAATGGTTTATGATTTAGTATGGCCAGCGTGGTTTTTAATTAGAGTTGTGGTGCAAGATTTCTTACCGTGCTACTGAACTTGGTCTTGCTTTAACTTGTGAAACATTTAGCAGAGGTTTTCTTTTTACAGTAGCTTAAATTTAATTTCTCTGTACGGAATGATGACTCCAATTTATAATTGAGATTCAGCGTGGTGAACTTTTGAAAATGTTCTTCGGAATAAACTCGCGAACTTCTTGTAATATGAAATGCTTAAAAGGATTGATTAAATTTTGATTCTTGTAAAAGATTCTAAACCTATAATTCTAATTCCTCCTATTCTAATTCTACAATATTCCTGTGAAAGATTCTAAACCATGAGGAACTTGCAGAATGTCAACAGTGACTGTGTTTTCAGTTTATAGAAGATTTGGGATTTGATTTAGTTTGTCGATTGACGGTCACGGAATTCACGTAGGTACCGGTATAATTAGACCAAAGTGTGTAAAAAAAAAATGATCATAGTCCGATAAACTAAGCGAAACAATCGATTTGTTACGGTTTAGATATTTTTTTCGTCTTGCGAACTGTATGGTAGAATTAACATATTTTAGAATAACTTATCGTAACATTTCATTGATCTGAAATTATATTTTACAATTCAAATTTACAACATTAACTTGCTTTTAAATATTATGTGAAAGAAAATTAGCGATTCAAATAACCAGTTATTTTTAATTGTCTCTTTTTATACATACATGGGAAACTGGTTGACATGACATTTTAATAACCTTAATTAAATTGCATATTACGATTTTTTTTTTTTTTTGACATTGTTCGAAGGTTTGTAGCTCTAATTTTACGTGCTATATCTATACTCATTTTGTTGTTGATCATCTCTTTTTAAACTTTAATTCATAACCTTTTCATTAAGGTGGGATGAGCTAAAACTATTATTTGAATAAAATTTTAAATTCGGTTATTCACTCGCAGGTGTATAAAATTTTTTATATTTATGCTTTTTTAATTAAAAACCAAAATAACTTTCACTTGCATCTCGCATTGCTTTTGTTCATCTCGTATAATTAGAGGTTAATTTTTTCCTCTTTAATTTTGCATAAAAATCAACTCTTCAAAACTCGGTCTTGCTTCATTTTCGTTAAAATATCTTGTTGAATTTCACTATTTTTAGAAATGGATCTTGTACATCCTGTATGTCGTCTATTTTTAGTAGCTGGTTTAAGAAACCAAGTGTTTTGTAGAGGGGAGAGAGACTAAAGCTATCCTTCTAATATAGTCTCGTATGCTAAATGAGCTTTCATCAAGCTAATATATCTCAAATTAGAATTTCCATAAATGATGGCTATGTAAATATTTGGTCAGTTTCCATGACACCATGACGGTTTAATCAAACTTTCAACCTTAATGTTTGAAAGAACATTTTATTACTGACTTATTATTTCTATTAAGGATGTATTTCTTCACGCAAACTTGAATATGCATATTTAATTTAATTACGAAAAATATTAATGATAAATGCAGAAGGGGAATTCTGTATTTTAATACAATAGAAACTTTTTATCAAGTCTAATTCCCAACTTGCATAAGTCAAATTTGTTCAATTGTCAGTTCAAATTTAAACTTATTGTGACTAGTGGACGAATTTGAAGTATTACGACGAGTTCCCCCCCCTTTTCAGCATTTTGAAAATGGGACTTCAAGAAAAATAATAAACAGGGTGAATATGATTTTACTAGAAAATTTAAAAAAAATTACATAAAGATGATAAGTATAAGGGGAGGGGAATTGTGTTTTAATAAAATAGACTTGCTGTAGTCTGTAATCGTGTTCCGCATTAAAATAAAATTTTAAATTTAGAAATTTAAAAAGTACTATTTCAAAAACAGCGTTGAATTCTCGGTACTAGAGATTATCCAGTCGTTTAAAGTTGCCATGTCTACATGGAATTGTGTACTATTCTTGGCTTCTCGCTAAGATATTGTCAATTGTGAATGAATTTTTATCAATGAGAGGAACCCTTTTGTGATTTTTTCCAACTCTGAAAGAAATTTCTGTAGTTCAAATATTTTTGACAATTTAAGGAAACAAATGCGTCATAATATTAACATAATAAAATAGTTTGACATTTTATTAGTGCATTATTAAAGGTTTATATTCATATTTGCTTTATATACCAACAGCGCTGTACTAAATCGGGTAGAATTAGTAGAATACCAAATCATTTGCTTTCAAAGAAAAAAAATTGACGTCTTTATATTATATTTATCACTTGAATCTATGCGCTGAATAGCAGAGTTTGAGGATCTTGTTCTTATTAATGATTTTGTGCTTTAAAAGATAATTTTAAGTAGTTTGATTAAATGGAAGTGTGCTAGAAGTCGTATTCATGTCATTAAATTAAAATCCAGAAATTAGCCATGTTTCTCCTATTTCATTGCAGATGAAACATATTTTCTGAGACTTGCAGATTTCTTAAAGATGCATTTTGATATTACTTTCAATATATTTTTAGACTAAGGTATTCACGTATGTTTGAATCGGTAAACAGATTTTTAAAAATCTGATTGCTCATGTTAGGTAAACTATTAAATGTCAAGTTTTGTTAAAATTTATCAAAATAAATGCTATATTTTTTAGAATGTATGCAACAAAACTGCCTACACAATAAAAGTATGCTGTAACAGTGTTAATTCCCTTCGAACCCAACATATCTATGACAATTATCTATGAAATGAATTAAAAGAAATAAGAATATGAAAAAAATGTGTATAAATATGAATATTTCAATAAAGGTCAAACTGCAAAAATCCCAAATACAAATTTCTAGACATCTCATCTATCGTGGCTTCAAATTTACGCGAAAAATGAAAGTATCGAAAATCCATTTAAGTTAAATAAATAATATTCTTGCAGAACAGCCAGATTAGAATTCGTATAACATTTTTTTTTTTTTTTTTTTTTTAGTTAACATATAGTAGATGATTGTTTTTGGAATCGGGAATGTTTCAAAAACAATATCCACGAGTGAAAAATTAGCTCCAGGCTGTTGAAAATCAACAATTTTAACTTCGTCCTATACACAACCTTTTTCAATTTTACAACTGAAAAAAGATGGTTTTACTTTCCAAAAAGCAAGATATTTATCTAAAATTAAAAATTCTTAAGTCTACATTTGGCAAAGATATAACACCATTTAACATGGTTCTATGATGGCTTTAAAGGCAAAATAAATTCAATTAAAATTTTCTATGAACAAATGCTTCACATTTCGTAACTTTTCTTTTCTTTCCTTCTAGAGTACTATGTGGGAAATGAGTACCATGGAGAGAAGATACTCGGTGCCCCCGAGCACCCTGTCTGATCCTTCCGGCAGATGCCGAACAACTGAAGACTTGCACGCATGGAGCATCTACAGACAGAACCTTAATTCAGATTTCACCGACAGCGCCCTTGGTAAGCCTTCTTTCCATTTGACTTATAGTAAAGCCCCAATATACAAATAAAATCCTACTGAAACAAGGAAGGGAAATGCAATTTGTTCAATACAATTTGTATAATCGAGTACAATAAATGCAAGACTTCCAGTGACTGGAAATCTTGCATTTATTGTAGTTCTCTATTTATTTATTTATTTATTGTGACTTCACTGACTTAACGATCTCTGAATATTGAAGTTTTGCTTTTTAAGGGAAACTATAATCCCCCTCTTTCTTTATGTAGTTAAAACTTCAATTACTATAGGGTGGCATATTGAATAACGGACTCTAATATTAGCACTGTACTCTTCTATTAATCTAGTTTGGGAAAAATGTGACATGAGGTTTAATCCTCCGTTGGATATTATCCAAATACCAATAAAAAAAAAAAAACTGGCTTCTTGATATGGTGCAACTTGAATGTGTATGCCAGAAATAGTTAAAGATCCTAATGTATAAATCATACAGTATTCACCCATTGGTGAAAATTTAAATGGTTTATTCTCCCCTCGCTTCTCATTGCACTAGACATCTCTCAGCTAGTGGTCTATCACCCATCACGATGGAACAACTCATGGTATAGATCGTATTCAATCAGTAGTTGTTTCGACCTGTGAAGGTCGCACAGACATTCTTTAATTTCAGAGTCTCATACATGATACCAAACATCCGATATCAGATTTGGGTGACAGGTTCTCATTTGTACAAAACACAATTAGTGTTTTGTAGTGCATCTAATATAACTACCCACAATACTGTTTGTCTGTCAAATTTGAGTGATGGATTTTTGTTATATGCTTGTCAAATAACATAAATTTTTCTCTCTGGGAATGAAATGCCAAAAACGCTTCCCGTGTGAGAAAATAATGCAACAATATCATGGATAAAACGGAAATTAAAGTGAGTGCAAATCCTATTTTCGAATATTTTCTGACATGCAAATTAATGGTCAAGTTTTCTTAATGGCTACAAGTTTATGAATAAATTAATGATTTGACATCTTCTAAAGTGAATAATTTCTTACCCTGTCTAACAGCTAGAAACCTTGATTTAGAGACCTGGTCTACTAACCTACCTTTCCGTAAGGTAATTCCGTCGCCATTTTATCTTGTTCCATGAACATCATTGCCTTAAAATGGAGGTCAAGGTCAATTATAAAAGAAGAGCAATTATATCTGTACTACAGTAATATTGATACAAGTTTTTGAATGGAGTATTTGACTTATAAGTCTACCACTAATACAGTATATCTGTAGTAGATTTTAAGTCTATCACTGAGTTTATACATTATAAGAGAAGGCACCACTGGAGGTCTCTTTCTCACATGCAGAGCAAATGGATTGATTTGTCGCTCTATCATTTTGTGCACACTTTTAGGCTAATTAAACCGGGAACTATAGTTTAAACATCCATGCCACCAACAAAAAAACATCCATGTCACCACCAGGATTAGTATCTGAAGCCCGTGGTGCCAAAAGCTACAGTGCTCTCCATTTAGCCATCGGGCCGCACAGGGAAAATGGAGAAACCCACGCAATCAGCTCAATAAGACTGAAGTATATTTTCCAAGTGAATGATTGAAATTAAAGCTGTGAAAAATTTATTCTACAATTCCCGTCTGTAACATGCAATTATCTTATCAATGCTTAGCTAATGATTTTAATGCAACCAAAAATTAGTTTTTTACATGTAATTATTGATTACTTATTGAACACGAATTAATTTCCATATTATCAAATCTTTGTTTCGGGGATTAATTCTGAGTTTAGTTATTTGTTTTTGTTCTAAAGTTAATTCAACTGAACTACTTTCCTTATCGTAAAATATTTAATCTGAAAATACATCTCTTCTAAATTTATTCCGAGAATTTTCTGTTTCAAATAACTTTCTCATGCGATTTATTCGCAACCGAATTGGAGCAATGGGAGGATAACTTGTGGGAATATCGTATTAATATTTTCCCCAACTTGTGACCATTGAGCAATGAAACGTGATGTTTCATCTGCTTTTGTCCCGATGTATTCTCCAACTTACCGTTGCATTCGTGAAGCAGTTATCCCTTTGTGAGTTGGATCTTAATGTAATTCCCTCAAACGAAGTGGAGTGGTACAAATAGTAAATTCTATCAATGTTCCCTCAAAGAAAATTGAGGCAGGAGTTGAAATACTGTATTTGTAGAATACCAGGTAAAGTTAACCTTGTAATATTTTGAAACTATTTTTTCTAAATTTATTATCTTGCTTTTCAACTAATTAAATATGTTTGTATATTGAATGCACCATAATGCTAGTTTCTAGTTTTATTTTGGAAACTAAAATGCATTAAATCTATACTCAAAGAATACGGCCCGATGGCCAATTAGCTAGGGATCTAGCCTTTGGTATCAAAGGCTTCAGATTTTAATCCTGGCGGTGGCATGGATGTTTGTTAGTGATTCGGAATCCACGTTAAACTAGATCCTGGTCTAGTTACAAGTGTACACAAAGTGACCGTAGTGACCAAATCACAATGCTGCGAATGTAACTTAGCCGCCAACTAGATTGTTATATGCATCTGCGATCTAATGAAGGATTATGATAATTAAAAGTTTCTATTTTGAGATGGTAGATTCCCATTTCGATATTAACTATGATAGTCTAGAATCCATTTTACCTAAATACACAGAAATTTATAGGCATTAAAAGCTGTGTAACATTATATTAACTCTGGAATTCAGTTGTCAATATAAACTTAAATATCAATAGCGGCCTGGTGGTCAATTGGCTAGCCTTCTAACATTTGGTGTAACAGGCTTACAGATTCACATTAAACAGTAGGTTCCGGTCTAATTAGCCTAAACTGTGCACAAAATGACCATAGAGTGACAAACCAAACTAGTTTTGGTACCAAAGATAAAATTAAAGCAGTTCAATAATTTACGTACCGATTCGTTGTTTTTAAATGTTACTCTTGCTAAATAATTGTGTATATCTCTATACATTCTATACACTGAGAATATCTATCCCTATGCATCATCCTATACACAGAGCATCTATACTCTGAGAGTAACTGGAATTAAGATTCGTATTAATATATCTAAACAAAACTTTCTTTTACAGATACAGGCCATAAGTCTCAACCTCCTTTCGGCAACTTCCGCCTGCGCGAGAGCACTGTGCAGACGATCCTGAACCACCCCAAGTACGGTCCCCGGGAGCGGAACTCCGAACTGGGCTCCAACGTGTTCACTTACCTGCGCTTCGGACTGCCCCGGGTGCTGCCCCATCCCCCCGCCGCCAAGCCCCTGCGCAACGGCTCCAGCGGCTACGACTCGAGCGACGACAACGCCTCCCCGTATCTGGATCGGGGAAGGAGAGCGCGGAGCGACCCGGACTTCCGCAACCACGTGATCCCCCCTCCTCCCCCGGGGGAGCGGAAGAGCGGCGGCAGCCGCCTGAAGGCGAGCAGTGAGGCCGACCTGCTTGCGGCCGATTCCGGCGGCAGCAGGGCGCACTCCCGCCAGCAGGTGATGCGGGCGAGAGAGGAGGCTCGCGAGGGCTACCAGAGGAATCCCATGCCGGGGAACGGGCACGCCGCTCCGCCCGCCTCCAAAGCGGGATCACATCTCTCCGTCAACTCGAGGATGTCTCCCGATCAGTCGTCGTACAGGAGCCCTGGCAAGCTGGATGGCTTCTATCATGATGCTCCCATGTTAAACGAGCGATTCTTCCCGAAGGACAACTTTTACTCGACCCTGCCGGGCGCTTCCAGCGAAGGGGGCCTGCCGAGATACCCTCACCTGCAGGTCCGAGACCTGAGCTACGAGCTGGACATGTCCTCCGCCTGGCACACTCTGTGCGGAGGGGCCCGGACCAAGCTCAGGATGCTCGAAGGACTCTCCTTCGAGGTGAAAGGGGGAGAGATTCTTGCCATCATGGCAACCACAGAGAGCGAAGGCACCGCCCTCCTGGACATCCTTGCCAACCGACACCGCAAGTGGCGCTGCCGTCTCAGGGGCGAGTTCATGATCAACGGACTCTACCTCACCCTCAAGAAGCTGGACAAGTGCGTCGCCTACGTCCAGCGGCACACCGACTTCGGCCCGGACATGAGCGTCCGACAGACTTTGCTTTTCACATCCTTACTGCAGGAACCCGACAACAACAGGGGATTCGACACGAAAAGCAGGGGTGGGTTGAAGCTTTACTGAACCGACATTCATTGATTTCATCTTTAAAGTTTTAGTTGAATGTTCATAATTCTGCTAAAATGTTAAGTTTTAGTTGCAGTATAATGCGAAAATGGCCAATTCTGCATCTGGATACGATAGTTCCATACATTTCAAACTATTTCAATATTTTGTATAAGATACAGTAATGGGTGTTTCTTCTGTAGAATATTTTAATGGCTCAACTCTTCAATGAATTTAGGCGGCGTGATGGCCAATTGGCCGTTGGTACCACAGGCTTCAGGTTCGCATCTTGGCTGTGGCATGTATGTTGGTGATTCTGAAACCACATTAAACTGTAGAAAATTGTCTAATTAGCCTAAAGTGTGCATAAAATGACCGTTGAGCGACAAACCAAACGTTTCATATATTATTTTGGGTGGTGAGAGGGAAAAATTCACTTTAGTTATTCTGTAAATTGTAAGATTTCCAATAATATAAAAATTCACTATTATAAATGGATATAAGCGAGAAATCTTTTAACATGGAAATCGATTGAATGTCCATCTTGAATAACTTGGAGGAAAATCGAGAGAAAAAAATCAAAATTTAGCTGACTTTAATTCCGTCTAATAAATAATGTAATCGATTTGTTAGCATTATTGTCCCAGAACTTAAACTATGACAAAAGTATAAAGCGAACTCATTAACGGAAAGGAAAGTTACTAAGCATTCCTTCTAAGCCCTCTTTTCAGTTTCTAATAAGGCTTAACTTAAGTCTCGTTCCGTTAAAAAATTTTACCTTGAAAAACTTATGAATCCCTGTATAAGCCGAAGTAAAAATAATTCCACCTCTCTGAAGTACCAAAATAAGTTTCTCGTCCTTTCCATTCAACCTTAAAGCCCTATTGCTGGAGGAACACCGTAATCCGCTCGAGACCTTCGTGCTCATTAGCGTGTGCAAATGCATATTGTTTCCTCGGGATTATGGGGAAGCAAACCTCTGATTTTTGGAATTCGAGCACCAAAGACTGGGTTACATGCGTCACCCGACTGAACAGCAGACGAACGTGTGAACTTGGAAGACGAGTAACTGTATTTCTCTAGACTCGGAAACATAATTGGCAGTTACTTTGATTTTGAAATTATAAACAATCAAGTCTGGAATCTTGACTTGATTGTCTATAATTTCATTTGCCATGATAGCCAACTTTTATAACAACTGTACGAGATTTAGAAGTAACAGAAATATTTAAATATAGTTTGTAAAGAAACAAAGATTAAATTTTAAAATATTGATAAAAGAATTAAGAGAATTTGAAAATGTTCACTGATCATTAATTGTACAAGTTAAGCCAAACTGAATTCAATTTAACAATTAAAGTAGTGATATACAGTGAGTATAAAAGTAGTATTCGTACAATACGACAATTGATTTAAAAGAGATCCGTTCATAAAAATTATAAACATAAATTCCATTTTTTAATTATAAATATATAATGGAACATATTTTCACTAGTTTCATGTGAAATTGACACAAATAATTTTATACATGAATAAATATTTACAAAACTGAAACAATCCAACATCTTGTGGTGTAAAAAAGTATTCGTACACTAAAAGAAATGAAAATTTTTTTTTAGTTATTTTGTGATTGGTTTAGCCATTATGATGTAGTTAATTGAAGTCATCTTTTGTAAGCTACTTAAAAGGTTTTTCAGTGGAAATTTTAATGTAGTGAGAAACTAGAAATTCTGTAATGGGTCGTAAAAAGTAAAAGAGACAAGTGTTTCCGAAAGAAAACCGATTTTAAAGCTCCGTAAAAATGGTAAATCGTACAACAAGATTACTGATCTGGTCGGTAGACCCGTTCAACTGTGCAGTCAATCAAAAAAGTTTGCTGCCACTGGAAGGTTCAAAAACGGTTCTCGTGCTGGGCGACCATGTCTATTGACATCATCTGACGGGCGGTTTCCGGTACGTTCATTAAAGAAGGATCCAAAATAAGTGCTCCTACATTAACATCAGAACTAAAGAACATAACAGCAGTCTCCGTAAGTACTGTTCGAAATGCATGCCGAAATGAAGGTTTCCATGGCCGTGTTGCGAGACGAAAATTCTTTATTAGTGACAAGAATCGGAAGCTGCGATTGTCTTTCGCCAAGCAATACGTTAATGAAAGTCCAGATTTCTGGAAAGATTATCTTTACAGACAGACGAAAGTAAATACAACATATTTGGATCGGACGGGAGACGAATGGTATGGAGAAAGCGCGATACAGAAATGCATCCCTAAGAATTTAGTGCCAGCAGTGAAACGTGGGGGTGGAAGTCTGCTTGTTTGGGGTTGTATGAGTGCTTCTGGGGGCAAATTAGCCTTTATTAAAGACATTATGAATCATCAACTTTATATTTAAATTTTAAAAATTTAGGACCCTAGTGCAACAAAAATGGGCTTGAATGGTGATTACATTTTCATGCATGATAACAACCCCAAGCACACAGCCCTGAAAACACAAGGCTCTGGATACTATATAATACCCCAAAGTTCATGAAATTTCCTCCTCAATCGCCGGACCTCAACCTCATCGAGAATTTATAGGACGTTCTTGATAAAAATAGTAGATCCAGACATATTTCTAATAAAAAATGATTTGGAATCAGCTCTTAATCAAGAATGGGACGCCATATCTAGCTCAATAACAGCAAAATTGGTGGAATCGATGCCAAAGAGACTCAAGGCAGTTATTCGAGCTAAAAGGATATCCTACAAGGTATTAGCTGAAATATTATGATTGTATTGGCCAATATATGCCTGATGTACGAATACTTTTACACCACAAGATGTTTGATTGTTTCAGTTTTGTAAATATTTATTCATGTATAAAAATTTTTTTGTGTCAATTTCACAAGAAACTAGTGAAAATATGTTCTATTATATATTTATAATTAATTAAAATGGAATTTATGTTTATAATTTCTATGAACGGATCTCTTTTTTAATCAATTATGCGTACTGTACGAATATTCTTACACTCACTGTACTTTAAAATCTGCTATACAAAATTAAAACTTAAATTTTAATTCAAAATGTAAATTAAGTCTTTAAATTTAGATATTGAAATTTTATGAAAAATGGATAGACGAAGTTAAATTATTTAGAGAAATTTAAGTTTCACTAACGAGTGACTGGCGCTCAGTGTCACAGGTTTCAGGTTCTATTCCCGGCGGTGGCATGGATATTTGTAGTGGTTCGGAATCCACTTTAAACCGTAGCTCCCAGTCTAATATGACTGCTGAGAGCAGTGGACATCGGGCTAACAACACAACTCTGTAAAATGTCAGGGTAGAAATCCGACTTAGTTTTGTGACGCTAAGGGTGCTCCACCACAAGCTGCACCCCCTTCCCTCCCCCTTCGTGAGATCACAAGGGCTCATGGATTTGGTCTAGATATTGTTTCTTATCCCACTTGCCAGACAGAAAGTTTTACTAAAAATTATATTAGTCAGTGTTTAATACAATAAATGCAGAATAAAATATTATTGGGCAACGAGCTGCATATCTTAACTTGTGTTCCATCTTAGCTCAAATTCTCATTTCGTGAAATAAAATTCATCTCGCAATATGTTGAAATCTATTTTTGATAATTGACACTGATTTCTCGCTGTGGAATGCATTTAATTGCATCTATTATAATTTTGAGAATGCTTAGTTATGCATTATCAAGTTTAACGGATTAAAAAAAACTGCTTGAAAATCCGGCCCTTTATCTTTTAATTTGCTGTGCTCAGAAATTTACTAAAGTAATTTGGAAATTTCTTTAGTTCTAGCTGTTTTCAAAATTAGTACTATCTAATTTTAATCTTCCTGTTAAAATTTTCTACTGTGATTAAAGCTTCAATCAACCGTGTAACTATTATGAAACTTACGAGATGTACAATTCGATATTTCAGTTCTTAATCTGAATTTGATCGATTTTAAATTTAGTTCACGGTTGGGAAAATTGGAATATTTTTATTAATATACAAACTGATTTTTTTATCTTTACCTTCTCAGATCAATGCCCTTATTGAAGATTTGGGTCTCGGACAAGTGAAACACACCAGAGTCTCCGATCTCACGGAATCCGAGAAAAGAAGGCTCAATGTTGCGTCGCAACTCTTGCTTGACACAGGTAAAACTACATGGAAAAGATTATAAACTAATGGTTATTCAAAACTGATCCTTCCATTGATGTAAATGTAAGACGAATTAATATTTGAAGTCCCCTTTTCAGAAGGGGGTTTTAACATAATGAGACTTAATTAACACTAAGTCTTCAAATACGATTCCATTGCTTAATTAAAATTTCATGTTTCCATAAGAATGATGTAACGTGTTAAAAGTTCTGCCATCGCATATTCACTTTGTCGTAATATACGACAGGAACAAAGCTATATTTTGTCGGATTATCTGCATATTAAAATATTTAGATTTTAGTGTAATAAATCATGTTTTATTCTAAAAAACATGACGTAAACTTTATTCTTTTTTTCTTCTCCCCAATGACAGGCAAATACAATTAAAATAAAAAGATTTCAGCATTTGCCCATAAATTTTCTCTTGCCAGTATCATCTGCAGACACATTCATCAGATAAGGCTGGATAGAGGAATGATGTTGTGCATCCATTTCATCCTTGGAATCAATTGTTGGAATTGTGCTCGTTTTCCGAAATTTAAAAGCTTTATTATTTTTATCAATTTCAGTTAGCATCTATCTTAAAATCCTATCAAGTATTGGATTTGGAAGAGAATTGTTTTAAATTGCGCTATTTCCTTTACATTTCAGCAGAAAAACCTAGACGATGAATTCAAGATATTCAGCATAATTATTTTCGTTCTTTTGACTTGGATGGATTCAGTAAACTAAAAAAAAAAAATTACCGTCTGGTAAAAAGTTAATTCTGATAATTTGTCTATTTGTTTCAGACATAGTACTGTTGGACCAACCCACAAAAGGCATGGACATATTCGATACGTTCTTCTTGGTCGAGTACCTTCGACAGTGGGCTGCAAGAGGTAGGATTGTCATCATGACCATACATCCACCTACTTACGAGATCTTCACGATGATATCTCGAGGTAAATTTTTGCTTGCATTTCTTGAACTGCCTAAAATTTAATTGCGTCAGCTTAAAATGCTTATTTTAATAATTATGAATTTTGATAAGTATTTGAGAAGCTTATTAAATCGTCCAATAAGTTATTCAAAATATGAAATTTGATCTTGTGTTATAACAGCAACAAAAGTTAGTTTTCTAAAGTGTCTGATGTACTGGATATACTATATGTAGTGTGCCTCAAGATGACTGTTTAGGATATGGTGAATGAACATCAAGTCTCTCTACTGGTTAAAGTGATTTTAAAGTTTTACACATTTGAAATAAATCTTCCTTTAAAACTTTCAACTAGTGGTTTTTTTTTTTTTGTTAAACATCGGTGGGCCAAACGTTCTATTTGTATATGTCACCAGTAGACCACCAATGGCAATGAGATTAAGTCACTGTCTTTTGGGACAATTGCTCTATGGGAGTAAACAAGGCAGCCTGAACTACTGATGAACAAGCTTTTTATATGAGTTGACCCAATCGCCATAGAATCTTGCTTTCTGAAGCAATGACGGCAACCAACTCTACCTGCTGATTTCAGAAATGGACACAAGTACACACAATTTAACTCACAAGCACATTTACAAAGATATAAGATCATGAGTTTTGCAAAAATTGTAAATATTTCATTTGCAAAAATACCTCCATGTAAAGGATGTCCCAAAAGTCAAGCATGAAATCTTGAGTCCTTTTTATTAAGACGCGTTTCCGTACATGAAAGAAAAAGCATAACAAAAGAGTTCCATGTTCATTGCTTTTTGTCATTTAAAACAAGTTATTAATTCCAGTTAAATTGAATTTTATATATTTTTCTGGTATTATGCTATTTAAGAATACTTTTAAATCTGTATCTTAATCTTTAATAGAAATCATTCATGCTTTTGCATTTATTTTCATTAAAATGAATGTTCAATCTCTTTGTAGTGGCCATGATTTCTACCGGAAGAATGCTTTACTTTGGTAAGCGGCGAGACATGCTGCCTTACTTTGCTTACATAGATTTTCCTTGTCCTGCGTATAAAAATCCATCCGATTACTATCGTAAGTATGGCGTTTTTCTCAAATGTAATTGCATCTATTAATCAAGATTTTTTTCTCTTTTATCGCAATGTATTTATATCAATAACATGTATGGGGGAAAAAGATTGTTGAAGTTGAAAAGACGTCATAACAATTGAAAATATTTTGTTGCACTATGAACTAAATTATTAACGAAGCAAACTATGCGCAATATATGAATGCAAGATTTGAATGAAAAAAGGTTGGAAGTCAAGACAACCTTGCATAAAAAATAGTTTTTGGAACATTTCTAGCAACTGCTTTTGCTTGTTTTATCAAACGAATTTTATTAATGTTTATAATGTGCATTCTTCCATGTCTATCAATTGGCAATTTATAAAATTTAATTCATTAAATATATTGAAGACTTGGAAAAGAAAGTCTAAAAAGCAATTGTCTCTCTCAGCTGTTTCTAAAACAAGGTATTAATCATATCAATTTAGTTTGAAAACAAAATTGCATTAAAATTTAATTTCAACATGCACAGTTACTTCATTATATCACGAGTGAATATTTGATTCAATTCTGTCCGTTTGGAAATTTCAATTAATTTTTCCAACTTTTGTTGAATAGTGTTCACAATTTTTATTTCTATTGCACTGAAAGGGATATATATTCATTGTTAAATAATCATAATTTTAGTGGACTTGGTGACGTTAGACAACTTGTCAGCAGAAGCCATGCTTGAATCGAGCCAACGAGTGGAGAATTTAGTGGAAATCTTCAGGAGAAGGCAAGAACCTCTTTCAGATCCAGGACCTCCTGGAGTGCCTCCGGCCATCATAAAAAGAGCCAACATTTGTACTCAAGTGCTTACTTTATGGATGTAAGTGGAATCTTATTGTTCATTCCAGATTTTGATATTTATTTGCACACTGTTAAGGCAAATTGCTATGATTTGTTGGGTGCACTGTTATGCATTATAAATTATATGTAAAAAAGGTGTATCAAGATGCATTCGTTTTTAAGAAAAATGGATTAATATTGGTAGTCAGATCAATTTCATACCGCGGAATGCTACAAAATGCTTTTGCAACTAATTCCAAACCAAATCTATTTTCTAAACCATTAATTATCAAAATAGAAACTTCGGCACAAAATATAAAAGGAAACTTCGTGTGTAACCGTGCACCCTGTGGCGTTCAAGAGAAATGGTCTGTGGTCCTCGACTCACTCGAGAGGGAGAACGTGGCTGAGAAACGTTTAGTCTCTCAACCCGAGAGATTATATTTAGTACATTCCGGCGTAGTATTTTCCTACTCTCATGCCCTCGAGAGGAATTATATTACGCGCATCCTGCACGTAGCCGGGTTTAGGTTTTACGGCTTAGAAGCGGAGTCCTTCCACGAATATAGAATTATCCGTCTTTAAATGTATTACATATTGTATGTCTAATTTTTTTGTGCATGTGTAAATAAAACTAGTTTCCCGAGTTGTGCCTCAAGTATCTTCAACCCAACCGCACCAGTAATTATTCGAGCCAACCATTATCAAAAGGGCAATTTCGACTCAATAAAAATGAAACTTCGTGTTTAATATTTTTGATATTTTGTAAGAGCAATTTGCTTAAAATCTTGACGTGAGCGATTCTACAGTACCAACTTGTCCAATTTCAGCCGTGTCTTGATCTACACGTTCCCCTTCAATGTTGTCCATTTCTGCGGCGAGGTGTTCCTCGCTGCACTCATGTCTGTGTGCATCGGGACGGCTTTCTGGAACGTTAGGAGCGGCCGAGAGCAGGAGCAAGTCGAGGACAGGTTCGGCTTCTATTACGTCATGCTGTCTCTGGCCATATGGCCCACCCTTCTTTATACAGTAACGAGTGGTAAGTAGACTTCACTCGTCTTATCATTTTCTTGTAAATCCAAATATGAGTAAATCCCAGTTTGAATCCATATATAGTATGCAATTAGTGATATTATATGTTGATAAATTAATCGTATATTATAGAATGTTGATTCCAACGTGTCTCGTGAAATATAAATAATTTTAATGAATTTCAATCTTTCAGCTTGGCGAGAGAAATCGATAGTCGTTCGAGATACAAGAGAAAGATTGTATCACAAATTTACTTACGCCCTCTGTAAGGTATGTATTATGGATAAAGTGGATTAAGATCTTGTTTTAAACTGTAATTGTTAATTGCCTTAAAGTGTTTAATACAACGCACCAAAAGTTTTATTCACGTACTTTTTCTCGGATAGGATTCCTTATTTAAATTTTACTAAAATTGCATATTTATATACATTGAGGATTTAAATTAGCTAGAAAATATGATAAAATTTAAATGTTAATAATCATTACTTATAAAAAGGTAGCATTTTGCTATAAGATTCAACTGCACATATTCAAAGTAAAATGAAAAGACGCATTTTACTTCTGGAAAAGACTCGTTTTACTTCTATTTTTGACTTTAGATTATCAGTAAAATTGAAATGTCATAATTGGATTTCCTATTTCACCAATAATTGAGCACTTAAGTAAGTACAATCAAATCTTATTTTCAGACCAACAGTTATCAATTGATCGATGAGAATTTCAATTAATGTATAGCTTTTCTATAAAATACTTCCTTAATTGTGTTGGTTATTTCATTCATGAGTGTTTTTTGAGCGACCATCATATACCTTCAGAATAACCTCTAGGACATTACTATGAATATAAGATTTGAAGTATCGGAATGATCAACTTATTTAACAGTAAAACTTACTCGTATTTGCTGAAATCCTTTACAAAATTAAGAACTATGAATTGGATTTTTATGTGTTAACTGAAATGGCTAGGTATTTTTTGCTTATCGATTTTTGCTTTTGGATCTTTTACTTATTTTAATATAAAGCAATATTTAATGCTATAGTTTTAATTCATACACTATGTTAAAATATTTTATTTTCTTCTGTATTAGCTTACTTATAGCGTAGTACCTGCTGCTGCAGTTGCAGTGGCCTATGCAGTTCCTGCTTACTCGATGGCAGGTCTCCAAACGACTTCCAGAGTCCGGCCCTTTGGAGTTTATATCGGATACATGATCTTGTATCTGCTTACTCTTCGTATGATGGCTCTTGCTTGCTCCTGGGCGTGCTCCACTCGCCACCTAGCTGCCACATGGACAGGATTTCTCTTCACCATTCTATCTCTCGTTGCCGGCTATACCATCCACCCTGTGGATATATCCATCATGTTCTCTTGGGCCCAATGGGTGTCTCCTGTCTACTGGGTCTACAATTTGCTAGTGCAAAATGAATTCAACTCATCAATCAGCGATGACATAAGGTATTCTTGTAGTAGGAATCCAGTAGTTCAACAAGAAAATGCTATTCTCATGAGAGCAGAATGTGGAATGCCATCAGACTCGGATGCCTTAAAATACCATGGTGTCCAGGCACAGTGGCCATTGTATCAGCCAATAAGTATCATCATTGTGTTCCATGCTGTGTGTCTGGTAGTAGGCCTGTTTCTGTTTTTGACTGTCAACCATACGAAGAAAAAGCGCCCCGAAAAGGACAGATTTTAAACGAATTATTTGCAAGTGCTCCAGAATTGCTCTATCTTCGGGAAAAACAAATTACTTGACTAAATGCCAGTTTTGCATGCCTTTTGAGCAAAAAGGAAAATATCAGGGAATATAGTCGGGACTTTACCATGCGGATTTAAATTACTTAATCATAGACTGGACGACGATGTCTCCAATGACAAACATTTAAGTTATCTTTTTCTCACACCACATTGTCTAAATGTAAAACTGTCTTCTATACTTCTAATTCCTGCTCAACTAATGAATTGCTGAACATAAAATGTTCTGGAATATTGATAAATGCAATAACTTGTCTATTCATAAAATACCAAGTTCTTTATTGACTTGACTTGGTTTAAATTTAACATTTCTGTAATATAAAATTTGTGTAAAAAAGAAATTAATGTAATATTTAAATATCAGCTCTATTTTGTGCCAAACTGTTGCCTTCTATGTTTTAATATTGATGTAACACGGCAGGAGAACATGACACCACGTAAAATGTTAACTGCGTTAAATTGCATGAACTGCTTCTGGAATATTTAAAATGGCGTTTTCCTGCTGTGAATGATGCAGTTTTTAGAAGAATATTTAATCAACTGAATGTATACAGCTAAGCTGCCATTTTTTTTGTAAATAAATTAATTTGTATTAACACGTTTCACGTGGTTATTTGTAGATTTGTCGCACAATTTCAGAGTTCTTTAGTGAATTAAAATTTTATTCAAAAACTGTTTGTAAAAGAATACTTGCAACTTCATGTTTTACATTTTAAGTTTAATTTAAAACTTGCTATTTGTTCTATCAACCTAATTTTTAATCATTTTGAAATGTGTACTAGCATGCAAGACATGATTCGTCGACATGATTAGAGACATGATTTTTTGTAGAATAGGACACATTTTCCCAAATACTTTAAGCCCACTTTCATTATTACTTGTTTACTTAAGTTAAAATCGAAAAGGTTGGCTATATTTCATTTAAGCAGACTTGAATCGAAAAACTACAAGAGTTTAATTTTGAGAATATTAAAAAAAAAAAAAAAAAAAAAAAAAAAAAAAAAATGTAGATGGGTCTCTACAAGTCGGATGTTATCGTTTCTTGGATATTTAGTAACGTCTAAAGAATAAAAAGATTTAAAGAAAACCCTTAAACGGTAAATTTTCATCACTCCTAGCGCCATCTATCGGAGAAGTGAAGAACAGTAGATAAACATTTGCACAGTTGAACATTTATGAAACATTAGTTTCAAACCTGGTACTTGAGCAGTGAAAACTAATGGTTTTCTTAACCTTACCAGTGAATGCTATTTTTTTTTTTTCCTTTTCTTTGTATTTCGCACATGTAATATTTTGTACTATTAAATATTCACTTGGAGTCCGGTGGGGGATTTTGATATTCAATGGACAAAACATTACCTATATGTGAAGAAACAATTAAAAAAAATATATATATATATAGCATTATTGGGGTGGGAGGGGGAGATTTAACGAAACCATAAGTGTTCAGATTTGTTTACCAGGATAAGACTGTTTCTCTATTGTTCATCGGTCTAGAAGATATAAGAAATGGCTTGAAATTGGAAGTAAAACAGTAATTTTAGAATAAAATTTGTCCTGCTTATATTGATAAAACGCATCAGCAACAAAAATTAGGTACCCAAAGATGCACAATCAATACTAATTATTACGAACGTTTTGCATATAATTATGGATATTGGGTACTCAATTTGATCTTGCTTTTACCTTATTTTAACTAATTGTACACTGTTAAATATTAAGACAATTTGAGACTATCTGAAATTTTTCGAATCATCTTCGTTATTTTGCCCTGATAAAAAAATATATATATATATATATATATATTCTTTAATTGTACAAGAAATGTGATATCGTCATAATAAAATCTCTAAATTTGAAAGCGTCATTTGATAGTTCTCTAAAAACAAGTGATATAATTCTTTTTTTTTTTTTTTTAAAGTCGATTCCTACTTTTTTTTTTTCACTATATTGCAAAAAGTCCTTTATAAATTTTCATTCATTTTTTAAGTTTATCTGGAGCCATCTATTGGTAGCTATATGCAGCTTAAATATAAAAAAAATTAATTTTAATTAATGAATTAATATTTGAAGAAACTGTATTAACATCAAGTGTCATCCACTACAAGTTAAAAAAATGCATTTGAATTTGAGTGGATGAATAAAACGTATTTTATGAACGACTGAAAATTTGAACAAGATATATATAGGGAGAGTGTGAGCTGATAGAAGAAATTGAATAAGAGTAAATTGTTGATCAAAGTTATTTTTATAGAAAAACGTGGTTCTTTATATTGTTATTCTTTACTTTTTATATTGTTCCGAATTAGCTTGACATAAACAATAAGTTAAATGTTTAAACACTCGTCACTTATGGTATTCTTAAAATATTTTAAAACAATCTAAAAACTTACACAATTCCAAAAATTTTATTTTTACAGGTTTTCAAACTGGAAATTTTAAAATGAGCATTGATGAAATAAAGTGCATAACAAAAACAATTTGGTATTGTAAGGTAATAAAGTATTTGTACTGTAAAAAATAAATTTCAAATTATATGAAATTCTGGAAAAAATATTTTATGAAATGTAAAATTTCCCAGGTTTCATCCATACAAATACAAAACTCTCAAACAGATACTAAATAATAATTCACTAATTGTCGACTACAAAAAAAAAAAATACAACCTAAGTGGGAAGATGTTGAAAACAATTTTATTACGAAGAATTAAAAGTTCCGTTATATTAATAAAAATTTATCTGTTAAACTAGGAACAAATTTTCATTGGCAATTTGATAATTGGCCAGTTTATTTCATACAAAAATTCCATTTTTAAGAGGGAAGGCAATGTTAGAAGCAATAAATTACCGAAATTGTAAGAGTTCAAGCTTCACTTTTGATTTAATCTGAAATATTGACTTATTTTTCTTCATTTTTCTTTAAATTCTATCTAATATACGAAAATTAAATGCTAGTAAAAGCAGTTTCAGAGAAAAATTTAAAGTCTCCTAATGCGAGTTTTGTTAGTTACAATTTCGAAATAAAAGGAATTTTTTAAAATTAAAATTGTTTTTATTATGAATTTCAAGCAAAATCTGCTTTCAAAAATAGTTAGAGTACATTGTTTGTGTAAATGAAGTCATTTAATCCATTTAAAAAAATGAAGATGCATCTATTTAAATGTCCATTAAAAAAATATCAAAATTTTTGTATGCATGTTCTTTTAGTATTTTAATGCAATGTTATTAGAAATAAAGACTGTTTTGGATTTATTATAAACATACCTCTCATAGATTCATATTCCGTATTTCAAAAATATTTACAAGTTTTGTTTTTAATTAAGTTTTCACGAATGGATTAATCTTAGAAAATGAATAAGAAAAACCTTGCTGTAATTTTATAAGGTATTTGTAGTTTAAAGAAAAAATAAATAAATAAAACTAATAAAGATCTATTCCCATTTTTGCTTTTCATTGTACTAAAAAAAAAATAAACTTGAAAATATAGTTGAAAGTTTATATTACATATGTTGAAATTTCATTCTCGTGTTTTTATTTATTTTTTTTTCAAGAATGATTTAAGTATAACAGAAATTAAAATATAATTACGGATTTTACGTAACTCGATACAGATGGCACCATGTTAAGATTAAATGTATTCATAATGGTAAAGTATGTTATCAGTTTAAAATTTTATCGATAAATATATTATAACAAATATTCATTAACTTATTTTGAAAAGATTTAAAGTTTTAGTTCATAATTTATGAATACGAATCAAGATCTAAATTATTTTGTGAGGATTTTCAATTCTAAATATATTAGAAAAGTAAAAGCTATCATGTTTTTTTTTTTTTAATCTTCTGCGCATCAATATCATCGCTTTCATCAGAACTTTTGTGTCTATATACGTAAAAAATTGCGGCTTTGTGTATTTTTAATTTTTTAAACTATTTTAAAGATGTATTGAATAAAAATTCATTTTCAGCAAGTTATTTATAATATAAAATGTCCAATTTTAATTAATTCATAATATTTAAAATTACAACTAATAGTTATATACATATATATATATATATGTATGTGTGTGTGTGTGTGTGGAGAGGTGTAGCTTTAATAGAGGATTAAACCTTCAGGTACAATCCCAAAACAATATTTAATTACGGCACATGCAAAACAATTACACAATAAACAATTAACACATCAATAGCACAATAGTCGTTGCTGCTGAAAGCTGAACTCCTCTTTCACAACACTCTTTACTCTACTCTTGGGTACAAGTGTTGTGCGCTTCTCCTGTCTCCTGTCCTATCAGACGCCATCTAGTAATCATAAAATGAAGCTGTCGGCTGCTGCTGCTGCTGCTGCCTTTAGTAGAAAGAAAGTGTGCGTCTAACACCACCTTTGCGTGGCCGAATGCGTGGCGTCTAACACCACCTTTTGCGTGGCCGAATGCGTGGCTCTAACACCACCTTTTTCAGAGTTATATATACGAGTATATTAATTTCTTAGATTTGAAATATTTTAAAATTATTCAATTAATTTTCTTTATTTGACGATATTGACTTCAGACATTGGAGCGCCTTATTGTTCTAGAGAAACACACGAAGAAAATTTTAGGCAGACCATACCTAATGTAAGAAGAATTAAATACTGTACTCAGCCTTTGCAAACACTTTATAAATTCGCGATCCATTATGTATGTTTCTGAAAACAAATATCTTAATATACCATTAATATAATGGAACCTTTAATACCATTTTTGTTCCTCCAGGAAAGCGTCTGTATTGGCCATTGTGAAAATAACTGAAAATCAAGAACAGCGAATTTTTGAGACCTGCACAATGTCTACCTGCCCCTGAGTTTCAGTTACCTTCATGAAAGAATTGATAGAAAAAAAAATTTTCTGTAATTGGGATGAGAATCAGGACATAAGAAAAAAATAAAAAGAAATAAGAGTCAGAACAACACCAATACGTTGATTATCCAGAGGAGCTAGAGTCTAGGCAAACTTAGAAACAAGAACCGAATATTAGACCTGTGAAATGACTATGCCAAACTTTTAGTTTCTCTTTTCTTTCAAACTCAAGAGGTGGGAATGTCGTCGATCGCATAGCAGCTCAACTTCATCAGAAAGGAAAAAACAAAATTATGTGCGTAGTTTTGCATGTAATATTTGTAGAACTTGTAAGAGAAATAAATAATGTATTGTGGTTTTAAAATGTTAAAAGTTAAAAAAATTGATTTTTGTGACAGCCATCGATTTCTTTTAAAGGTAGTAATATTTTTTCAATTAAATTCTTAATATAACATACACCTACAAGGAATAATAAATCTATCTAATTAGTACAGTAATACTTTGATCTCTCTCTCTTTCTTTCTCATACACACACATACATAAACAGGGATAGAAATATGTATAAAAATTTTTTTTTTTCCTCCCAACCTATGTCAACCTATAACGACCAATTATTACTACTTAAGATTAAGAAACTTGTTTTGTTTTTTTTTTTTTTTTTTTTTTTTTTTTTTTTTTGCTGTAACTGTTCATAATCTGCCATTGGAAATAAGGGGGGGGGAATTAAGAAATTCTTATTCATAGTGTCGCCATCTAGTTGTATTTCAAAAAACACTATATTATGGAATGAATATCAAAAACAAATGGAAGAAAAAAAAACTAAAAGAATGTAAAAAAATGATAAATAAATAAAAAAATCGACATTCAATCAACTATAATATTTTTCGGAAGTAGAACTATGTTTTAGGCTTTATTATGTAAATTATTGATTTTAATGTAAATAATTGAAAATTGAAAATTGTTGATTTTAATGTTTTTTTTTTAATGTACTAGGAAAAACTTAAATATTTTTTTCTGGGAAAGAAAATAACAGTTATGATTCTTTTGCATGCCCTTCTGCTTTTTAATTAAGAAAGACAGATTAATAATGAAATTAAATTAAAAAAACTCATAGAATGAAGATATTTCCATGAAAAGCAACCTTAACAATTGCAACTATTGTGTATTTTTATGATGTTTACAATTTTTAATCATAACCTACTATTTAAAAATAGGTACTATCGCAAATATACGGAGTTTTTTTCTTTATCATTTAATTTAAGGGTAAGATACAATTCATTGATTAAGCAATAATGTTTGCAATAATTTTAATGTTATCGCTTTCTTTATATGAATAAATATTAAATGATAACGAAAAAAATAATTAATTTTTTCCAGCTTCATAAATATACTGGGAAAATGTCTAGAAGAAAATGAATTAAATTTAAATGTCCTAATTTATAAGAAATTTTAAAATTTAACTTTTTAAATTTTAACTCATTTTTAAATTTTTCAAAAGAAATATGTTTTGTTTGTTAATTTATATTTAAAATTATAATGGATAACAGAAATAAACATATTGACATAAATATTTATTTCTTCCTAGTTTCTTTAAAAATCGCTGAAGTATTAATCTAATTTTAATGTAAATTATTTTAAGGTCACAGTACGATAAAAAATGTACATAATGAATATTTAATTAAGAAGTGAAACAGTTTATACTTCTTAAAATTCTTAGAGTAGAAATTTTAAGCTAAACTATTTAATATTTTCTTGTCCTGCAATAAACATTTGAGTTAATTATATATTATATTCCAACCAGATGGCGCCACTAACTTTTTATGTGTAAATTTTTTTAATATTCTACTTGAGCAATTTCTTTTTTGTTCAACATGGATATCTATGACGATATCCATGTTTTGTGTATCTCTGCGTCAATTGTGATTTTGACACAAAAATCAACATAAAAAATTACACTGACAAAATTGACGCCAAGACTGCTATTTGTAGAAGTGATTCGAAGCAATTCGTCGATGCAAAATAGATTTCATTCAAAATAATGAAGTCACAACTTTAACATAATTTCAGTCAGTGTGTCATATGGGATGTGTTTTTTTAAAATAATTTTTATGCTTATGCTAATTTTATTCTTTATTTTCTTAAATTTTATTTATTTAATGGTTTTTTTATTTATTTAATGGTAAACTGATTTCTGGTAGTTAGTTGCATTGTAAAATTATTTGTGATATTTTGTCAATTACAGTGTGTCACACTGACAATAAAATCATTGATAAAAATCACAGTGAGCTTTTTTTATCTAGTTTTATTTTACTCTTTTTATTCATGACTATAGGAAATTCTTTATTTACTTTTCTAATTAGTAATTCTTATTATTTGATAATATTACCGGTAATTATTATATCGAGGGATAATAATTATCGATGGTTGGATATAATCGATTCATCAATTTGCATTCATGTTTCTTAAAATTTATTATTGAATATCTTATAATTAAATGTTAAAAGAAAATTCTGAAGAAACTAGAACTGTAAGGATTCTTAATGCTAATTTGATTTGCTGGCAGAAGAGCCAATCTTTCTTTGCTATTTGAAGGTTAGATGATTAAAATAACAAAGGAACCAACCAAATCTAATAAAATAATAATAATAAAATTTTTATAAAGAAGACAGCATATCTCTTTAATTAAAAACAATCTTAATAAGTTTTGCTTCTCATTTCACCGGAATTTTGTATTCAGATAAATGTATTGTTTTTAAATATATAAGGGTGAATTTTTAAAAGAATTTTCTTTCTTAATTTTGTGTTTTTAAATTGATATGTAATTATAAATAATTTATAAATGTGTTAATAATTTGTGTTATATAAATTTATGTATTTGAATGTTTTTAAAAGATATAGAAGACTAGAAAAAAAAAAAAAAAAAAAAAAATCTTTTAATGTTCCCTTAGAAATTGTTTAATATTCGCAAGAATTTTTTGTCTAATATTCTCACAGAAAACTAGTTTATGGGAATATTAAACAAAAAACTGAAGCATATCAAGAAATAAAAATAAATTATGTCTTATGAATTAGTTTTGAATTAGGAATTTGTCGGCGATGCGTTATACATCAAAACCTAGCTTTATTTTTTGAATTACAATTTTCGAAAAAAAAAAATAAATAATAATAATAATAAAATCGTTAAGTGTAACCAATTCTGTGATATTCAACGGAAGACAAAACTTTTTGAAATAAAAGTCGAGGTAATTATGATTATTTTATATTTTGTTAACTTTACACTGTGCAAACTCTAGAATGTTTTAAATAAATAACTATAAATTTTCTGCTTTTGTTCTTTTTCGAATTATTTAATTTTAATTTTTTAAACCAAGTTGTATGCATTAATAAGCTCTTTGAAAATTTATAAATCATGAAATTAAAAAGAAAGTTTAGTTTATTGTTGTGAATTTTATAAATGTATGTCAATATTATTTTGCGACAGTTTTTGTCTGTCAAATTTTCTTCCTTTATAATTCTAGAGTCATATATATATATATACTTTTTCCCCAGATGGCGGCACTAGCGTTTCTAAATATTCTCTGTAATGGATCTGAAGATAAGCATCCTTCTGGTATTGCATCACTGTGAGAATCGTGATTTTAACAAAAAAAAAAAAAAAAAAAAAAAAAAATCATTGACAAATTGCAAGTACATTAATTTAGCATCTGAAACTAAACATACATTTAATGATTCATTAATATATGCAAAAGTATGTTCAATTTTACTGAAGCATTTTTGAAGCTTATTTTTCTGTGAATATTTTTTTTTTTTTTTAAAGAATTTCATCTCAAAATTATTATTTATATTATGAACTGAAAACAAATATTTAAAACAATAATATTCAGGACAATAAAGTCAGAATTTTAACAACATTTAGTCAGCGTGTCATATGATATGTATTTTTTTAAAACGCTTTTATGCTAGTGCAAATTATATTTTTATTTTCTTAAATCTCGTTTATTTTTATAATTTTGTAAGAAAACTAGTTTCTGGTACATTATATTGTAAGAAAAATCTTTGTGATATTTTATCAGCCACAGTGTGTCACACTGACAATAATAACAATAATAATAAGTCAAATATTTAAGAACTACTCGGTTTGAAAATGCAGTAGAACCTCTTTAAGTCGAATCTCGATAAGTAGAAAACCTCCACAACTAGAAAAAATTTTTTGATCCCTTTCCTACAAGCCTGAAAACCTCCATTACATAAATTTCAACTCTCTATATGTCGAAATAATTAGTCAATCCCCGTAAGCCATTTTGGTATATATTTTCCCTCTGTAACTCGAGGAAAAAAAAAAAAAAAAAAAAAAAAAAAAAAAAAACATTTGACCTTTGTATCTCGAACATTAGCAATGTTTGATTTTACAATCTTTACAACTCGATCATTTGAAACTAATTATCTCTATAGCGAGCTATAGAGGTAATTAGTAAGTTATCGACTTTAAGGATTTGCCAAGGAGGTAAGAATTTTTAAACAAAGAACACTATGACAATAAAGAGTAGTAAAAATTTTCTTATTTAATTTCAAATCAAAACAATTATTCAGTGACCAATCTATTAAAAATTTTTAATTACAGTTTTTTACATGATAATAAGGATTATCTATTATTTATTTTTTTAAAATAAATTATTATATATATAAGTCAATTTATTATTTTAACTATAATAAGAATTTCATATTTAATTTGTATATATTCCAAAGCTAAAAAGAAATTTTTTCAATAATGCACAGCAGCTTAAATTTATTGCTGAATTTATTCATAAAAATACTTTTTTTTTTTCATATTTAATTTTAAACTAATAAACAATGATAAGTTAAATTCTAAATCTAATTACAAGCCTTGTATTATACATTTAACCGACTTACATGATTAGAACGCGAAGTCCTCAAAAATAAATAAATAAATAAAAAAGATATAATAAGAAACATGCATGACGATAAAGAATGATTTTTTTTCTATTTAATTCCAAATTAAAGTTGATATTCAACGATCTTTTTTTCAATTCCTTCTATTAGCTCACACTCTCCCTATATATATATCTAGTTCAAATTTTCAATCTTTACTAAAATACTTTTTATTCATCCACTCAAGTTCAAATACATCTTTTTTTTGAATTTGTAGTGGACGACACTTGATTTTAATACAGTTTTTCAAATATTAATTCATTCATTAAATTTAAATAATTAATTTTAGTTTTTTTTTTAAATTTAAGTTGCATATATCTACCAATAGATGGCGCCAGATAAACTTAAAAAATGAATGAAATTTATAAAGGAATTTCTGCAATATAGTGAAAAAAAAATAGGAATTGACTTTACAAAATCTTTTTTTTATATTACTTGTTAATAATATGTATGACTTTTAATAATATGTATGTGGTAATATAATTACTACATGAAATCTAATATTACTTGTATAATGTTTTATTATAAGATTTATCTAATTTTACTAATATTTCTTATAATACTTCTTTTTACATGGCAATACAACTAAAGTTCTTTGAGTTTCGGCTTTGTTAATAGTTTCTGGACTGTATATATATAACAAGAACGTTTTATATATAGTGTGTGCGTTTTAGAGCTCAAAGTGTGCAGCGCTTCTTTTGCCCCTGATGTCAACAATGTGAAGTAATTTTTTGTTCGTAAAATGATTTCCCATGGTTTAAATAGTATGTATACGTTTGCTTCAAAATGTCCTGTATAATTACGCTTTAAAAATATACGCTTTAATCATGGTCGCTATTCATGATATGCTATTTATTTTTATACTGGCTGAACTTCAAAAGGAAACGTTTTGTTTTGGCAAGTCTCGTTTATATAACATAATTGTTAGGAATAAATTACAGATAAAAATATAATTTAATTTTGATTACAAAATAACAATAATAAAACCTTTATTATATGTAGGAATATAGGATATTGATAAATATACAATTTACTAAAGTGCCAAAGTGTTTTTATCGAACATCAACCGATTCTTGATCCCGAATCAGTCTGAATAAATGACCCCCAGTAATGGATCGATTAATTTAATATAATTATATTTAATAAAATTATATAATATAATTACATAATATATATAATATAAAAATAACATTATATAATGTAATTATATTTAGATGTCAAATGCTAAAGTGTCAAAATGTTTCTAAAATCAACCGATTTTTGATCCCGAATCAATGTGAACAATTGACCCTCAATATATGAATAATATAATTTATAAATATAATTATATTTAATAAATTTATATAATATAATTTACATAAATATAATATAATATAATAATAAAATTGTATAATGTATTTATATTTAAATGTCAAATGCCTAAAGGGTTTAAATGTGTCTATCTAAGATCAAAAGATTCTTGATCCCGAATCAATGTGAACTGTTGACCCCCGATAAGGAATCGACTACTATAATATAATTATATTTAATAAAATAATATAATATAATAATATAATATATAATAATAAAATTATGAAAAAGTAATTTTATTTAAATGCCAAGTGCCTAAAATGCCAAAAGGTTTCTATCGAACATTAATCGACCCTTTTTGATCTGAATCGATCTCAACAAATGACCCTCAATATTGAATAGACCCCTAACAATGAATCGACGTCCAACAATACTATACCGACCCACAAGGAATCAATTGTTAAAAGTTTTTATTTTCAATGAAAAATATTTTTAAAGTGTTGTTTCACGGGTATTATTGGTACTTCAATTTTTATGTCATTTCACCCATGAAACGAATCCTAAAAATGACAAAAAATGGCAACACTCGGAGGTATGGATCATTTTTTTTTTCTTGATGTGAAATATTACTTTGGAAGTATATTTCATAGTCTACTGACTACGATGAGCTCGACTTTCAACTTTTTATATGCCTTTGTCTGTGAGAGTTTCCAGTTCAACCATCCAGTCTTTGTGAATTTGAAGATAATGTCTTTATTTCGACAAATTTAATATGGTTCAGAAATTTGAAGGAGTCTACTTATTTTTTAAAAAAGAAATACTGATAGATATAATTTCATATGTCTCATTTAAACACAATAGAGTTACGTATTTTGAATGTCTTTTTAATGAAATCTTCTATTCAAAAGTGGTTTCCGGCAAAATTTTGAATTTTGAGTGATATTTTTAGTACGTTTTTTTTTTTTTAAATTTACAAAACATTTTTTTTTATTCATGACTTCTTTAAAAAATAAAAATACTTTATTTAAATTTATTAGAAATATATGATTGTTTAAGTTGATAAAATGCAGATTGTTGATCAATTTTTAGGTTTAAAATTCTCTTCAAACTAATCTGATAGCCAGTAATTTCAAAATTATTTAAATTACGGTTGTGGATTATTGTAATGCATTGTATTAAATTTAATTTAATTTAAAAATTTTAATTCTCTATCTCTAATAGTTTGTTATTTTTAAGTATAAGTTTTATGGGTTATGAATTTTAAGGTTTTAAATAATAATGCTAAAAAAATATTTTTTATATTGATTTAAATGAATACAAAATGGTTTTTATTAAAAAATTTTTAACTTCTAAATTTTAAATTCAGTAGTAGAACATAAAGTGATGTAATTCTTTTTTAAAACTATTTTTTAAGTATATCATTTATAAACGTTTAAATTTATTTCGTTCTATTATATAATACGCGAAAAATAGTCCAAAACTAAATAAAAATTGTAAAAAACAACGAAAAATTGTAAAAAACTAAATTTTTTAAAAAAATTCCTTATATATATAGTGTTATTTTAATTGAATTCAACACTTAAGTTGTCAAAATATATTGTTGTTATTTTTTATCCCACTTGGTTGACAGCAACGTCTAGACCAAGTCCATGAACCGTGTGGTCTCATGATAGAAGGGAAAGGGGGCAGCTTCTGTTGTGATGGATCAACAGTAGTAAAAGTCTGACTTGGCTCCGTGTCGCTGAAGAAGGAGGGCAGTGCCTTCTGGAAGGATTTTTAGAGGCACCTACCGAGCATTTGAGTATCGTATGGAAGAAAAACCAGGAAACATCCCGCCAGGTAGTCCGACTCATGAGGTAAGATGCTGAACATCGTAAACGCAATCGTGTTCCCTCGTTTTTTGAAACAGTGTCTACAACAAAGCCGCCAACGGATTGAACCTCCGCCCTAATGTTCATCAGCGGCCACGGTTACCATTGAGCCACGAGTCGGGATAATTATATTTTGGTTGTAAATAATATTCACTTAACTAATTAATATTGTCTAAGCTTGTCATTGAGACCTTATCTGCCTTTTTTGGATTTTTTTTTTCTGTATGTATTTATTTCATTTTAAAGCTTCTGTTTTTCATAGTTTGATTTTAAGCCTTGTAATAAACTTTCAGAAACACAAATTGTTTTTTCAGTTACAATGAGCAAATCCTTAAATTTTTCAGAATTTATGTGTAATATTCAAAATAACCTACTTAAACTGATATTTTTAATGTTTAAATAATCGAAACTTTTTATTTTATATTAAACCGATAAGAAAACACTTATAAATAAGAATTTGTATCCGAAATTTTGTCTAAAAATATGTAATATATTCAAATTTTTAACAAAAAAATTTAGTTAAAAAAAGACCCCCGAAATATACTTAATTAAACGTCGTTTTTCACGTTTTATCAAAAAAATTACATTTAAAAAAAAATGGAACTAAAATTCGACTACTCTATCGAAAAATATTATATTTGTTTTGCAATCTTCATCTTGTTAAAGTATGGAATATGATCTCTAAAAACTTCATATCCCATCATGCACACGTAAAGCATTTTAATTCTAGATTTAATAATCATTACTAATCCTCATAAGCAACTGTGATAAAAACGAAATTTGAATTTTACTCAGATATATTTAGTTTTGATAAGCACTAGAATACGAAAGTAAATTCGCATAAAAAAAATTCTTTATGAATTTAACTGTTTAAGCGTTTTCTCATTCATATTTCCTGGTATATAAAGAAGATTTACGACTTATGACTTCTGTGTGTTCTTTTGCAACGTTTGTGAGATAATCTACATTAAGAGAATTTCAATGAAAGCGTTATCTCCTAGAAAACTCCGTTACGGTTATCGTTTAATTTTCAGTGCATTCTGTTTCTTAATGTATGTGTTTTGCCTTCGTGTGAAGTATTATTATGCATTGTTTTATTTACGATTCATTTAAAAAATAAAATAGATGCAAGTTATGAATTAAGGTTTCGTGAAGAAATGTGACTGATATGCTTTATACAATGACCTTCCAAAGGACAACAAACTGTAGTAGCAGTATTAAATAGGATGGCAAAAAATTACGTGTGTTCAATAACAGCAAATTTAAATATAAATCATAATTATTATAGAATCAAAAAAAGATAATTCATTGCGAATTTCAATGTATATTATAAATAGAACAGATATTATAACGTACTTAATAGAAAATGTTTATAATGTAGAATTGTTTTCAACGAGAAGAGTTGTAGCATTTCATTCGCAGGGAGAGAGGAATGTATATTTTTAACAAGTTTATAATAACAAACTTTTAACTCATATTTGACAGAAGGCAAGAAGTATTGTGGATAGTTATATTACATTCAATTAGTGTTTTATACTAATGAGAACAACTTGTCACTTAAATCTGGTAGCAGATTGTCTTGGATAATGAGACCTCATGAACTTAGCGATTGTCCGTGCGACCTTTACAGGTCAAAACAACTACAGATGAATATGGACTACACCATAAGTTGTTATATCAGGATTGATGATAGACCATCGGCTGAGGAAGTATCGACTCCATTGAGAAGTGAGAGAAGCTGATCCCCTTCCTCTTGACGGATTTTCTTAAAGGAGGTTTTCGGAGAAGAGGCAGAGTTCTGCGATGAGTAGATAAGAAGTGTTGTTTTTGTTTTATTCTCTGAAGTGAGTGAATAGGCCGGAGTTTTGGCCTGTTTTCAAAGTGAGCAGGTTGTGGTTTCGTGTATCATGCCGTGTGATAATTGAGGTCTGCCGCAAGGTGAAATGGGTTCGACGTAGACTCGAGAACTCTAAAAATCTTCGTCTTTCCGAGTAAACTGCACTTGTGAAACAAAAAAATTTTTTTTTTTTTTTTTTTTTTTTTGGTAAATAAAGTTCTTTATGCATACATATAAATATATGTTTGTAAATAAAAATAAAATGTTTGCTTCTATGAACCTGAAAGTGGCCTTCTGCTTGAAGTTGATATATGTTTAGAAAACTGTATTATTAATTTTTAAAATTTAGTCTTATTAATTGCAAAAAGAAACCAAGCATATTTTTTTATACATTGATATTCTATTTTAAATAGCTAGATTGAGTACTTTAGTAGCACTCTGGCACTCAGGCCCACAGGTTTCGGGTTCAAATCCCGGTGGTGCCATGGATGTTTGTAGTTAGCAATCCACTTTAAACCGTAGATCCTGGTCTAATATGACAGTAAAACTTTGGGCGTAGGGCTGACAACCCTACCTCATAAAAAGAAAAACATATCCTTTCTCGAAATCTGCCAGTAGTCAGACGGCCTTGTCCCACCATGGGGCTGTTGTGCCATTGAAGAAGAAAATTGAGTACTAATTACACTTTTAAGATACACTGATGAATATTTTGATTGTGGATAAGTTTTAAAAAACTATATATTCTTCTACTCATGTAAAATAACGAGAAAACAAAAATAATTTCATTCATTCACATATTGAATTTTGAGTTATGTTCAAGTTCAAGTAAATATATGATAGAATTTATCGAAAAATGGAAAAAAAGGGCAGTCTCTAGTATGATGTTGTGGGATTTAAATTCTACACATAGAGGACAACTTTTGATTTATCCTTGTTTTGAACCTCTCTTGCAAAAGTAATATGTTTCAATGTTCACAACTCTTTTTAAAAAATTGGAATTTATATTAATTAATTTAATTAATCAATTATTTTATTTGTTAATTAGGATGCTATTATGTTGTTCGATTAGTTAATTGTTTTGTTATTATTTCCTTTTTTACCTGATTCATGACTGAATAATCGTAAGTTACAGACATTGCTTTCGAAACTGAATAGAAAAGTTAGCAATCGAGAACAGAAAATCTTGCATTAACAGTGCGATTGTTTTTGAGGAAATTTCCCGAGTGCTTCTCTCATACAAATTGTTTTTTCAGTTACAATGAGCAAATCCTTAAAAGTTCAGTTTAATTTCAGTAAATTTCAGTTTTAATATTTGAAGCCTGCACTCCTTTATGGCAAAATCAGACCTCATGCACTAATATTTCGATTTCTAGGACCAACCGAGGTTGCAATTGTTTGTCTTCGCCACGACTTGTAAACCTCAAATTTATTAATTCAATCTGACGTTGCCATTGAACAAGTGGAATGAATCACATTAACAAGAACAAAAAGAGATAATTAGATCTCCTCATTCTAAAAAGATAATTAGAGATTAGAGCAATGATAAAAATATGTTCATCTTTGATAAATAAATTATAGTTTAAAAAAAAACTAAACAACACGCTTTTAGAGTTAATCAAACTAAAAAGTAAAAAATAATTATTATAAGAATAAAATTACCGACGAGAAAATGAATGTCACTGTTCTAAAAGCTTGGGGTGCTTTGTATGACATTTTTAAACTAACCCTGCATTTCGGAATGAAACTAGTGAGAAATTATAACGATTGATATCGAGCACTCCACGCTTTTAGAACAGTGACATTCATTTTCTCGTCAGTAATTTTATTCTTATGTTAACAATTATTTTTTACTTTTTAATTTGATTAACTCTAAAAGCTTGTTTTTAGTTATTTTAAACTATAATTTATTTTTTACTTTTTAGTTTGTTTAATTCTAAAAGGGTTTTTTAAACAATAATATTTAAATGAGGTCACGGTACGGAGGACTGGAACTATGATTCTTACGATAATTTAATTGTGAGTAAAACTAAGGCTAAATGCGAATATGTCGAGCCAGCCAGGATTCGAACAGGGAAATCTCCTGATCCGTAGTCAGGCTCGTTTTCCGTTGTGCCGCTGTCCCACTTAGGTATGTATGTCTTTACTGAATACTTTCATTCTACATGGGTTAATTTGCTCTTCGTAAGTTAAAAAATAAAATCACTCATCCTGGCGATCCTAATCATGATGAGATAATAAACTTATAAAAATAGTTTATTGTCGTCGGTCCTTGATAAGTCTACAACGTTTAAATTAAATCTGATCGCTTAAAGTAAGGCAAAATCGAGCCAAAGAGTCAATTACAAACAAACAAATAAACAAACATACAGGTGAAACTAATAAAAGCGTATTAAAAAAAATGTTACAACAATGCGCTGCTGCCTTTAAAGATCCTTAAGAGACATTTGCCATTATCTAACTACAACTAACTGCCCTTAACTATCAACTAGACCTCTGCAATTAACTATCTGCCATTATATAATTGTCCACTTTCATAGACTGAAAATTTCAGTAAGATGGCTTCTAAATGTTTCATTTAATATAAGAGTTAATAGGTTTCAGAATTTATTAATGTATAAGTAATTATGTATAACTTAATGTCTATTTTTTTTCGAAACTATGCAGTTTTCCTTCAATTTTTTAAATGCTTCTACAATTTCCTTTTTTTAATTCCTTCTATTTGCTCACACTCTCCCTATATAAATCTTGTTCAAATTTTCAATCGTTAATGAAATACTTTTTATTCCTCCACTCAAGTTCAAATACATTTTCTTTTGAGCTTGTAGTGGATGACACTGGATGTTGATACAGGTTTTTCAAATATTAATTCAGTAATTAAATTTAATTAATTAATTTTTTTTTTTTTAGATTTAAGTTGCCTGTATCTACCAATAGATGGCGCCAAATAAACTTAAAAAATACATGAAAATTATTTATAAAGGATTTTCTGCAATATAGTGAAAAAAAAAAAAAGTAGGAATTGACTTTAAAAAAAAAAAAATTGTTTTTATATTACTTGTTAAATAATTAGTTGTTCAAGAGACTTTGCAACTTTTGAAGAAAATAGGTCATTATTAATTTAACATTTAGATGTTATAAAAGATTTCATTATGGGGGAATATTAATAAAGATCTTTTATTTTTTAATATTCCCCCATAATGAAACCAAATAGGATGAATTTTACCAAATATGACGAATATTTATATTTACCAAATATGATGAATTATTCACAATTTAGTGTTAATCCCAATGAGGCAAACTACTATAATGTAAGCTTCTCTCATACAAATTTCAACTTATACGCTTGAAAGTTGCTTACTTTTTATGGCGAAATCGGACTTCATCCAATAATAATTTGAATTCTAAGAACCAACTGAAGTTGCAATTCTTTGTCTTCGCTATGACTTGTAAGCATCAAATTTATAAATTTAATCTGACGTTGCCGTAGAACAAGTGGGATGAATCACATTAACAAGAACAAAAATAGATAATTAAAGCTCCTCATTCTAACGAGATAATCAGAGCTGAGAGCAATGACAAAAAGATGTCCATCTTCGATAAAAATAAAAAGATGTTGCTCAATACGCTGTTGCCTTGAAAGATCATTAAGAGACATTTTCCATTATCTAACTGCACCTAACTGCCATTAACTATCAACTAGATATTTGCAATTAACTATCTGCCATTATATAAATGCCAACCTTCATAAACTAAAAATTTCAGTAAAATGGCCACTAAATGTTTCATTTAATATAAGAATTAATACGTTTCAGAATGTATTAATGTATAATTAATTATATATATCTTATATCTAGTGTTTTCAAAATTGTGCAGTTTTCCTTGAAGTTCAAATTGTTTCTTCGATTTTCTTTTTCAATAGTTAGTGGATTTTGGATGTTTAAGAGACATTGAAACTTTTGAAATAAATAGGCTATTATAAATTTAACATTTGATGTTATAAAAGGTTTCATTATAGTGGAATATTAATAATGATCTTTTATTTATTTACCAAATATGATGAATTTTTCACAGTTTAGTGTTCTTGTCAATCCCAAAGATGCAAACTATTTTGATGTGTATCAAAACTTCAACTTTTACGCTTGGAAGTTGTAAAACTTTTATGGCAAAATCAGACCTCCACCACTAATATTTCGTTTTCAGAATCAGAAGTTGCAATTCTTTGTTTTCTCTACGATTTATAAGCATTAAATTTATAATTTAATCTTATAAGTCGTAAGAGTCACGACAACAAGAACAGAAGATAATAGACTCTTTCTAGAGAGATAATTAGATCTTAGAGTAATGATAAAAGATGTCCATCTTTGATAAAAAAAAATTTTACACAATGCATTGTTGCCTTGAAATATCCTTAAGAGACATCCGCTATTATCTAACTGCAATCCGTTATTGTTGTCAACTTTCCTAAACTGAAAATTTCAGTATGATGGCCACTAAATGTTTCCTTTAATATAAGAGTAGGCATTAATACGTTTCAGAATTTGTATGTGTATCTTATGTATAGTTTTTTTCAAAATTGTGCAGTTTTCCTTGAAGTTCAAATTGTTTCTTCGCTTTTTTTCAATAGTTAGTTTTTAAAAAGGAAATCAAGATGTGTTTGGATGTTCAAGAGACATTGCAATTTTGAAGTAAATAGGTCATTATTAATTTAATATTTATATGTTATAAAGGTTATCATTATGGTGGAATATTAATAAATGGTCTGTTATTTATTTACCAAATGGGATGAAATTTTCACAGTTTAGTGTTCTTGTCAATCCCAAAGATGCAAACTACTATTATGCCAACTTCTGTCATACAAATTTAAGCTTTTGAAAGTTGCACATATTTTATGGCAAACTAATAAACTAAACCACTAATATTTCGTAATCTAAGACTAACTGAAGTTGCAATATTTTGTTCTCGCTACGACTTGCAAATATTAAATTCATGAATTTAATCTGACGTTGCATAGAACAAGTGGGATGAGTCAGAACAATAGGAACAGAAAGAGGTAATTTAAAGCTTCTCATTCTAACGAGATGATTAGAGCTTAGAGCAATGATAAAAATATGTTCATCTTCGATAAAAAAAAAAAAAGACGTTACTCAATGCGCTGTTGCTTTAAAAAATCATTAAAAGACATCCATTATCTAACTGCCATTAACTATTAACTAGAGATCTGCAATTAACTATCTGCCATTATATAACTGTCAACCTTCATAGACTGAAAATTTCAGTAAAATGACCACTAAATGCTTCATTTAATATAAGAATTAATATGCTTCAGAATGTATTAATGTATAATTAATTATATATATCTCATGTCTAGTAGTTTCAAAATTGAGCAGTTTTCCTTGAAGTTCAAATTGTTTCTTCGATATTCTTTTTCAATAGTTAGTGGATTTTGGATGTTCATGAGGTACTGCAACTTTTGGAGTAAATAAGTCATTATAAATTTATCATTTAGCTGTTATAAAAGGCTTCATTATGGTTGAATATTAAAAATGATCTTTTATTTATTTACCAAATATCATGAATTTTTCACAGTTTAGTGTTCTTGTCAATCCCTAATATGCAAATTATTATGACGTATGTCTCATACAAATTTCAACTTTTACGCTTGGAAATTGCAAACCTTTTATGGCATAATCAGACCTCCTCTACTACTATTCCTTTTTTAGGAACAACTGAAGTTGCAATTCTTTGCTTTCGCCACGAATTTAAGCATCAAATTTATGAATTTAATCTGTCGTTGCCATGGAAAAGTGGTATGAGTCACAACAAGAACAGAAAGAGTTAATTTAGAGCTTCTAATTCTAACGAGATAATTAGATCTGAGAGTAATGATAAAAAAGATGTCCATCTTTGATAAAAAAAAGATGTTACACAATGCACTGTTGCCTTGAAAGATCCTTAAGAAACATGTGCCATTATCTAACTGCAATCCGTTATAGCTGTCAACCTTTATAAACAGAAAATTTCAGTATGGTGGCCACTAAATGTTCCCTTTAATATAAGAGCAGGCATTAATATACTACTGTGCCCAAAAAGTAACACCAATTTTCAATTTAAAATTTCCGGGGCTTAAGAAATTTCAATTGTTTTTCTTTTTAGGTTGCTGGCACTGTCCTTGACATCTGTGTGAAATTTGATGACAAAATATTCGTTAGTGTTTGAGTTACACTTGGCTTTGTGAGACGCTAAAACTGATTCCTGCGACTTTTGAAGTGTCTGAATTAATTGAGTAAATAACTTGCAATACATTTTATTTGCGGAAACATATTGAATGTTGTAGAGACATTCGGTGAGCATTCCTATATCGGAAAGAAATGTTTAGAAGTGGTATAATCAGTTCAAAGAAGGCAGAGAACGCGTTGAAATCGAAGAGCGACTCTGGTTGACCATCAACCTCAACCGACGAAGCTCACGTCCAAAAATTAAAGATTTGGTGCTTGCAAACCATGGATTTACTATTAGAGACCTAGCTGAGTTTGTTGGAATTTCAAAAGGATGGGTCAATTCCATTTTGGGCATCAAGCGCGTTATGTTTCGATTGGTACCAAAAAAACACTGAATGCGCCAGCTCACACTGCATTGTTACTTCGTGACTTTTTCGCCAAAAATGAAACCCATATCGTTCCATAACCACCTTATTCACATCTTGCGACTTCTGGCTATTTGCTAAACTCAAAAGACCACTCCGGGAACACCTTTTAGTCGATTGAAGAGATTCAACGGGAATCGTCGAGCGCTTTGAAGGCCATCCCTGCCGATGATTTTTAGCATGCATTGAGGATTGGGAAAAATGTTGCCATAAGTGCATTGTATTCGGAGAGGATTACTTTGAAGGCGATGAAATAAATTTGGAAGAATAAATAAAGAGTTTTTGAAAAAAAATAATTGGTCTTACTTTCGGGCCATAATAGTATTTCAGAATTTGTATGTATATTTTATGTCTAGTTTTTCAAAATTGTGCAGTTTTCCTTGAAGTTCAAATTGTTTCTTCTATTTCTTTTTCGGAGCGGATTTTAGATGTTTAAGAGACATTACAACTTTTTAAGTAGTTAGGTCATTATTAATTTAACATTTAGATGTTATAAAAGGTTCCACTTCTAAGTTAAAGATGTTTCATCGTTGACCTAGAAGTGGAATCTTTCCATGAATCTATAATTATGTGTTAATTGTGCTAAATATTGTGGGTCTCTTATTGCATGTGTATGGTGTTTGTCCGGTTGTAAATAAAGTTGCGAGTTGTCCAACCTGTGCCTCAAGTATCTCAGCCCAACCGCCCCCATTTACAATCGGCCTGCCCACTACATGACAAATATATAGATATGCTATTAATATTCTTCGTTGATTCGTTCTCAAAAATAGCAACAAAATAGTTCACAACCAAATTTTTGTTATTTTCTACGGTTTACAGAATGAACAAATTATTGCACAAATATTTTAATGGAAAACATGTTACTTATTACCATTAATTTATTTGTACTTATAAATATTTTTAATTGCTAAAGTATATAATTTATACCATAATGAAAATATTGCAATCATGCTTCCTCCTACGCACTGGCAAGAGCGTCCCCTGTGGCGTTTAGAAGATATGGTCAGTAATGAGAAACGTTTTGTTTATAGTCTCTCAACCCGGCAGAAAATATATTTAACATAACCCTGTGTCTTTGTTGGACTACAGATTCTCACCCGGAACGAAACTATATTTCGCACACTCTGCACGTACCTGAGTATCGGGTTTTCAGATTAGAAGTGCAATCTTTCCCCGAATGTCTTTAAATGTGTTTCATATTGTTTGAATCTAATTGAATTGAATTGAAATGTGTGTGTAAATAAAGTTGCGTGTTCTCCAATCTGTAAATCCAGTATCTTAATCCAACCACAGCCAGTTACAATCCAGTTGTCCAACCTGTACACTACAATATGTTATTTTAATTTCCTTTTCTACAGAATTTTGATATCTTTACAATAAAAAGGGACAAAGCGTATTTTTACACAAAAAATTGTATCACTTTTACACTGTCTTTATAATTTCAGTTGTCTATCATCTTTACAAGGTAATTTGTTATGGTAACGTGATTTCAGCGTTTGAAATTCATTATGAAATGAAATTGTCAGTGAAGAAAATACTCTTGTATGCGAATTTGGTTTGTTTAATTATGGAAATTCAAGAAAAACAATATATTTTTGTAAAGTTTTATTGTACAATTCAACAAACATTCATTACACATATGCTTAATATTTTTTTTTTTTTAGAAAAATGTTCATAGAAACATAATTTCACGATTCATATATTACATAAAAGGTTTTTTTCAGAATAAACTTCGAAACTTCGTGCACGAATTGCATCTAAAAAAAAAAAAAAAAAAAAAGCTTTAACAAAGACAACACAGTCCGCATGTACTTGTAGGCCTAAGCACTTGAAGTCTGTGACACGCTCAAAAAAAAACCACTGACTAAAACATTTTGATATTCTCGTAGAGGTATATCTAAAAAAAAAAATAGAATCATCACACGAAGATTTCGTGATCAGAATCAGAATGAGATCCTTGCAAATGAATTCCAGAATCATAGGATTCCATATCCTCATGCAAATAATACAAACTAGTAATAGAACTTGATCTTCGATAAGGGGCGCCATTTTGCGACACCGAAAACAAATCTCTGATTTATCGATGAAAATGAGAGGTCTGGAATCGTCTTTAGAATTATTCGTCGCACGGTGGCGCTGCTTGCCGTCTTCTTTTCGATACCGATTACGATGACTGCTGCAGGGGTTGTGATATTTGCGAGGCTTGAAATCGGAACTGTTTGCCGAGAGACTAGAACGGGAGGAGAGCGTTGATTCGGGAGACGTTTCTGGAAGCTCACCCGGGTCTGACAGGGACTCCAGACTAGGAGAGTTGTGCCTGTTCCGATGTCCAGGACATTCGGTGATATCGATATCGTCCTCTTCCTCGTCATCGTCATCGTCCAGACAAGCGCTGTAACGTTGGCGTTCTCTCAATTCTGCTATGGAATCGTGGAGAGACAGAAGTTGACGGAAGAGATCGTTGTCTTGAGCAATAAGAGAACTCTGAAAAAGGAACAAAAGAATAATATGTTAGAAACAACTCATTTAAAATTTTAAATTCTAATGAAAAAAAATGAATAATTAGAATAATTCTAATGAAAAAAACACATATACTCGTAGATTCTATTTTTGTTTCAAATGACTTACAGCCATTTGAAATAAGACATAAAATAATTAATTAAATTTGACCCACGTTAAAAAAATTTCATATATCCTCTTAAATACCTACTACGAATTTATTACATTTAAACTATATTCATTCAGCGCGGTTGCATCATCTACGACGTCAGCGCTGGCTGCGCCATCTATCGTTAACACTTATGTTGTTTATCAACAATATTTATAAAAAAATAATCAACGCATATTAGTTAATTTTAATCTACTATTAATGCCTGAATACTTTCAAAAATTGCTTACTGGTATTAGTAAACTAAAAAGCTTAGTAAAGTCTAATATATATATATATATATATAACTTATGCCGGCAACGTCAACGTATGCCGGCTTTTGCTAGTATATATATATATATATATACTAACAAAAGCCGGCATACGTTGTCCTGCCAAAAAAAAAAAAAAAAATGGATTGTAGAAAATTACATATCGCGAATATATTCTCCATGTTAATATATGGGCGTATTAATTTTCATGGATATCAGTTGAACAGTATATAAGATGAAATGCTGCAACACCATCTGGTGGCAAGTAACAATAAAATGGATAGCAGGACATATTTTCATACTCGAATATTACCAATTTTCATATCGATTGGTTGAACGGTATAGAAGTTGACAAAATGCAGCACCATCTGGTGGCAAGTAACAACAAAGGGGATAGCATAAAAACATTCTCCATGTTTTGTCAAATACACACACAAAATTTCATCCAAATCGGTCCAGCCGTTTAGGAGGTGTTCAATGACAAACGCATGTACAGAAGAATTATATATACAATAATATATCAATTGCAACTCCACCTACTGATCCATTTGTAAATCTAAATACTCAGGGACCTATTCAAACACGCACAAAAATTACATCCAAATTGGTCCAGCCGTTTAGGGAGGTGTTCAATGACAAACACATGTACAGAAGAATTATATATACAATGATATATCAATTGCAACTGCCCCTACTGATCCATTTGTAAATCTAAATACTCCAGGGACCTATTCAAACACGCACAAAAATTACATCCAAATCGGTCCAGCCGTTTAGGAGGTGTTCAATGAAAAACACATGTACAGAAGAATTATATATACAATGATATATCAATTGCAACTCCACCTACTGATCCATTTGTAAATCTAAATCCTCCAGGGACCTATTCAAACACACACACAAAATTTCATCCAAATCGGTCCAGCCGTTTAGGAGGTGTTGAATGACAAACACATGTACAGAAGAATTATATATACAATGATAAATCAATTGCAACTCCACCTACTGATCCATTTGTAAATCTAAATCCTCCAGGGACCTATTCAAACACGCACAAAAAATTACATCAAAATCGGTAAAGCAGTTTAGGAGTTGTTCAGTGACAAACACACGTACAGAAGAACCCGATTGCAGCACCACGTACCAGGTCCAATTACGAAACTAAATCATCCAGGGACCCACTCAAACACACACAAAATCGTCAAGCCGTTTAGGAGGAGTTCAGTGACAAATACATGTGCAGAAGAATTATATATAGTATAAAGATATATATAATTTTTGTTCAATTTTTAGTTAAAAATATAATATTTATTAATGGTAAATATTGCACACATATCTGACTTTATGAAACTCTAAGCATAATCAAGAGGATTGCAATCTGAAATTGCTAGGATAATAAATTTTATATAAACTTAAATTATAGTTATAATTTTGAAAGAGAGAACAATATTCAAGCTAAAAAAAAAAAGAGAAGAAAATGTAACATTTTAAGGCAGTATATATACAAATCAGTTTAATATAGATTATTTATTCAAATTTTTGTATGAATGTACTTGATCTGCTAACTTGCAACTTGCTTGGTTAAAATTTCGTGACAGTTCAAGAGATCACCTACATAAATCTACAGGATTATTCAAATTAAGAAAAATTTCCAAGAATACAATTATCTTTAATAGGTTAAAATGAAACAAACGAATAAACAAGAATACCACAAGAATAGAAGTAAAATAGGTATCATTCGCAAATACCACGAAAAATAATGACCTATTTATGCAGAATAATACCATTCATCCTAAAAGAATCAATGTTTTGGTTTCCAAGAGTCCATTAGTATCTTACTAATAATTTCAGAAATTTTTTTAATATGAATATCAACAACATATTATGTACATTAATTAAGATTCACAGAAAGCATTGCATGCCGATTAATATAAATGAATAGTTTATGGTGAAAAAAATAGCATGGGATTTACACAAGAATGTTGCTTTTTTTTTTTTTTTGAAGAGACAGCGGTAAGGTTAATAATTTTTTCTCTCTTTCCTAAGCAAAACTAAGAGGGTATTAATATATAGCATAATAAAGAGAAGGAAAATACTCAATATATTTTAATATTAAAAAAAAAAAAAAAAAAACATTCATTCAAACACGTGTATATTTGAATATTTAACAATAATAGCTTTGTTTTTCTTATTGTAACACCAATTAAATGTCCTAACCTCCTGCCTAACTCGTGGTAACAGCTGGTAAGCATTAGGGGAGGTTCAATCCCACTGGTGTCTTTGTTGCAAACGCTGTTTCAAAAGACGAGCAGACAGACTCGATAGCGTTTGGGATGGTCATCATCTTGCCTCGCTAATCGGACAACCTGGTGCGATGTTTTCAGGTTTTTCTTCCATATGATACGCAAATGCGGGATAGTTTCCTCTAAAAGACCCCGGAAAGAATTGATCTCTTTTTTCAGCGATAAGGAACAGAAGTCAGACCTCTACCTACATATGCTAAATCAAACAGAAGCAACACCCCTCTTCCATGACGGATGCGACAACAACAACAATTAAATATCCTACAAATTAAAGGCCTACAGAGACCTAATAGACAGTAAATAGAGTTTCTGAACCTGAGAACTCAATTCAAACCAGACAAGAGAAGCCGAATTGGAAGTTTTTGTGTCTATGCCGGGAATGGAAACGATAAATCCGTAGACCAGAAAGTCCCGACGTTAAAACTTAATGAAGTGGTTGGAACTTGCTAACCCCAGGAGGTGTTCGTTTCACAGTAGCATACAATGTAGCTAAAGTTTCAAAGTTCTCTTTGGTGCACTCTATGATACGTTGGCATAACCGAATCCGCTATTTCATTCATCACTGAAAAAGCAGATTCGGTCTGCTGCTACTGTTTCAGTGATCTGCTTTTCAGTGACGAATGAAAAAGCAGATTGGTAGTGGAAGTGGAAGTGGTTTAGTAGTGAAAAAGCGGCGGAAATAGAAAGATATTTCCGTAGCATCTCACTTTCAAGAAATTTAATGCTCAAGACATTTTATCACTACTAAATTTATGTTGAACTAATAATTTATGTGTGGCCTGATGGTCAGTGACTAGCGCTCGGTGCCACAGGTTTCGAGTTCGAATCCCAGCGATGCCATAGATATTTGTAGTAGTTCGGAATCTACTTTTAACTGTAGATCCCAGTCTAAGATGGCTGTTGGGTGTAAGGTTGGTAACCCTCCCCGTAAAAAGAAAACATCTCCTGTCTGGAAATTTGCCAGCCGGCAGACGGCCTTGGCCAACCATGGGACTGTTGCGCCACTGATGATGATAATGTTATTATATTCAAAAAATGTATCTACTGATGGATTAATAACTTTATTTAGATTTTTTTTCCCAACATCTATAAATATATTTTCCCAACTTAAACTGGACAGGAGTACTTGCGCAATCCACTGGCAACATCCACACAAATGTGGTCAGAACTGTGTGACGTTTAGTAACTTCGTAAGAAAAAGGCGTTTTCAAAGTACAACAAATGAAACAAATTACAGCCCTTTTTTCTTTCCCACCAAACTGCAGACCCATCCACAAAATTTCTTTTGTCTTCCCATACCAAACCGAAAAAAGGTCAAGAAGAAAGCTCTCAATGCCATAACGCCAGAAATTAACCAGAAGAGGGGGTTTGCTGGACCACTCCCATCCACAGGGGCACGAACCCCACCTGCCCCAAGGACCCTGAAAACGAGCAGATTGTGAAAGCACATTATCTTTTCTTTTTCATATCGGTGGACTTTCAAGCAAGCAAGGCTGCGGCCCACACCTGTACCTATTCTTTCATCCACTCGTGAGGTAAGTGAGGCGAAAAGCATGGGCCAGTCAGTTAACTTCCGGGTAGGAAGGGCGACTTTTCCATCTCTTTAGGTTCGAAAGAGGCACTCGATTTTTTTTTTTTTTTTCCTTTCTGGGGAGGACATCCGTTCACGAGGTCATGGTCGACGAGTCGACAGAGCCCAGTAACTGAGTCACTTGGGGATTTCAGTTCGGAGATGCACACTCAAACGACAGTACACGCGTCATTGGAAACCGAAATAAAAACAGAAAAGTGTTTCCGAAATTTGTTTTCGAAACATTGAAATAAGGTCGATATGGATCTGGTAAGAAATATAAGAGTACGTGAACTTGTATTTTGAGATAGTTTCGAAATGTTATACTTAAGCATTCTTTTCTTGGACGGATGTTTAATGTTTCAATTTGACTGAATAAATAGCTCGCCAATCAATCGCCAAACTAATCTTTAAACAGATATTAATGCTGCCACAACATTGTTTTTAATAGTGTACATATTATAATATTTCACATTATTTATATTAAAACTGATAATGATTCGGGCAAATATTATAATATTCTATATTATTTATATTAAAACTATAATGATTTCGTACAAATATTCTACATTATTTATATTAAACTCATAATGATTTCCTGTAAAACATTATAATATTCTACATTATTTATATTAAAATTGATAATGTTTTCGTGTAAATATTATAATATTCTATATTATTTATATTAAAAGTGATAATGATTTCGTGTAAATATTATACCATTCTATATTATTTATATTAAAACAGATAATGGTTTCGTGTAAATATTACAATATACTACATTATTTATATTAAAACTGATAATGATTTCGTGTAAATATTATAATATTCTACATTATTTATATTAAAACTGATAATGATTTTGTGTAGAAATGAAATGAAATTTAAATTTTAAATTACCATCAATGTGATATTTAGGAACTATAAGAAATTCTCTTAAAAATATATTCCAATTTCTTATTTTTAAAAAAGTCATATAATTTATTATTTTGAAATTTGTAAAATTTAGAATACGGAAAAAATGGGAAGGGGGAAGATATTAAATTGTTAGAAATCATTGAATCTTTTTTTTTTTTTTTTTTTTTCATCTTTAATATTTGAAATGTAATTTCTTCATAAAGATTGTAGTAAAAAATCTTTATTTCTTTTATTTAAGAGATGAAACTCAAATTGATTTAAATTTACATTGCAATCACTAAAAAATAAACCATGTTTAATATTTTAAACTCGAAATGACAAATTTATCATTTAATATTTCTTAGACTTACCAAACAAATAAAAATTAATCTGCTTAAAAAATTTCATACTAAAGTACTTTCCTCAAAGTTGTCTAAGCATCCTTACAAATAAATTATTCAACCATTAGTAAGAGTAAAGAAATCTTGTATGTTAATGTAACAAATGATATTTTTAATAAAAGCAAATCGAAATCGCACTAGCATTTCCATAAATAGCAGCAATACATTTCAAAAACATTCTCATATTTTTTTTGTTACATATTTCATTCTATAATGATCATGGTTCTCAGGAAATCATCTATTTCAAAACGATTTCACAGTCTAAAAATCATTACAAGTCCCAGAAATCGATCGCAGTGGTTATTTTTTTCTGCTAACCGCAATTGCTATGTCGAGAAGGGCCAAGGTCGCAGATGAGACGCCAATCTTGAGGTGACATGACCTTGTCGAACATAGAAAGGTAGGGTGGGTTTTCAAAAGTGTGCCAGTTTGACAGCATGGGTGAAAAATACTTCTTCTGCCTCAGAAGTATTTGCTTTTAATTCTCGAAAGAATCATAAATAATTCAGATTAAATACCAAGGAAAATCATTTATCGTAAAATCTGATAATATTTAAATTTTAAAGTAAAATGTTTCAATATGCAAAATAATATATCATGCAAAAATATGTGATAAAAATGTATAGATTTAATATTCTTGTAGTTTCAGATGAAATATAGATAATTCAGCTGAAATCTGATAGCTTCAGATGTTTTGAAAAGTATCAGTAATTTAGAGATAGCACTAAAAAATTCTTAAAACTATTTAAATACAAAATTTTTATTTTAAACTTTTATTATTTAAGTAAAATTAATTTTTAATTAAGTAAATTTAATTTTTAACTCTTCCTTTTCATTTTCTGTAACATATTTTTAGTCAAATTACTTGAAGTTGCCTAAATAGTTTTACGCATCAGTAATATTTTAGTCGACAGTTTCTTTAGGTTTTACCCATTTAATTTTTACAACAATTATATTATTGATAGAGTAAATAAAAAAATTAAACTTTTTAATATTAAATTTTGTTATGAAATGTTTTGTAACTAACCATGCATGTTAAAATATAAATTATAAATGAGTGTTTTTAAATGATTTGTACATGAAAATAATTTTTATAACTTATATTACTAATAGGGGCCCGATGGCTGATTTCATAAAAATGCGTTTCCTCTATTATTTACATAAAAGGAGGTTTTGTTTGCCGCTCTACGGTCACTTTATGCACAATTTAGGCTAATAAGACCGGAATCTACAGTTTAACGTCATAAAAGGAGGATTTACTATTAGAATATTAATTGACGAATAGATATAAATTAACTAAAAATATTTCTTCAAAATAATTTAGATCTTTTTGAGAAGTATTTCTCTTGTTTAAAACACAACATCATAATTGGGGGAATAAACTGCCTTCAAACTATCAAAATATTATACGAAATTTGGTTGAAAAATTTATGATTTCCAGTGTCTTATAACTTCCCAATTTCCTTAAACATCATTAAATTAATTCTACATAATTAATAATGTGTATTATTTCGCACAAAAGAACAGCAAGCCTTTTATGTTTATTACCTAAAAGGAGCTACTTTAAAAATCTGTTACATTTTTAATCAACTAGAACTAGGACGTTTTTTTTTTTTTTTAATATAATATCTGTATGAAGCCAAACCTAAAACTCATACAGCTAACACTACAATAGAAAGACACACACACAGAGCAATTGTTTGCTCAGCTGATAAGCTAATTTAATTTAACAAAAACCAGAATATAAATGAGTTATTTGTTCTCAACTCTAAGCAAACTGCCGCTTCCACACACGCTCTGAATGCTTACTATGGAAAAACCCGGAAGAAGTTCACCAGTTATTATATTCCGCCAAACAATCACGAGCCAGGTGGTTTTTCGAATCTTTTAGATCTCTCGTAAGACAAAAAAAAAATTACGATGTAAATAAAATAAAAACAATAATAACAAATTGCTTGGAGTAGAAGGGTTTAAGCATTGGTAGAAAACAAAAATCGTTTGGGGAATCAGCTAAAAATAAATCTTTAGCTAAACGGATTATGCTTTGAATAGGTCCACAGAGATTACAAAACTACCACACGTGAGACAGTCTTAATTATGGGAAAGATGTATATCTGTTTTTTCATTCAGGTTAGTTATGTTTTTAAGTAAATAATAATGTTATCGGTGGTTATTTTTGCACAATAATATATTTATCTTAAGTTGTTAGTGTAATTAGAGCTTCCATATCATTATCCCGAGTTTAACATTCGTAGAAAAAAATTTTTTTTTGAAAAGAAATCCTTCTTTATTATGCGTAATTAGTATATTGAAATAATTGATGAGTAATAATTGTATAGATGTCAGAAGAAGTAGCAATTCTTTGTAATAATTACCAAATGGAATGCTTGCTTAACTTTTTTTCGAAATTGTCATATGATGCACCAAAATTTTAATAAAATATAATTTTCTAGATATGAGATTGACGGAACATTTAACATATAGTAAATGAGACAGAACTGCGGATGAAGGATTAAATCACCTCAACTCGACTCCGAGAAATCCTCAACTAATCAGAGAGCCCCACGTGAAATAAATGAAAAGATAAAATGACCAATCAGGCAACTCCACGTGAAATGATCAAAGAAAATAAAACAGAACCATGTCAGAAATATTTTAAATCATAGTTAGTTCCAAGCAGAAGTGATGATGTGGATTTTGTTGTTGTTGTTGTCGTCGTCGTATTCCTTGAAGAGTACAAGAAAATAAAATATCGTGGTGCTCCCTAATAATAGTGGCTATGATGATTGCCAGCTTGAAGCATAAATGCTCTTCCGTGGGATGGTTCAGACAATACATGGCGACTGCAACAGCTGGGTAATCAAAGACGCGATGAGAAGTAATCTAGACATTGGAACAGTTGCTCACATTTTTGGTATTTTTAACGCTATCAGCAGAAATTTTTCATATTTTTGTGACGCTTCATCCTTAATCTTGTGAGAGGGCCTGAATGGCCGAGTGGCTAGCGCTCTGGCGCTACACGGGTACCACAGGTTTCGATTTGAGTCCCGGCGGTGCCATGGGTGTTTGTAGTGGTTCGGAATACACTTTAAACTATAGGCCGTAGCGCGACAAACCAAATCAAATCAAAAAAATTAATCTTGTGAGAGTGGTAGCTGTTCTTCTGTCGACATTTAGTTCTATAATTTGGTATTTAGCTTTAGTTTTAGAAGGAATCGTAAGTTTAGATTTTGCCAACCCATTTGCATCCGTGAGGGGAAATAAGAATGACAGTCTGATCTAGACTTCAATAGAATCTGCAATTTCATTAACTTCCAAATCCCATGAGCAGGGATCCATTGTAGGATACACATTTTGTGCAAGCAGCGGATTTGTTCTAAAAGATATATAACGTTCAAGATCATGCTTGAGGAACCTTTAATTATCTTAGTAATTCAAGCATTTTTCAGTTAATCTATAATTCGAGCATTTAGTTTAATTAAGTAATGAAATATAGTTTAAAAAAAAAAATAATTCTTTAAAAGAACATTATTTCAAATTCCCATAAATTTTTAGTCACCATATTATTGTATTTCAGTCTTCACTATACATAGTTTTCAATTTCGTTTCAAAGATATTATATGTATTCGAAAGCCAAGAAAATAAGGAATTTAAATATTTTAATTCAATTTAAATAAAATTTATACATGTTTATTATCACATCTTTAAAATTTATTTAAAAGAAAGCTAATTAAAAGCAATATACAAACTGCTAAACTCCTAGTTCTATATTTTAAGAGCTTGAATTCTAGGCCGTTTTTAAAAATGCCACTACATAATTATTAATTAATATAATTTGAAAAATAAAAAGTACTTTTATTTTTGAAAGATTATACAGATAAAGCAAATATATTTTCAAAGTGTGATGAGATTTGATAATAGATTATATCCTTGATGGAAAAATAAATTTAAATCTGAAGATTTGCTTACAAATTTTAAGCAAGCTTTAATAAAAATATATTTTTTTAGCTTAATAATAATAAGTTCTTAACTAAAGATTAACTCGTAACATAAATATCTTAAAAGATTTTAAAATATCATTCAAATAAATTAATTTAAAAAAACTCGGGAAAAAAACTTAGATTATAAGGAAAACTCAGAAACTTATTTAGATTCTTTCTTGTTTAATTTTTCATTAAAAATGATATATTACATTTAAAAATTATACTTGATATATTATTAACAAATAAGTCTAATACAAAAAACAATATATATTTAATTATTTTTTAAATTTAAAAATTTAATTTCAGAACAATTACTGGCATCCGATTATTGACATTAAATAACAACATTGTATATCACATGCAATAAAAAATATCTGAGTACTAATGCATATACTAAGAGAATAAAAGATACCGCTAAAAATTTCTGAAGAAAATTACTGAATTTATTAAACGCAAAAACACTCAATTTCCATCTTCTGAAATTACCAACACACGTTTTATAAACTACGTGAAGTTCCATGGTAAAGAACATCATCATATAAGCACGACTAAAGCATTGTTAGAATAAAGGCAAACGAATCTCCATCAGTTACAAATTTTAAAAAATTACCAAACGATTCTTTCGGTCAATCGATTATAATCGTAATCGCATTGTTGATTCTATTGTTTTAGAAGTAGATAACTAATTCCTTTTGATATAAGATATGAGCAATTTTCTTTTGTTTATTATTGAAGTTTTATTAAAAAATATTTTTGTTTACTAGGTTGTCGATATTTGGTTTTATTTACGAATAGTTATAACTTTTATTCCATATTGATCAAAAAAATCGTTTGCATTTCAAATTGTACAGCTAACAATATTCAGACAAGCAATTTTTTTCGAATGAGTTTTCGCTCTACGCCGAATCTTTTGACCTACACCGTCTGATGACCCGCATGATCTTTAGTTCCATACTGTGGTGCAGATAAAATCGTTCGAATGTTATTTTTTTTTTGTTCCTATATTATAGATGGCCGAATGAAAGCAAGCAGAGCGAAATCTGCGGGGGTTTGCGGAGAAAGAGTTCAATGCTCTAAGTTAAACTCATAGTAGTATTCTTTCATCGATTAAATGAGTCAGTCATAAAGGGATTTTGGTATTATCTAGAGACAGTGCTGCACAGAAAAACTGGTGAAGATAAAAGGCTAAAAAAATCCCTAATAATAAGATCATGTAGGGAAAGTAATAGAAAAATTCACCATATTATCTTACGAAAGCTCTTTATTTTTTCTCTAGATAAATAGGATACATCAAATAATAGACAGAAAAATGAATTATTTTCCAAAATTGAAATTTATTTTCGATATGTATTCTTTCAACGATTAAATGAGTCATAAAGGATTTTAGTAATATCTAGAGACAGTACTGCACAGAAAAACTAGTGAAGATAAAAAAAAGACTAAAAAAATCCCTAATAATAAGATCATGTAGGGAAAGTAATAGGAAGATACACCATATTATCTTATAAAAGCTCGTTTTTTTGCTAGATAAATATGATACAGCAAATCAGAGAAAGACAAACGATGAATTATTTTCCAAAATTGAAATTTATTTTATTTCTTTTCAACTGACTCTGATTTTTATAAAAGTTACAAATAATTTTAATAAACGTTTAAAATTTCGTAAGTCGTTACGATATTAAATTAATTGTTTCATATTAATTTCTCATTTCATTTAATGGTATTTCAGAAAACCATTCAAAATAAACCATATTGTTCTTCTTAAAATACATTACATATATATATATGGTAAATTACCATTAAATGAAATGAGGAATTAATATGAAAAATTAACTTACTAATTCAAGTTAATTTAATTTTAATTTAATTCAAGTTAATTAAATTAATTTAATTCAGTAAATTTAATTAATTTAATTTCAGTTAATTTGTTAATTCAAGTATATATATCATCATCCTCATTGGTGCAACAGCCCCATGGTGGGCCAAGGCCTACTGGAAGATTTCGAGACAGGAGATGTTTTCTTTTGACGGCGCAGGGTTGCTAGCCCTACTCCCAACGATCTACAGACATATTAGACCGAGAACCTACGGTTTAAAGTGAATTCCGAACCACTACAATTATCTATGCCTGCACCGGGACTCGACCAATATAATATATATATATATTCTTCTTCATTGATGCAACAGCTCCATGATGGTCCAAGTCAGTATGCCTACTGGAGGATTTCGAAATAGGAGATGTTTCCTCTTTTAAGGGTAGAGTTGTTAGCGCCAAGTCCAACGCTCTACAGTCATATTAGACCGGGACCTATGGTTTAAAGTGTATTCTAACCGAATATATATATATACATCACTAGTTCATTTCATATTCATTTTGTATATTTGAATTAACACTAAAAATATAAAAAAATCCAAGAAAATTAGCATATTAATACTTTCTTTTATCGTTTGAATTCTTTTAAATATGTACATAATTGCTTAATAATAATAAATGTTATTCATTTTATGGTAAAATACCATTTCATTACTTTAATATAATTGCCTTATCAAAATACATCCGATTGTTCTTCATTATATAACCCTTTATTTGAATTTAATATGCTATAATTATGAAATGAAACAGTGATAATATTTTTTATAGTTCGATTACGGGAAGCACTTCAATGCTTGAGTATGTTATCATGTCATGCTTCAAAGAACAACCAATATATTTATTGCCACTGTACCTTTTTTTCAGTTTTGTTAACGCCATTGTAAATTACCGAAATAAACAACGATATTAATGTCATCCAATTTGATCGCTTGTGCCTGCTCATTCTAGCAAAGACAGTTCACTAGACAAATGTGGCGATTTTATGAGATCCGGAGAACTAGAGCATGCTGCAACGCCATCTATCAATAGGCACGATGCATTTCATAATATTTGCGTCATCCTCCTCATTTAGATTTTAATCTCCCGTTACAAATACAGTTAGCGGTTGACTAATTAATAAACCGCTATCTTTATTGGCCAACTGACTCGCAACCGAACGGAGTTTGTTTTCAGACGATAACGAAACCAGTGCCGTAGTTAATAGGTTACAGTTACGTCTTTAATTAGCAGACGGAAGCATTGGATGAAATGTCAATACGGCGTGGTGTTTGACCCGTAAAAAAGGCATGTCTAGTATGGCAAAGTGTCATGCCCAAAATTACAAGAGTGTATTTATTTGTAATTCCAGTCGCATATACAAGGATACCGAATCGAGTGTTTATTAATCTACAGAAATTTTTTATTTTGTTAATATTATTATTTTTTTTATTTATTTTAAGTCATTGAGTCAAAAAACAAGATATTTGATTTGTAAAGGTATTGATCACTTAGTAACAAAACTGAAATTAACTTATACATAAATATTAATAACCAATTATTTAGTTATTAAAAATTGTTTTAATAAATTAATAATTTTTTACTCATAAAAATAGTACAATTCTTTTTCACGGCAGTAGCAATATCATACCTACCAATTTCAATATTCGTAAATACAGAAGATTAAAACATATACGATTAAAATGCCAATGATTCTAAGACAAGATTTTTTATAATTAAAAGGATAAAATAAAATAATATGATAAACAAATATTTGATAGTTTTATCTTAGAAAATTATTAAACTTTATTATTTTGCACATTTTAACATAAAAAAAAAAAATGCTTAGACTAGAACATTTTTGGTGACAGAATCCCTAAATGAAGTATAGTTATTATAAATTTATATTCTTGTAATATTTTACAAAAAATTTATATAGATATTTTATATAAAAAGCATTAGTAAAATACACCAAAATATGACGAGAATCAATATTTATACATTCGATTTAGCAAACACTGTATGAAATTAAACCGCTTATTAAACAAGACGGTAGAATAACAAACAGCTAATAATGAACAAGGCGGAAGAATAACAACCAGCTAATAATAAATTTTATTTATCAAAAATTGTACGAAATGAAATTGTTTATTAAACAAAGCGGTAGAATAAAACCCTCTTTATCCATGATACAGTAAATTATGCATTAATAAAATGATTTTATAGTATTTCTTTTACAAATAACTTTCACTATGATATTAGTATGAAGGACTTCTTTAAATCTATCAGTACAATACGTATAAAAATTTTAATCTTCTTTTCAAATTCTTAATTAAATATAGTAACTTTAGAAATAATTGTTATTTAATTTATACTTATCAATTAATTTTTTAAAACAGATTTGAAAAGGACTGGATTAATTACAGCAATACGTTCGCCAGGTATAAAAATTTCTATCGTGTGCAAAAGTAGTTTTATAGAATACTTTTAATGATATAATAAAAATTAGAAAAATTGATTTTGAAAAGTTTTTTTATTACAATTTAAAGATAAAAATAAATAAAACTGCAGTAACTATTTGATTTTTTTTTAGGATACTAATTTTAAAATTTTATATTGGCAGGCATATAATAGAATTCAACTATGATATTTTCACTAATTTTACATTCCATTTTAATATATCAAAGTGCAGCAATTATTAAATATTCAATTTTATTTTGATATGATATCAAAGCAGTCATACTAATATCATAGTGAAAGACTTCTAAAAGAAATACTACAAAATCATTTAATAAATAATAATTAATTTACTGTATCATTAATAAAGTGTATCATGGATAATGTGTAATGATGTATCATGGATAATTACTGTATCATGGATAAAGTGGGTTGTCATTCTACCATCTAGTTAAATAAACAGTTTCATTTCGTACAGTTTTTGCTAAATAGAATTTATAAATATTGATTCATATCATGTTAACAATGTTTTGGTATGATATAATAAAAATATTTTTATACGAATAAAATTTATTTCTTACAGTAGAAAATATTTTAAAAATAGAATTTCAAAATAAAACTTCTTTCTTCTGGTAATAATTATTCATCCAATAACTTCTACTAACAATGTAAATTAACATCCAATAAGTTCTACTAACAATGTAAATTAACATCCAATAACAATGCTTTTACATTTTTCAGAACGAAAAATGATTATGCATATTAATTCAAACAGGAAATGTAAAGAAAATTTTTTTTAAAACACACAATTTTTTACATGAAGTGGAAATATATTTACATATTTCATTGTTTGGGATAATCAAGCTATGTACTTTTACTTTTAAAGTAAAAAAAAAAAAAATGATAACACGGAAGGAGAAAGTAAACATCAAACAATTATTTACACAAATAGGGAAGCTGTCATTTTAAGGTTCAACTTGATGGAATTAAAAAGGGTTTACAAATATTACCTTTTGTTTTCGCCTTTAACGGTTGAGAAATTAATTCAATAATTTCGCTTTATCACAGACAGGTCAGCAGGTCTTATTTAGGCAGGTCTCGCAGTAAAATGATAATGAAACGTATAAAAATGTAAAAAAAAAAACGCATTTAAAATGTTGACGTGAAAGTTTATTTTAGCGCTTTTTCAAGCATAAAGACTCGTGACCTATTCTTGTCAAAATATATTAACGCGTGAAAGTATGTTTATATTTACTTAAATTTGTTTATTTTTATTTATCGTATTATATTTTTGTATATTTATATCAACTTTAATTGTTTCTTGTTCTTTAATTGTTGAATAACATGGAGGATTAAGCTAAAATGTAAACACTTTTATTATCACCATGAAAACAATATTATTGTTATCACAATGTATATTAATAGCAGTTATTTATTCATTAAGGATCTTGTGCTCTAATATTATATATATATATATATATATATATATATATATATTAAATGTAGAATAAAAATAAAAAATATGATGATCCAAAAAGGATTGGTAAGTTTAATGCATTATCTAGTGACAATCACAGCTACTTTTTTGACAGTAAAAATAAAGCATATTTTTGGGTATCCTATAAAATATGTACTAAATTTATAAACAACGTTTTTAAGTAGTTAAGCCTTCATAGCCGAGATTCTTGTATTATTGTAACAGATAAATAAAAAATAATAATTAAGAACCATGCATCCTAGAGCATTACAAAATTTTTATTTTCTTATACTTGGTAATAAATTAAAAGCAATAAATAAAATATCATCCTCAAATTTAAGAATTTATTTTTTATAAAAACAGATTCTACCTTTTAAATTTTCTTCCAAATCTGAAAACTTTTGAAATATTTATTAGCCTTTTAACGTAAACCAGGCACATATTGAGGTGGTGACTCATTGTGATAACTCATACGGAACGCATATTAAGATGGAAATGACATAGGATGACATGCCTTATGAGTTTCCATATTGCAAATAAAATTCTAAGATTAATTTACTTTTTTTTCATTATTTTATAAAATATCGTCCAAACTGATCACCAATTTTTAAAAAATTTTGTATTTTATATTTATTTCAAAAAATCGAAAATAAATTAAAATTCTGCTCCAAACTCAATATTATATGAAACAAAAATTCATAAAAGACCATAAAATAAAAATTAAAAGTATTTTTTATGCTTAAAATTTGTTAATACAAAACTTAAGAGGTAATTAGCAACTATGACTCAAGCTGCCGTCCTTAGCAAATTTTTATGAAATGAAATTAAAGGAAATAATTAAAGGAAATCTATTAAATGATAAAAAAATAAAGAAGTATATTAAGGAAGTATACTCAAAACTCTTATTTGTTTGTACTATTTCATATAATATTTTAGTAGATTTTTGAGTCTAGTCTAGATTTTGATCTATTCGAAAAAAAAAAAAAAAGACTATTGGAAAACTCGTTGGTCATAAAAAGTAAATGGAGAACTTTACATCAAGAAGACTATAATTTTAAACTCAATTTATTGTTCATATTTCCGGTACTTATATTTCGAAAAGTGCAATTCACTCATACACGATCGATAAAGATTTTTGTAATGATCTTCGTGCTTGATCGATTACTGATCAAACCCCTTTTTTATGGTCTATTATTGTTTATTTACCTTTATAAAATTTAAAAGAGAAGACATGGTAGTACAGCAGACTGAAAGATTTGGGAGCCACCCAGGATATTAAGGTCAATTTTTGAGAAGAAATTTAAAAAAAAAAAATTTAGAAAAAAAAAAAAAGAAAAATACATTTATTTTGAATTTAAGAATCGATACAAAATGGATATTTCTTTTTAGGATGGATTTTAAATTGCTCTATTTGAGATATACAAATTGTAAAATGTGTTCTGGTTTGGAAAGATAATGATGTTACAGTAACCCATTGATCACTCACGTGAATCTATCTGGAAGATTGTGATAATATACTGCATCATGTTAAAATAGTTTCATTGGGATAGAATTTTTGAAAATTGAATAATGTATTCATTCTTCTTCTTAATTCATAATCTTCTTCAGCCTCATGGTGGGCCAAGACCATCTGAACATAGTCATATTACGAGACAGGAGATGCTTTATTTTTCTTATCTCGCAATCAGGCAGGAAAATTCAGTGGTAGGGTAATCAGCCCTACATTCTATAATCATATTAGACTGGGACCTACGGTTTAAAGTGGATTCTGAACCACTACAAACATCCATGGCCCAGCCGGGACTCGAGTCCAAAACCAGGTTCACCGAGCGCCAGAACGCTACTCATTCGACCATCAGGCCCCCGTGTACTCATACATTCCATAATACGAACAATTCCGTACATTTTAGAACTCACTAACCTAATATAAAATTGTTCACGCAGTATAAGCCTCATTTCAATAGGTCTTATTATCTGTGAAAAAGAATAATTTAATTTTTATTTTCTATATTAAATATATATTAAAATAAATATTTAATTCTAATATTTAAAATATTTTGTATAATATAAAGTTTAATAACTTTTAAGATTTAATGAATTTTATTAAATATTATATTAACTTAGATTTATAAATTGTTTTTCAAATCGAATTATAACATAATAAGTAATATATTTGTCACGTATTAGAATTTGCATTGAAAAATTTCTATTTCTAATTGTAATTAAATATTATGTTTGTAAAAAAAAAAAAAATAAAATAAATAAATGTGCCAAAAAAAAAAAAAAAAAATTAAAAATAACTTAATAATATGAATCATTGTAATTTTTTATTCAATAAATATATAATTTCAAAGAATGGTGAAAATTCCCATAAAATAATTAGAAAACTAATTTAAACATATCTAAAAATGAAAAGTATAAAACTTTTAATAAATTATAAATAATTTTATAATAAAATTATTCTGGGAATATATATTTAAAATGTTTATATACTTCACAAGAAAGAAATTAGGAAATTCACGTAAAATGCATACTTTTGTATTTGTATATTGCACTTTTGTATATAATATTTTTGTTTTGTATAGTTTCTGTTTTTATGGAGCACCAGTAGGTAGAAGTCCGACTTCTGCTCCGTATGTGGTTTTAATTACAGGAAAAAAAAAGTACGCAAATAGAAATAAAGCAGCACATGTAAAATTTTTTAATTATCTACTTTCTACATATCCAATAATGAAAAAATATAAAATTTATATTCAGTAATAAAAATGATATTATTTCAAAAATCATTTTCTGTTACAATTACAATTAGCTGAAATGTATCAATGTACAACAAGGAGAAACTAAGGAAAATCGCATAAAAACATATTTAAGACTTTGATCCATGTATTAGTTTAAATGACTGTGATTTAAATGCAATACATTCAAACTTCAAATTCAACTTCTTTTAGTGACGCAATAACCAACCAGTTAACAGAAGAAAAGCATACAACTAACTGTTCCTCTATCCTGTACACTGGTTTTAAAATATGAAGACATGGTATACTAAATAATTCCATGTTACCTGATATTTTTTTTTGCTTTAATAACCAATTCAGTGCAGTGCAAATGTTTACATTATAACAAAGGCCATCTATTCTCTTTTCTGATTTGAATCACGAACCTAAACAAAATGAGGGGGCAGCCAGCACTGTGTCGTAACAGCACATTATCTCCACAGAGCAAACCTATCATTTGGTTTTGTAACCTTGAAAAAGATATTGGGCGTTCTTTTTCAAGATTAATCCCCTCAGGGCGAAGATAAGGCTGGTTCACCAGAAACAGAAGGGTTAGTAGTTTAATTAGGGTATCCAGTTTTCCTTTCCCTCGAAGGTGATATTTTCCATTTTGCATCGATTAACTTGCAAAGGAAAATCCAGGTCAATGTCAAACTCGGCAACGATCTAACAAGGACACACAGGTGAAATTGAGGAAGAAGGCACCATCCATCACTTGTTGGTTTTGAATGAGTTCTGGATATGATCTCGAGAAAAAAACAAGTGGTTCTGGCACTTATAAGGAGATAAATTGTTTGTGCTGTCCTGTTTTCATTTTCGTTTACCATTCAAAGCTGATTGCTTCGTTTGCAGTCCATGCTACGAGCATTTTTGCAAGAAACTGGGCGCATGAAAAGCTGTGTGTCAGATGGTGGCAAGGGTCAGTAGGTAATGGATCTTTTAAGAAGGTTTTTGGAAAAACGCATTTAATTGCAATCTTAGTTGAATTCTTTAATTTTACAGAGAATTATAAATCATGCGTAATTACTCTTGCATGGTTAAATCTTTCAATGATTAGAAATAGCCTTTTTATTTTTATGCCAGATTCGAAATATATCTGAAGCGAAGGTCAACAATTCCATATTTGTATTTTATTCTTCAATTTGTCTCATAAATTAAATAGAACAGAATATGATTATAAGATTTGATTTTTTTCATTTAAAGCATTTGTTGCACGTGTGTATGACTTACAAAAAATAAATTTTAAAAAGCAATGTAAGTTTTGGAATTTTAACAGTTGAGCTGTTTTTGAAAGTGATGCAAGTCCAATTTTGACAAAAGTTAGATAATGATAACAATGAATGGAATCTGCTATGAGCTTTTTACCTAGAAACAGTTTCCAAAAATTCTTCAAAATTTTCATCATTTCGTCAAAATAAATTTATGCAGTTAATAAAATTACAAATATAATTACTTTGAAAAGTAGTTCAAAGTGGTTCAAGTTCTTTGAAAGTGGTTACAAATATAAATTACTTTTACGTTCAGTAAAGATATTAGTTCAAAAATTATACTACATCATAATTTCTCAATTTCATTTTATATGTTGAATAAGGATTTTAAAATACAATCTATGTACAATGCTGTATATAACTTCATTTGATGAAAATGTGGAGTTTAAAACATTAGATTTGTTCCCCAGACGAGGAAGACTACGAAAATTTGAAATTATAATACTAGCACCTTTACATCATCATGCCAGGCTCTTCACATCCGAAAAATTCAACGATATGAAGGATATATTACTTTATATTCCTCCAAAACAACATGACTATTTGCAAAATTTTTTTCTCAGAATGACAAAAATTAAGAATGACACACATATATCATCCTTATATGATGACAGAAGGTTAAGGTTCCTTTTCGTGAAAAGTATTTCAAACTTACATAAAATGTTTAAATTGCTATACCGAGCAATTTCCAAGCTTTACAGAAGAGAGTAAGGTTGTTTTCAGCGACACATACAGCCAAGGGCAAACATGCATATTAAACTACTTTACCTGACAATTTCGAGTAAATTAACCATACATAACCTCAAATTTATATTAAAATACAAGCAAATTATCAATCAGATTTCATGAACTAACAAATTCAGTATATTACCTGTGTGATTCTTTGGTTCTTTTAAAAAAAAACACACAAAAGAATATTTCTATTTCGACGTTGGTTATTCATAAATCAACCTTGGGTGTTTCCTCTGATATGAGACTAAAAGCAAATTAACTTTTCATCCACGATTTCAGCACCTCAAACCCTCCTACTTTTGCAATTAAAAATGGAAGGTAGCAACTTTCCGATGGGAAATGAGCATCTCTAACGTCTATAATCAATCGTTACATTATTTATGGGCAAGTAACACCTGTCAATATTTTTTTTTTTTCTTCCATATATTTGATACAGCTTGCTTTATGCTTAAAATAACAATTTCGTTTTTAAATCTTGTTGACTTTGGTTATAAAATTGAAGAATTAATTGTGGTATTAATCTTTAAATACAATGTAAAAACATTTTGATTGTTTTGGCAATTATTCTTACATAATATTGTAACTTACAAAATAGTGTCCTTTATTTAGCTTTTAATTTTTAAAAAATATCCTTTATTATTGGATTATATTAAATCTCAATTATTATCATTATATATTATTATTGGAGAAAAATAATTTTATAAAATAATAAATAGGATTTATAATAAATAATAAATATTAATTTCCAAAACATTGTAAAAAACATGAAAAACTTAAATGAACAATAAAGAATACATTGTAAAATATGTTATAATAAACAGAATTAAGAAATATTTAAGTATAGTTATATATATTTATATATTGAAACAAATTTTCCCCAGAAGTATTTTTCACAATTCTATTCATTAAGACATATTTTACAATGCGATCCATCTTTTCATTTAAGTTTTTCATTGTTTTTTACGATGCAATTCATCAATTTTTTACGATTCAGTTTTTAATAACTTATTATTTATAATAAATGTTATTTTATTATTTTCTAAAAATTATTTATTTATATTCTCAGTCTCTGTATTTAAGTATTTTTTTTTCCCAAAATACCTTGGTATATTTATTTATTACTTATTATATGCTACTTTTAGTATATCAATATGCAAAAGTTTTTAATATTTTTACATTTAGGATAACTCTTTTTAAGCAGCATTATAGATTTAAGTTTTAGACAATGCGATTAAGAATATATTTCACTATGTGGATACGTATTTCTATATTTAGGATAATTCTTTTAAGCAACAGTATAGATTTAAGTTTTAACATTTATAGATTTAAGTTTTAACATTTATAGATTTAATTTTTAACATTTATAGATTTAAGTTTTAACATTTATAGATTTAAGTTTACACAGCGATTAAGAATATATTTTATGTGAATACGTATTTCTAGATTTAGGATAAGTTTTAACATTTATAGATTTAAGTTTTAACATTAATAGATTTCACTATGTGAATACGTATTTATAGATTAGGATAAAGTTTTAACATTTATAGATTTAAGTATTCCACACAGCGATTAAGATTGTATTTCACTATGTGAATACGTATTTCTAGATTTAGGATAATTCTTTTTAAGCAACATTATAGATTTAAGTATTCCACACAGCGATTAAGATTGTATTTCACTATGTGAATACGTATTTCTAGATTTAGGATAATTCTTTTTAAGCAACATTATAGATTTAAGTATTCCACACAGCGATTAAGATTGTATTTCACTATGTGAATACGTATTTCTAGATTTAGGATAATTCTTTTTAAGCAACATTATAGATTTAAGTATTCCACACAGCGATTAAGATTGTATTTCACTATGTGAATACGTATTTCTAGATTTAGGATAATTCTTTTTAAGCAACATTATAGATTTAAGTATTCCACACAGCGATTAAGATTGTATTTCTAATATGTGAATACGTATTTCTAGATTTAGGGATAATTCTTTTTAAGCAACATTATAGATTTAAGTATTCCACACAGCGATTAAGATTGTATTTCACTATGTGAATACGTATTTCTAGATTTAGGATAATTCTTTTTAAGCAATGTTATAGATTTAAGTATTCCACACAGCGATTCCAGAATATATTTCTCTATGTGAATATGTATTTATATACCAGTTATGGAAAACGGAAATAAACAGTCTTTCGGGACGACCACAAATATCGGATGGAACGACTTTCAATACAAAAGAATGAATAATAATAAACGATGACTAAGAGTCATTCTTGCTTATGACATCATAAACAATACGAGACGAGGTATCTTTTGTCACACACGATGACGCAATATCCTAACGCGCAAACAATAGAGGAAATACAATATTACAGCGTATGCGATATAAGAAACTATTGCATATGCAATATAATTCGATATTGTTTGAAAACAGTCTAGTAAATGTAATTTTTATTTTATTTTCACTCAAAGACAAACATTTTAAATATTCTCTTTGTATTTAACATGAAGGTAAAAGGATTTCCCAGAATTAAATATTCTGTACAATTCACATTAATATTACTCACACTATAAAAATAAATCTTATAAAAATTTCAGAACATCATACAGACACAGATGAATATAACTAGTATATAGTATCTAAATTATGATATAGTTAGTATACCTAAACTATGGTCATAATATTTTTCACAGATGAATATGTTTAGTATACCTAAATTTTGAAACAACAACAAACATTTTACTTTCATGATTTTTTTTATGAAATAGTTACTTATTTTATTTGCTTTAAAATAATTGTCGAATCGAATTGTCTTTTAAAACATGAAATACAACTTTCGATATAATAATATAATAAGTGATGTACATGCCTTTGTTGATTATGCATTTTGTACCCATTTTTAACAGTGGAATGTAATTTTTGACACTTCTTTAATTGTTTTATAAATTATGTCACTTATTTTACGAGTAGAATTATTAAAATCAAGCTTTTTACATCTTTTTAATAATCGAATAAAAGAATTTCTCTTCGAAAAGTGCAAAAATATAACCTTCGATGTATAGTTGATTTTTCAGCGACATATTAAAGCAAAGAATAATTTTAATGATGCAGACGATAATTAAACCCTATTTCAAACCGATGCCACTCAGTTTTTTTATTCATTTATATTTAATTCACGGAGAACGTCGAAATCTTTTCAAAAATGCCTGAACACCCTCAGAATATATGATATTTGCAAAGTAATAATATATTTATTTTAATTTTTTAATAAGCACTGAAGAATTAAATAAATTATTTTAGAATAAAATTAAACTCCATTATGTCTACAATAATTTCAGAACAGACCATGTACACATCTTTATTCCCATCACTTTATGCCCAATTTATTATATTTTTACAATCATAATAAAGAATAAAGACAGAGCGCGAAAATTTTTGATAAATAAAAAATATACATATTTTTATGATAATTAGAGAGTTTTTGCATACCGTACGTTAGTTACCGTAGGACGTCCGTTAGCTTTTCTCTTCCTAGAGCGCAAAGGGCGCTAGGAAACTGCGCATGCATATCTGTAATAATGTTTCCTATGAGCATGCGCGCTAGGGAGAAAAAGCTAACGGACGTCCTACGGTAACTAACGTACGGTATAAAAAAAACCCTCAACAATAATTTGGTTAACGTCGAAATTATAAAGCTTCGAAACAAAAAAGAAACTGATTTTTAATTCAACTCTGAACTGAACACTAAACACCAACAAAAAATTCTTTAAAAACTGATTTTTTAATAATAATAATAATAATTTTCTAATAATAATAATAATAATAACAATAATAATAATAATTTTCTAATAATAATAATAATAATTTTTTAATAATAATTTTATAATAATAATTAATTTCTTTAATAACTATTTTTTTAATCCAATAAGATTAAATAATTAATCTTGCATTAAAAAATCAGTTTTTTTCCGATACCATTATTATAGTTACATGAAATAAAAAGAAAGATATTTTTTTTTTACATTTATAGAATTGGTGTTTAACGAAAAGGATTCCATCTACCATGCAGGTAAATTGCATGGTACAATTAATATTACATTAAGATAAATTTGAAGAATATATAAATAATATCATTTGATAGAATTGCTAAAAATGTTGTATATATAAAATGTGTTATTCGTTTAGACAATGATGCTATCAATTGAAATAAAAAGGTCACTAGTGCTTAATCAGAACTGGTTCTCATTCTGACAATGGACAAAGCATTGAAAGTATCACATTTCCGACTGCAATTTCTGTTGACATTTGATTTTTGGCTTTCAATGTTCAATGACACTTCCTACGGCAAAATCAACGAGGCAAATTGAATAGCCCTTGATTAACAACAGAAAATTAGTGCGCCAATTTGAATACTGGGCATTTAAATGTCCCGCCACGTCTTTGCAAAAAATCGCCAACTTCAAAACATCTTGAGGCATGAACATACATCTATGTCTGCCAAAACAATTATCATACAATTAATCTAAAAAATATTATTCGCCTCTAAGGAAGATAGAGACACATATTTAACACAATGTTTCGGATTGATGCCATAGTAAGAAGTAATCATATTTGGGCAAATTTATGTCAACTTGAACTCGTATTCTCATTATCTAAAGCGAGATATCGGTTAGCAAAACTAATCGTAAAGATGGGATTGAGATTATAAAAAATAGATACAGTTTAATATCCAAAGCAAACATTTATTAAGTTACAAAATTTATGAAGTAGTAAATTAATAACACTCATGTGTCTACAGATTTCATAAATTTGTCTTACACACATTGTTTCGATATTAATAAAATTCTGATTTTTTAAATCTACTTTTTTTATACGTGATACTAATAATTTTCACTATAATCATAATTTTAAATCAAAAGTAAATTAGAAAAATTTCTGCTTAATTTTATTGAATTTTTTGGATCGGTTTGATTTATATACTACTGTCATTTGCGCACACTTTAGGCTAATTAGACCGGGACCTACAGTTTAACGTGAATTCCAACCACTAACAAACATTCATGTCATCGGCAGGATTCGAACCTAAAGCCTGGTATCAGGCCGCTTAAGTTCATGAATTGTGTGTCTTAAACCCAGGAATCATGATAAAGGGTAAAAATACAGCCTTTTTTGTCCTTGACCTTGCGGCACAAACACATCAGGTACCCAAAGGGAAACTTTACCCCATCCGGTTATACACCAGGTGCTGGGTACCCATTTTAGTCACCTTTTACTACTACAGTGGGGCTATTCTAACCTAAACCCAAACGGGGGAATAAAATTCTAATATAAGTTAATAAATTTAGATTATTTTTTTACTTTAGAAAAAAAAAAAAAAAAAAAAAAAGCAAATAACACATTAAAAGACTTCATTTTAAATGAATTTTTATAAATTTAAAACACCTTAACTTAAAAAAAAAAGTTGATTGTGTAGTTTCTCAGAAATAAGTTTACAAAAATTCCCATACTTATCCTCAATCTCCAAAGTATTGCTTAACAGATTTCTCAATTTAAAAATAGTTAGAATTTAACACAGTCTGTCTGTTGCAAAAATTTATATGATAAAAAATAAAAAATGAAAATGAATGATAAATGAGTCGCAACAAAGGGTAAAAATGCAGCTTCTTTTTGTCCTTGACCTTGCGGCACAAAGACATCGGGTACCCAAAGAGAAAAGTCTGACTTTACCTCATCCGGTTATAACTCAGGGCACAGGGCCCTAAAATAAGCCCATGCATGTCGTAAAAGGCGACTAAAATTTTAGTCGCCTTTACGACATGCATGGGCTACAGTGGGGTTATTCTAACCTGGACCCACATGGGGAATAAAATAATAATATAAGTTACTAAATTTAGATTATTTTTTACTTTAGAAAAATAAATAAACAAGCAAATAGCACATTAAAAGACTTCATTTTAAATTATTTTTTATAAAATGTAAAACACCTTAACTTAAAAACAAAATATTTGGGATACATAAAAAAGTTGATTTTGTAGCTTCGCTGTTATAAGCTTACAAAATTTCCCATACAGGAAAATTGTAAATAAGCAGATAAGCTTGAAAAATTTCCTATAAACGAGCAAATAACGCATTAAAAAACTTTATTAATTTTTTTTTATAACTGTTAAAACACTTTAAAAAATATTTGTTATGCATCAAAAAGTTGATTTTGTAGCTTTGCAGATATAAGCTTATAAAATCTCCCATACAGGGAAATTATAGATAAGTAGATAAGCTTGCAAAATTTTCCTATAAACAGGCAAATAACATATTAAAAGGCTTCAATAATTTTTTTTTTTTTTATAAAATTTAAAACACCTTAACTTAAAAACAAAATGTTTGGGATACATAAAAACAAGTTTATTTTGTAGCTTTGCAGATATAAAGCTTACAAAATCTCCCATACTGGGAGATTGTAGATAAGTAGATAATTGTAGATAAGCAGTTTCCAAATAACACAAGCAAATAACATATTAAAAGACTTCATTAAATTTTTTTTATAAAATTTAAAACACCTTAACTTTAAAATCAAATAATTGGGATACGTTGATTTTGTAGTTTCTAAGATGTAAGTTTACAAAATTTTCAATACTTATTTTCATTCACCAAACTAGTTATTGTTTTAAGAAATTCCTCAATTTAGAATTTATTTTAACTTGTCTGTTGCAAAAATTTATATGCTGACCATATAAAAAAAAACCGAGAATCTTTGCTTCTTTTCTATGCTAAAACTATTGAAACGCTAGATTTTCTCGTTTTCAAACAGGATTGAAAAGAGGTCATTTTAGAAACTTGTTCAAAGGTGAGAAAACAATACAGTTTTGATACTCGGCCATTGTTTATGGTTCGGCACTTTTTTTTTTTCTTCTTCTGCTTCTCGTTGAGCTGAGGAACAATATTTCTCCCACCCACATACGGATAATCGTGTTTATCTCGAACAAAAGAACAACAATACTTTCGTTTTTCACTGTCACAGTTCTATTTCACAAGAGTTATTTCAGTAATAAAAATTTCAGACTGGAATTGATATGCCATGAAAATTCAGTCATGCTTAGATTTTTCGTGCATCTTTCGGAAAATTGTCGGATTACATTTTTTGAAGTTTTGGTTCGTGTAGTTTTAACAATGGAAGACATCTTGAACTTGCAAAATTAATCATCATTTTTTTTTTCTTACGAACACAATCCAGTGGAATAATTGGATTATAGTTAAGTAATGCGTTTGTATAAAAAAAAAATTTAATTCCATGTAGAATTTTTTTTATATGACACGAAATGAGTTAAAACTTCTTGGCTTTTGATGAGCACAGATTTATTTCATAGAACTAATTTTTCTATTATTTACAACTGTGATAGTGGGTAATACTGAAATTTTTTGAATTTTATGACTGCATAAAACAAAATAACCATCCCCCTCAATTTTCTGCAAAGTTTTAACACAACATTTGAAACAAAACGTCATATACTCGTAACTCAATTAATATTTTTACCATTACGTTCAGAAAACATATAAATTTTTAAGTATATTTATTTCAAAGGTTGTAACGTTTCGAGAAAATAGATGTATTTTAGATAGAAATTTAAGAAAGAGTTAAATACTTTGAGAGTTAAGTGAGATCAAAATGGGATGCATCACACTTCTTTTTGCATTAAAGCAGCTTTGGAATTAAAGTTATCAAATATTAATATATTACGTTATCCAATATTTAAAAGTTATCAAATATTTTTTTTTGTAATTTAATTTTTTTGTATAGAAATTTAAGAAAGAGTTAAATAATTCGAGAGTTAAGTGAGATCAAAAGGGGATACATCAGAGTTTTTTTCCCATTAATACAATTAAGGAATAAAAGTTATCAAATATTTGAATATATAAAGTTATCAAATATTTGAGCCGTTCTAAAAATATATTTGATTTTGAATTTCGTATAAATTTTTAATAAGAGGAGAGTTAAATTGCATCCCAGTCCAAATTGATACTTTACAAGATTAATTTAGCACCTTTGTAATAGAGTCTCCAATGCATTTAAGTAAGAGTTAAGTAATATGAGATCAAAATTGGATTCGTCAGAATTTTTTCCATTAATGCAGCTATGAAATTAAAATTGTTATCACATAATTGAATATATTAAGTTATCAAATATTTAACAATTATCAAATATTTGAATATATAAAGTTATCAAATATTTGAATCGTTCAAACAAAATTTGATTTTAAATTTTATATAAGTTTTTAATAAAAGAAGAGTTAAATTGAATCCGAATCGACACTTTACAAGATTGAATTTAGCACTTTTGTAATAGAGTCCCCAATGCATTTGTTAGTTAAGTAATTTGATTGATAAGTGAGATCAAAATGGGATGCATCACACTTCTTTTTTACATTAAAGCAGCTATGGAATTAGTAGATTATATGATGACTTTGTTTAAATAGATTCAAGTTTTCGTTAGAGATTTTATTTCAGGATATGGTTTGTTTTATTTTTGTTTTGCCGTTCTACGGTCATCTTGTGCACACGAGGGCTAAACAGATCGAGACCTACAGTTTAAAGTGGATTCGAACGACTCACAAACATCCATGCCACCGCCAAGATTCAAACTTGAACCAACAAAGGCTTGAACACTAGCGTTGACAAGACATGAGAAAGTGATAAGTAAAAAAGTGATAAAATGATAATAATCAAAACCACAAAATTTTCGCTAAATCACAAAGAAATATTTACTTTCATACAACAAAAGAGAACTTTCCAAATAAGTCTTTTGAATTCAGATCAAAAATACGGAAGAGAAAAAGTTCCAAAAATTAGTAGTCGCAGCGCAGATTCTAGGGGGGAATTGCACAAAACTAGAAAAGAGTAAAAATGAAAAAAGGGTCACGCGGCGACCCCATTTCTGTCCTCCCTTTCCCAATTCGTGTCTATATCTTAAGAAAAAGGCACCCAGTTGGCCGCAGTGATAGTGACCCACATGAACAACCAGCTGCAAACCCCTTTGTTCTCACTATGGACATGGTACGGCTCGGATTTTGGCAGATAAAGGAGTAAAATCGGTGTCTGTGGCGACCTCTGACCCCCGCAGAGCTCTTGGCTTCCCAATGACACGCGTGGGTGTGCGAGATTCGAATCGAACAAATGCAATGGCTCTTGTTTGAGCAGATCCAGAGCATTTCGAATGCTGTTATTTTGCGGTAAAATATGTCAAGTTGATTTTGGGAGTGAGCTATTCAGCGATGTATATATTTCGATAAGATATGAAATATTGATTTCCACTTTTAAGAAAAAGAAAAAAAAAAAAAAGGCTTAGTGAAGAGGAAATAATAGAAAACACATAAAATACAAAACCGAGAAAATAAGGTATTAAAAGATTGTGTTGTTGTTGTTTCTTATGCCACTTGGTAGACATCTAAACCAAGCCCACGAACCGGTATGAACTCATGGTTGAAGTGAAAAGGAGGCATCTTTTGTTGTGATGGAGCACACGTAGATAGAAGTCTGACTTGGCTCCGTGACGCTCTATAGTCATATGAGACCAGAATCTACGGCTTGAAGTGGATTCCGAATCATTCTAAACATCCATGGCATTTCCGGGACTCGAATCCGAAACCTGTAGCACCGAGCGCCAGAGCGCTAGACACTCGGCTATTCAGGCCCATTAAAAGTTTGAAAAATACAATAATTTTCCCTCTACTATATGCTTCTTAATTTTTTATATTTGAGATTGAATTTGTGAGTGTATCATTTTGCTATGTAAGTTCAAAGTTTCTAGATACAAAAAATTATAAATAGCGCAATAAATCTCCAATAAAAAAATCCAATAAAATCAATTTTAAGATATTGAGAGTTATTATAATCAATTTGAAGATATTTAGAGTTTGGAAATTGATGCATAATAATTTTCTTTATTTCACTTTCTGTGATTCATTACAAAATCTCAGATTTAATTTAATAGCTAAATCAACCAGTTTATAGGAGTCAAAATATGAGATTACGCAAAAATTCTCTAATTCTTTTGAAAAAGAAACTTTTTATTAAAATCATGCATAAAATTTTCAATTTTGTCAGACTTGCTTCAGCAATAATTTGTACATTATTTTTTTTTTATGTTAGGAAAATATCTTCAGAACTACTTTAAAAAATCAATGGATAAGCTACGATTAAATTTAAAAAAATTCTTGCTGTAGCAATAATATTAAAATTTCTTTGTTAAATGCGTTAGTTTAATATACTAATATAAAAGTGAAATAAAAGTATGAAATAAAGCATGCACAGCTATAGAAAATATTTAAAATTTAGCTTGATATGATCACTGTAATCGTATAATGTACTTTATAAAATAACATTAACATTATAAAATAAAATAGAATATTAATCAAATGCAAACGACAGTCCTTGATTATCCCTGCAAATATTTCTTTATTATTGACAACTGTAATCGTACGTAGTGTACTTTATAAAATAGCATATTAATCGAATGCAAACGAAAATCCTTGATTACCCAAGCAAATATTTCTTTACTACTGTATAACTATATAATATAAATTTTTTAACTATATAATATAAGGAAAATTTATATTATACTATAATATAAATTTTCTTACTACTGTAATCGTATATAATGTACTTTATAAAATAACAGCAACTTTATAAAATAGCATATTAATCGAATGCAAACGGAAGTCCTTGATTATCCCAATAAATATTTCATTATTACGTTATATTTTTGCATGCATTCAATATAATTAATTTTTATGATTTATAAGTTTCATATTTCATGAAACAACGTGGGATTTTCATTAAAAACATTTATCTTAATAATACTTAAGGAATTGTAAATCAACAAGAATGACAAATTAATACGAAAAGAAACAAATCAATGTATTGCATAAAAGAGACATTGATTACCGAGTACAGGCAACGTTGCCCACAGTTGGTTTCCCATGTACGACGGATTTAACGAATTAAGAAGTCAGTGACTTCACACACTCTCAAGTAGCGATATGAGCAACTGAACAACAACTAACAAAAAAAAAAAAAAAAAAAGAAGAAAAGAAGAAAGAAAAAAAAATCAGTGTTCGAAGTTCCGCCCTAAACTTATCTTCATAATCCGAACCTTCGCAGATTTGAAGGAATTATTCTGGAAAATTCCTCTAAACATTATCAACAGCTTTTCACTGAAGACGTAAGTCAACGTCTAGCCGAGTTTTAAATCCTTTTGAAAGCATGTCGTGTTCTTTTTATGTCTTAAGTCAAAACTTTGAAAGGTGAAAGTCAGGAGACAAAAAAGTTAAAAAAAAAAATGTGCTTCACAAAAGAAACTATATAACAGGAAGTTGACTTAAATTGGTCAATAATTTACATCGAATAAAAGAATGCGTTGACCCTTCGATGCCATTAGTTTTATAGATTTCAAAGTTAGTATCTAAAAAGAATACCAGTTTTAACTTTACATATATTTTATTCGTTAAAGAATTGCTATAAAGAATGGAATTCTCGTCTACGATCATGGAAACAATAGAAGAAATAATATAACATCACATTATTTGAATTCGTCAGTCCTTAAAACTAGATTTATTTATTTTAACTTAAAATTATTTAATTAAAAGTGTTGTTAAAACTTTTTGTTTATAATTTGCCTTCTTATGTTTATAATTTTGCCTTCGTATTGTTTAAAATACTTCAATTTGTGGTTTAAAATACCATTTTTAACTTTACGTATATTTTATTCTTTAAAGAATTGCTATAAAAATAGAGTTCTTCTCTTTCTTCATATTGTTTAAAATACTTCTCTTTGTCGTATAAAATACAATTTTTAAATTTACATATATTTTATTCTTTAAAGAATTGCTATAAAAATTCAGAATTCTTCTCTTTCTTGATATTGTTTAAAATACTTCTCTTTGTCGTTTAAAATACAATTTTTAAATTTACATATATTTTATTCTTTAAAGAATTGCTATAAAGAATGGAATTTTCGTCTACGATCATGGAAACAATAAAAGAAATAATATAACATCACAGTTGATAGTTTCTATAACATTATTTGAATTCATCAGCCTTTAAAACAAATTTTATTTATTTTAAATTAAAATTATTTGACTAAATGTGATGCTAAAATCATTTTTGTTTATAATTTGCCTTCTTATGCTTATAAATTTAACTTCGTATTGTTTAAAATACCATTTTAACTTTACATATATTTTATTCTTAAAAGAATTTTGTTTATAATTTCTTCTATAAAGAATGGAATTTTATTCTCGTCTACGGTCATGGAAACAATAAAAGAAATAATATAACATCACAGGTGATAGTTTTAAATAACATTATTTGAATTGTCATTAAAACTAGTTTTATTTATTTCATCTTTAAAAATATTTAATTAAATGTGTTGTTCATCTTTAAAAAATATTTTTTTGTTTATAATTTGCCTTCTCATGTTAATAATTTTAACTTCGTATTGTTTAAAATACTTCATCTTGTTTAAAATACCATTTAAAATGAATTTCAAAATGACAATAGTCATTTATTTGATGAGTGTTTATATTACGATTTTTTTTTTTTTTCTTGAAGATTAAGAATTGATGCTTTAATTTCAATTTTTAAATTTTTAACAAGCATTATACGCTATTAAATAACCCATTTAGACGATTTCAATCGATCATTTACGGGAACGAATGCCAAAATAATCTTAAACAAGAATAAATCAAACTTTTATGATAATGTAAAAAAATTAAAGGTTTTCAAATAGTCAGATTACTTCAATATTTTCTCTAATTATTTAACGTTGTGTCTTTTCCATATTTTTATTCACTGCTCAATTTCTTTATAATTTATTGAATTATTGGAAATTTAATTTAATTTCAAAATATTTTTTAAATTCTATTCAATGACAATAATTTTTTTTTATTTGATAAAGCTATCCCTTTGAGTAGTTAAATGATTTTTAGAAGAAAAACTCAAATATTTCAGTTGTATTTTTACTTTTCTCTATATTTGCCATACCTTAAACAGTTGTTACAATAGAGCAAACATAGTTTATTCTGTTGTAACAAACGATGTTTATTCTATTGTTATTATGAAAAAAATTTTAAAAATATAAAAATAGATTCAATTACTACAGTCATCTAAATTGAGGGTCTCAATGTAATATGTGCAGATACAAAAATAATGTATGCATTACAAAAAAATATAAAACTGTATTCAATGTAATTTGAGGAGCGCAATAGATGCAATGTAATGCATGCAGCTACACAGCTACAAAAATAATATATGCACTACAAAAAATAATGTATGTACTACAAAAAAATATATAATTGGATTCAATCACTACTGTCATCTAATTTGAGGGGCCAATGTAATGTATGCGGCTACAAAAAAATAATATATGTACTATAAAAATTAATGCATGTACTACAAAAAATATAAAAAATGGATTCCATCATTACTGTCATCTAATTTGAGAGGCCCAATGTAATGTATGCAGCTACTAAACTAATGTATATGCTACAAAAATATAAAAAAATGGATTAAGTCACTATTGTCATCTAATTTGAGGAGCAACTACAAAAATAATATATGTGCTATAAAAAGTGGATTAAATCACTACTCTCCTCTAATTTTAGGGGCCAATGTAATATATGTAGCTAGCCTGTAGAACGGTCTAAATCCACAGCTAACATGCATTGCAGCACTCTTTTAAGCCGACGCTTAAGTCCACTGCTTTTAAGACGACGATTGCGATAGCATGCATACCGCACCGGTATCAATTATCCGAAATTTCAATGGCTCTCTTTTATACGAGAACCAAATGCATGGAAACCCCTGAAAATCCTTTCGGAAGTTATATCACGCTCACAATTGCTTGATGGACTTTTCGTGGTATACAAAATATAATATAACGATTCCGATGTATTAAAAAAATCTCTATATTTTTATGATGACTCTGGTATTTAAACTTTCGGCAGCATCGTTACCTGTAAACAAATTTTTTCGAAAAGAAGAATTATTAAAAAAAGTTGAAGCACTTAAAACGGAAACGGATCGTTTAGAACGGCAAGGTGACATCAGAATACATTATAGCTTCAAGTCGAGGCGGAATTACAGAAAAGAGCGAAAGCCTTCTCTAAAAAACATGCAAACTAGAGCATGAGTAGCGGAAGAATGGATACCCTTCCTAGTCTGAAATTATCTTTGCCTTTGTGTGGGAAAGTTGGAAAAAGCTTTCGCGTCTTGAAGTAAGACTGGTTTGTCTCAGCCTTTAATCTGACATGGTATTAAAATCTGACTCTTAATTTGTCATCGCAGAAAAAAATAAAATATATTACACCGTTTAATGTATTACCGGAAGTATTTAATAAGTATTTAAAGATGAATTTGGCTTTTGAAAAAATTAAGGAAATGAGTAGAATTATTTTGTAATACGCTTTTACAATAAGAGGAAATTTAAGCTGTTTATTAGAACAAAATGCTATACAAGGAATTTATATTTTTAAACATGATCATGCATTGAAGCTCGGATATAAAACTGGATCTAAAGAAAGCTAAATAAAATATTTTTGAAAATTAATTTTCATATTTTTGTTTTCAGTAGCACAAAAAAAGCTTTTTTTTTTCAATGACGTATACGGAGAGATAATTTCAAACAACAAGGAAGAGATAAAAAATTCCTTTGAATGAGTTATAAGAAATAAAATATTATATTTTTAAAAACAATTAAATAAATATATATATATATGTATATAAATAGAAATAATTAAAAATAGAAATAAAATATTATAAATGTTTCAAAAATTGATTTTCATATTTTTTTTAGTAGCAACAAAAAAGGGTTTTTTTTTTCAATAATGTATACGGATAGATAAGTTCTGACAACAATGAAAAGATAAAAAAAAAAACTTGTAAATAAGTTATAAGAAATAAAATATTTTAATAATTACATTTATAATCTTTTATTAAAAGAAATGAAATATTATAAATGTTTTAGAAAATTAATTTTCATACATTTTTTTCGGTAGCACGGAAAATAAAATTTTCAACAAAGTTTACGGATAGATAATTTCTGACAACAATTAATATAAAAAAAATCGTCTAAATAAGTAATAAGAAATAAAATATTATAAATGTGTTATAACATTAATTTTCATATATATTTTTTTTCAATAGTACCAAAAGTTCTTTTTTTTTTTTTTTTCAATAAAGTTTAGGGATGGATAATTTTTGACAACAAACAAAGCAAAAAATACAAACTTAAAACAAGGCTATGAATTTCTTGTTTATCGTCCAGGTTACAGTTCCAAATACGTATAATTAAAATACGTATACGGAATACGTATTTTTCTGATCAATACGTATTAATTGATCATAAGTATGGATAAAAGATACAATTATTAAATGGCACTGAAACTAAATGAACCAAAATATCATAATTAATTTATCGTGTATACATGTTTATTATTAAGAGACATATGACCTTTCCTTGCGTAATAATTTTTGAATAGAATTGTAATAAATTGCGTAATTTGTTATCTAACTGCATAAATTATTTACAATGCCTCGCTGCATGATAATAAATTTGACATTCACATTAAACCTGAAATAAACAAGGCAGCAAAGTTGCTTTGCATGTGAATGTAACAACAACATATTAATTGTTATTTGTATGCAAAGTTTCATTCTTACAATTTTATTCATGCAATTTAACATTTAATCAAAAACATTTGATCCTATAAAAGACCAATTTTTGTGTGGTATGTTAAAACATGCGTGTACCTAAGCTTGTCCAATGGCTAACATCAACGATTTAAAGTTAAGAATCACGATCGAAATTACGGCAAACATACACGCAGTTATATTAACGTGTATATAATAGAATAAGGACTTTTGCTGGTTTATTTTGTGCGTGACTAACGGTAGCTATGTTCAATATTTCAACATGGCTGACGTCATATGTCTGTCATCACATTTCTACATAAAGTTTAATTAATTGTTTAGTTTAGTTGATTTTTATTTGTAAATAAAGTTCAAGTTGATTCAAATGATAATTTTGATAAAATTCTCTTTTTTTTTGAGGTAAAATTTAAAAATAAATAACAAAAATTTGAATAGAAATAAACTTTTATTTGGGGTCTGCTGGCCATGTAACTAGCGCACTGGCATTCAGTGCCACAGGTTTCGTGCTTGAGTCCTAACGGTGCCGTGGATGTTTGTAGTGGTTCGGAATCCACTTTAAACAATAGGTCTCTGTCTAATATGACAATAGGGCGTTGGGAGGACAACCCTACCCCGTAAAAGAAAACATCTACTGTCTCGAAATCTGCTAGTAGGCAGAGGGTCTCGGCCCACCATGGGACTGTTGCGCCAATGAAGAAGAAACTTTTATACTACTCTCACAGATATAAAAAGTATAACTTTTCTATGATTATTAGAATAGTATATTATAAAATTAATAACTGTTTATTATTTTTTCTATTAAAAATATTACTTTTTTATTACAAATACTACTAATAATAAACTATTAAACATTACTAACATTATGTAAAAATCCATATCTTAACCTTGAATGCATATTCTAATTATTAAGACATTACGATTAAACAGTTAAAAGTAAATTCTCCTTCATTGGTGGAAGAGCCCCATGGTGTGCCAAGGCCATCTGCCAGTAGATAGATTTCGAAACATGAGATGCTTTCTTTTTACTAGGTAGGGTTAAACTGAGGTAGACTTGAACCCAAATCCTGTGTCACAGAGCGCTAGTCACTCGGCCATCAGATCCCCAAGTAAATTCTGTGATTGCAAATTAATTCTTTTTTCCTTATTTATCTTATTTATGACGAACCACATTTGTTAGAACAAATCATTTAGGATCTTTTACCTAAAATGCACTAAGTATTTACTAGCTTTTCTTTTTTTTTGTTTCAATGTAATGTTTAAATTATGAAATATAGCTGGAAATACCTTGAATCCAGATGATAATTATTAGATGCTATCAACAGTTAAAAGAGGCACATTCAACAGTTAAAGATTATTTCATTTTAATTCTTCAGTCCACCACGCAAACATACATGGCAACAGCCTTCACCTACTGCGAGGTCAAACTATCCTTGTATGACAGCGATTCCAATCTTCGCATCAAGAGGTGGAAACAAAGAAAAGACCAACCGTCTGCAACCATATTACAGAACCATAACATAGCGGAGATTAGAACACAAAGCGATGCGAATTTGAAGAAGAAAAAGTGCCGTTTCAATGGTGGCTGCCAGTAGGGCGCAATTAATAATCGGCTCTTATCAGAGATGGATACGGTCAAACAGTTGCAAATCCTCGCCTCGCCTCGGTTAAGCGCCGAGATACAGATTTACGTTCTTCAGTATGTGTATCTGATGAACTCGGAAAAGAATGAGCTGCGATATGAATGGATGAATATGTCTGGAATTTCGATCTGATGGCTATCGCATATCGTGAAGACAGAACATAGATCATAGTGTGCTATAGTGAAAGCTCAAAAGGAGATGGCAGAAACAATAGTTTGATTTATATTTAGATGAAATACTATTATCGGCCGGTAAACATAACTATTAAATTTTATAGTTGACAATTTTGATATGCAAAGAATAGAAAAATATAAGGTCCCAGGATTGAAACATGCCCTAGACCAGGGGTCGGCAACCATGGCTCGCGAGCCACATGCGGCTCTTTGATGTGAAGCTGCGGCTCTTTTAGTTCCATAAGCAAATATTTATTTTATCAAAAAAAAGCATTTAAAAATTGTTCTGAATCGATTAATGAGGATTAGGCACCGATTATATCTTCAGTCACTTGTACTCGCTTTTCACCACACTCAAAGAAATAAAGTACTACTGTTGAATATTACCGCGAAAGTGTACGCGCGAAATGGGACAATGGATGAAACATGGTTCCATCATTTCACATCGGAGTCCAATCGACAGTCAGCCGAGTGGGACTGCACGTGATGAACACTAAAGATACTATAACTTCACTAAAAATGCTATAACTCACATACTAATAGTGCAACAGCTATCAAATTTATACACGTGTCTTTTGAACGTTAGGACTAACTAAAAATCATATGGATTTAATACTAGTAGCGACATCTATGTGTCAGCCTACGAACTTTTCAGTCCACCTGTTATTTATTGTTGGCAAGAAAAAATTTTGTGGCTCTTTAAAAACTTTGAAATTTTGTAAATTGCCATTTTGGGTCTTCCGACTCAAAAGGTTGCCGACCCCTGCCCTAGACTGATTAACGCATTATGTTTGAACTGCTTGCTCGGTTCAATTAATGACCTTTTTTATTAAGTCGCTAGATGTGTCTTTGTGGTTCCATGGTGTAATGGTTAGCACTTTCGACTTATAATGTAATCGAATGTGTTTCGATCTGAGTTCATATCTCGGTTGAACCTATTTGCACTTTACAGGATATACTTTAGGGCCAGGTTGGAGATTTGATTTGATTTGTCGCTCTACTGTCATCTTGTACACACGTTACGCGAATTAGACCGGGACTACAGTTTAACTTGGATTCCGAACCACTAACAAACATTCATAACACAGCCAGGATTCAAAGCTGAAGCCTGTGGTACAAACCATCAGAGTGCTAGCCAATTGGCCACCAGATCGCGCACCTACAAGAAGATGTGCAAACTTTAAGAGAACTGTTTTGAATTTAAAAATCACATTGAAGAAAATATACGAAAGCTCCAATTAGAGAGTCGTAGTCGATGCCATTTAACTAAACCTATTCGACTTTCAAACTAATCGGGTACCATACGTATACTTACTACACACTTATACTATAACCTTACTACACACGCATACTTACTACGCACTTATACTATACTACACGTATCTTAAAGTCAATTGATCCCCTACGCTCTAGCACGCTATTAAACACACACTACCACTGACCACAAGTCCTTTATATAAAAAAAACAAAAGCACAACTAAAATTAAAAGCATATTTATAAACGCAACAATATTGCAAGATTTGTTCCTCTGTTTCTTTTTTTAATATGCCTGGAATATACATAAATACTTTCAAAATAGGGAGGTGCAATGTAGACCAACCTCTTAGTGGTGCACCCTGGGCAACGTTCCATACGGCTAAGTTGTCTATAGTTTTCGGCATGAGCACTCGCTGCTATCCTAACCGTTGTCCGGTTAGCTTGCATGTATTGCAATGGAATGCTGGTGACATCTCAATAAACAAGTAATATAAAAAAAAAAAAATTAAGTAAATTCCAACTTTTTTTCACTCTATTGCAAAAAGTCCTTTATAAATAATTTTCATTCATTTTTTTAAGTTTATCTGGCGCCATCTATTGGTAGATAACTTATTAACATCTTAGGTATAACTTAAATTTAATAAAAAACTAAAATTAATTAATTAAATTTAATTAATGTATTGATAAAAAAAAACTGTATTAACATCAAGTGTCATCCACTACGAGTTCAAAAATGTATTTGAACTTGAGTGGATGAATAAAAAGTATTTTACGAACGATTGGAAATTTGAACAAGATATTATAGGGAGAGTGTGAGCTAATAGAAGGAACTGAAAAAGAACTGATCTAATAAACATCTGCATCGCATTGGGATATTTGTCAAACCAAACTGCACTCTTTGTGATTTGGCAGAACTAATGAACTGAGCTCATCTCCATCGTTGCTTGGCACTCAATAGCGAATCCCAGACGGCGTGGTACTGACAAGTTAGAGAACTGTTAAGGCAATGACTTCGGTCAATTTTGTTGAACTCTTTTGCGTGCATTTTCTTCTTTATTTTGTATTTTTCTCATTTTTGTATTGCCTTGCCATTAGAACTTTAACAAAATAAACATTTAAAATAAACTTTCAAATTAGGAGGGGAAAAAAAAAACGATGTACGACTGTTCAAATAAAGTAATTTTTTTTAAAAATGGCCTTTTTGCAAAATTACCCGACTACGTCACTGATAGCATATAGTAAAAAGCACTAACCCCTTTAATTTGAAATAACTCTGCAGTTAAAGTTAAGTTTTAATTGTTTACACTGAAACTACAAGAGGATTTATTTCACGGAAAATATGTTGCCAGACGGTCAGTTCATTTGCGGAATTTATCGATTCGGACACTTTGACAGGAAAGGAAAAACAACAGCTTAAACAATAGGGGTTAATCTAGTTAAATGCGACAAGGACAACTCTATATTTGACCTGCACACGGTAGCAAATGGTGTTATAGATTTTGACAGCTTGACCTAATAAATAAACAAACTTCTGCGTGGTTGATACTTTTTTCCTAAGCTAAAGGATAAAACCTTTTTGTCCGTGTATCTCATTACTGTAATTGATATATTCACGAACGGATCTTAATCGTCGAGTTTCTCACTTTTCATTTTGGTTCCTGGAATTCTTTTGGCTTCGTTGACCGATATTTAACTATAGAACTCCGATGATCTGTAAAAACTACTGAAGCTTGAAACATTGTAAGATAAATATCCTGTAATGAGAATGCAAAACACGTTTTGTTTTTAAGTGGATAGTTTATACTGTCTTTTATTGAAATTATTTTTTTCCCTTTAGTTCATAATAACAATAAGTTGAAAACGTTGTAATAAAATAATAATTATTATTTTAGTTATTTTTGCAATTAAAAAAAAAAAAGGGAACGTTTTTCTAAGACTTCTCACAAATATTATCTAAAACAACTTTTTTTAATGACTTGCAATGATTCAAACCATCGATTTTATAATAATGAAAACGTCACAAATAAAATTTAATTACAATTATATAGAAAATGAAGTTAGCAAAAAAAAACATACTAAACAATTTGAAAAAAAGAAGCTACTTTTGATTTTAATATCATACATTAATAAAAAAAAAATACTGTTTGGTCATTACAGAAATATTGTTATGTTTTAATTCTTAACAAACATAAGTATTTAAATAGTTTCAATTATAAAAATTATATTTTACATAATCTGATAAATTTTTTCTGAGTGAAGTTTTCTATTCTTAATGCACTATCAAACGAAGGAATTAAACAACGCTTAAACGTATTCATTTTAAACGCTTGAGTCAATTAAGCTATTGTTCATAATGTTATAATGTAAAACGCTATTTCGGTGAACCTCTAGTGGAAATGAATAATCCCAGTGTGGCATATGGAGGTTTACGTTCCCCAAATATTCTTTTAAATATATTTTTTATAAAGAAGTGTTCCAGCTTACAGATTTAACACCTTGATATAAAGCGTATACCCAGTTATGTTTTGATGACATTTGTCGAATACGAACTGAATGTAATTTATTTTTTTCTTCAAACCCTTTCCAGTGGAACAGTGGGCTTCATATATATTATGAAAAGCCCTTCGACAGGTTCAGAGAGAGGACAGTGCCTTCTGGAGTGACTTTTAGCGATAACTGCTCCCCCATTTATGCATTGCATGGGAGAAAATTCTGAAAACTCCCACTAGGCAGTCTGGCTATCGATGCCAGACAGTTTTATATACATTGTCACAATCGCTGTCAAGTCTCCTCGTTTCTGAAGCAGTAACTCAACAATGCCGCCAGAGGATTCGAACCTCAAGTCATAAATCAAGGACAAATTTGAAACCTATGGCCAAACATTTGTCTGTTCTCAATTTGAATTAAAAAATAGTAATCTCCCCCTTATGAGAGATTTTTCAGTTTCTTTAGACTTCTTCCAAAACCAGCCAAAAAACGACAGCAGGCCGAGTGGTAATTCTGCAAACGAAAGCGATTGCGTCGATTTCTTTTAGATGAACGCAAAAACCAGTTTGATGTACTGTGCGAAAACCTTTCATGCGCCTGTGTAGACGTAGCTTCAGCTAAAAGCTACGTCTTGCTTGAGCGCTGTAAGAACTTAAAAAAAAAAAAAAAAAAAAAAAAAAAAAAACATAACGTAAATAAATAATAAAAGCAAACGCGTGAAAGTGCAAACTTATGAGCATTGCATTTATTAATTTTGTAAAAAAACCACAGAAATTGTAATAATTTTGAAAATTTTTCAAATAATTTTCAAACATCCATTTTAAAAATGAAGTTATATAAGAAGAAATAAAATATTTATTGAATCTTTTTTATATTGAAATATGCTTTCTTTTCGCTAATTTTATTCATGCATGCCTCTAAAAAAACAAGAAAAATTTCCTTATACGTAACCATAAAAGTCCAATCTAATACGGAAGATTTATATCACGATTATTTTCAAGTTTTTATATGAAGAATATTTAAATTTAAGTAAAAGATATGCATTACAAAAAAAAAAAAAAAAAAAAAAAGAAAAAGAAAAAGTAATAAAAAAAAAAAAAAACGAATGATGAGTAATACCATATACAGCTATCATTTTCAGCTTATCAACCTACCACAAGTGAAATCAAATGAGCAAGTGCTTAGAGGAAACTGGATTTGTACAGTTACAGTCGAAGGATAACGTTACACGAAGTAACAAACAAAAAAATTAAATTAAAAACCACGTTTTGGCCTAGATTTCAAAATTCAAATATGCAGAATGGCAGCATGTCTAGCAAGATGGCAGCCCGTTTACCTTGGTTCCACTTCCATTCTTTAGAATCCTTTCTTCTTTGTCTTTGAACGAACTGGTTCACGAAGAATAGTGATTCTCTGCTGAGTGGAAAAGAACCGTTCACGTGGGCTCGTTCTCATAAAAGTGTGCTCAACGAAAATAAAACTAGTGTTGAAGGAAAATAAAGTGAACGAATCGCTATATTCACGCAAACAAACACGTTCGATTTAAAAGTGAACACACACTCAGCCAGTGGGTCCGGTGAAAGTTCATGCATGTTTATGAAATCACTGGTATTGGAAGGATGAAAAAAAATTGAAACCTGTTAAATTTATGAAAACCCAATTTCACATAAACATGGCAGATATAAATGGGAAGGATACAAAATAAAATTTTTGTCCGTTAGATTTCTGATTATTGGATTTATTTAAATTTCTTTGCTTTTAGAAGAAAAAAAAATAAAATTCCCTAAGGCAAATTTTAAAAATTTCCCGATTATAATATAAAATAAAATTATTATATATATGCCATTAATTGAATAGATTTGTTTAGTTTTGTTGTAGAATATAATATGTTGTGAAAAGAATCAAAATAGTAGTATCTTTACGCCAAATATATTCAAAGTAAAAGTGAATACATACTTAGCATTGCACGTGCTCATGAGTATCTGGAAACCATGTAATATTTTAAATATAAACAAAAAGTATTGAAATAAAAAAATATATTGGAAATATAAACAAAAAATATTGTAAATATAAAAAAAAAAAAATATATTGGAAATATAAACAAAAAATATTGGAAATATAAAAAATTAAGGTAAAATCGCAGAACAGGGGCCGTTGAGATTTGGCGTCAAAAATTCTCTTCGTCAACATCCGCCAAGTAACAGGTTGTGATTGTAAATGAATTGAATTGCAAACAGTACAAGAAACCCGGGTTACCATATTTGGTAATTTATCGCTCAGTTTGGCGCCACAAAAATAGCAACCAAATCCTAACGGCCCCTGTTTTGCAATTTTGCCGAGATTAAATTGATATAAACCCCTCTACTATTCACGGTAAATATGAAAGAGAACAATATATAAAATTTGAGTTTTGATTTGTGATTAAAACAGATATTTTTTTTAATTGCCTTTTTTATTTTTTATAAATAAATAAAAATAATTTTAATAAATTTTATGTCCTAAAAAGATTTGCTAAGTTAAAATTGAAAAAAAAAATATCAATTGCAATTAGAAAATGATACTTCTATCATTTGTTTATTTCAGATAAAGTACATAATAAAAATAATAAATATAACGATTGAATTAATTTTCATAAATAACGGCAAAAAAATAAGTTGTGAATAATAAAAATAGAACAAATTTTTTTATTTATGAAATACTAAATAACTGACCTATTAATTAACTAAAAGTAATTATTAACTAATAAAGGAATTAAATTAAATTATGTTTTTATGTTTATATCAATTCTAATAATTATAAACAACACTCATATTTTTTTAATTGATTGATACAGCAAAAGAAAGAAAAATGTAATACTTAATATTGTAATAGAAAGAAAAATTATACGTCTATCATTTGTTTATTTCAGATAAAGTTCAATAAAAAATTAACAAATATAATGATTGAACTAAATTTCATAAACAATAGCAAAAAAATGAAATTAGAATAATATAAAAATAAACTTTTATAATAAAATTTTAAATAACTGACCTAGAAGTAATTATTATCAACGAGTATCATTACTTTCAAAACCAGATTTGTTAAAAAAATAATTTTAAGACAGGTTAATTTTTAAAATAAACCAACATTTTTAGTTTTTTTAAATGGTGCCAAAATCAGTTCAAAAAATTAACCGAATAAAATATAAGAACATTTAAAAATTCCAGATTATACGTTGTCGACAGTAAGTGTAAATTAATAAAATAACCAACAAAGATATATTTGAGAAAGCCAAGTGCTCTATTTTTGATTAAAAATGATTAAAAGCAAAAATTTAAAAGAAATTAAATAAAGAATATAAGAATTAAATAAAAACATTAAGTTTTAAAAATGCTCCATTGATGGTGCTAAATATAAGTTTAGTTTATGAATAAAAGTCTCAAAATAACATATTATTATATGGTCTCAAAATAACTTATAATTATTACATTGAATGCATAACAAAGCAAAACATAAATGACATTACAATAAGAAGATAAATTAAAAAATAAAAACACCATAAAAGTACAAATAATTTATAAAAACTTAAATTTATAGATTAATTGTAACTAAATAGTATGGTATAATTGTTATACGTATAAATGTAGTAAAAATGTAGCTGTTTCAAAAAATGCAATTTAATTTTAAAGTTAAAAAATACATTTTACAAAATTTTCTACACTAGAAACCTCTACCCTCTTTAGCTGAAATAAATTTGGTTTCCATTTAATCAAATTCTTTAATAAATCATAATAATGCTTAAGCTCCAATGAAATATTGTTGGTGGGTGTATAATGCACTTTTCCAGAAACTATTTTCAGTCACAGTCACTGTAGAAGTTGGAAAAATATTTCCCAATTAATTTTATTTGAATTTTATGTGTTATAGTTGTAAGAATAAGAGTTCTTAATTTTAAAATTAAATAATACATTTTACAAAATTTTACACAATAGAAACCCCTATCCTCTTTAAAAACAAATTTGGTTTCCATTTAATCAAATGCTTTAATAAATCATAATGTTAAAGCTCCAATGAAATAAACCAAATAAATGCGCTTTTCCAGAAACTATTTTGTCTCACTCAGTCGCTATAGAAGTTGGAAAAATATTTCCCAATTCATTTGATTTGAATTTTATGGTAATAACAAAAATAAGAGCGGTAAAATAAATTTATAACATAAGATGTTTCTTAGAAAATTACACACACATATAAAAACAATAAATTGAAGATTTTGATAAAAAAATAAAAAATTATATCAGCCCTTTACCGTCTTTAGCCCAAAATTTGGTTTCCATTTAATCAAATGCTTTAATAAACCATAATAATGATAAAGCTCCAATGAAATAAACTAAATAAATGCATTTTTCCAGAAACTATTTTCAGTCACGGTCGCTATAGAAGATGGAAAAATAATCCCAATTTATTTGATTTGAATTCTATGTTTATATAGTTGTAAGAATAAGAGTTCTGTAAGAAATTATAACATAAGATTTTTAAACAATGAATTGCAACAATAATAAACAATAATTTGAAGATTTTGATAAAAAAATTAAAAATTAAAAATTATATCAGGACTTCGTACACTTTAAACCAAACTTATTACATAAAAACTCTAGGAATCAGATAGTTTAATACATGCATACTTTTTTTTTTTTTTTTTTTTTGGCAACAGCGGCTCAAGATAAGCAACGACTGAATAACGAAAATGAATTAAAAATTAGTTAAGAATTAGTCATTAAGCTTTTCTGGGTCTGAAATTCAGTTTTTTTTTTCCAGATAAGTGATAATGGAATAGGATGTGTTGATTTCTGCACGAACATTGGTCTCCCACGGTTTGCATACTAAATAGTGCATACGTTTACTTTTTCCCAATTCGTGTAAATTCTCCGCTCTTAATGGCTTCTTAATGTCGGCGTTCGTGAAGCAGGTGATCGTGCCAACGCATCCGTAAAACCATTTTATTTATAAATAACACTGATGTAATAAGTTGCGTCGTTTGGAAAAGTGATTTCTTTTTAACAACGTGAGAAAAAAGATCAAATAAAAGTTTTAATTTGGATTTTTTTTTTTTTTTTCGAACAAAACTCTATAATTAATTAAAAAAACCACGTAAATATATTTTTTACACACCGGATAACCTCGTGTTCTAATTATGTATGCTGTGAAAATCTCACCGATGGGCAAACGTTAATGTTAGCTTTCGGGAGGATTTTTATGCATGCATTTGTTTGTTATATGAGATTTATAACTTATCCGTCGAGTCTCGAATAACCATTAATCAAATTTAGCTTAATATACGTGTGATATAAATAAAAACACAGACAGAACAATAAAAACTTTGACAGAGTCAAGATTAAGATTTACTGTAAATTATTATCTTTCCTCAAGAAAAAAAAAAAAAATAAAATAAACCATGGCTTATAAGTCAACCACACAAGTTTATTATTGTTTAACACTTTGGTATACATTACGTTTTATCAATAGCAGTGATCCGTTACTTCCACTGAAAAAACCTGATTTGAGAATTCTAATCCATAATGTCTTCTACCAATATTTCATGTAATATACCGATTTAAAAAAAAAAATCCAAAATGCAGCCAGCCGTACTATAAAATCATCCTGTTCTTTTCCACTTGCCCAGTAACAGAATAACAACGGGAATGAAAAATAACATAATTAAACGAACTTTTTGCGAAATAAAAGATCAGTTTTAGAATTTCTAATATTCATCTGTTTCACAATCCGAAAGACTAGAATTTTTTTGTGTAATTTACATATTTTATGGCTACATTAAGGAATGTTTTGAATACGAAATTAGTATTATATATTTATTGGAATTTCAGTATTTATATATATAAAAAAATTCTAAAGGAAAACAGATTGATTAAATATTGCTAATCGCGTATAAAGAAAAAAAAAAATTGACTATTAAAAATAATTTATATACTTTAACACAATAATAACATTAATTAATGGCTAATAACATTAATTAATCTATAAAAATAATGTGCATACTTTATAGCTCCATTAAGGAATGTTTTGAACATGGAATTTGTATTATGTATTTAATGGAATTTCAGTGTTTATATAATTTTTTTTTAAGTAAAGGAATTCTAAGGCAAAACGGAATGATGAAATATTGTTAATCGCGTATAAAGCAAAAAATTGATCTTAAAAATTAAACGAATATCTGTTGTTAAATCAGTAACTTAATCATATGACTCGGATTGACCGCTAATGTATTTTCTGTCAATAATGTAAATGAACTATTCAATTTTTTTGACATAAATTAAAAGCTTAAAATAAGAAGTAATTGTTTTGGTTTGTCGTTCTACGATCATTTTATGCACACTCTAGGGTAATTAGATAGACTTGAGATTAACGTAGATTCCGAACCACTAACAAACATCTGTGCTACCACCATGATTCGAACCTGAAGCCTGTGGGTACCAAAGGCCAGAGCACTGGCCAATAGGCCATCAATCGCAGAGTAATTATTTTGTGATTTTCCGATTTAATTTTCTCATTGAAATTATGCTTATTTTCATAAGTTTATAAACACAGAAATGATCATAAAATACTTTATATGAACATGAATAAACAAGTAGTTCAAGTAGTGGCTAGTACAAACCTTTCCATTATTCATTTATATTCTATTCAATAACAAAGAAAAGAAATTTTATAAACATAAAAGTACTTTTTTTTCAAACTTCAAGTAAATTCAAAACATTAAGAAACATTATTAAGTATCTCAGTTTAAATAATAAATACAAGTATTAAAAAATGGATTAAAAAAATCAAACTTAAAATCGATTTAAGATTACATTAACTGTGATCAAGTCAAACACAAATCTTCGAATTAGTTGAAAGTTCAAAAAACCTCTTTAAACAAGAAAATATTAAAAAAAAAAAAAAAAAATTCTGAAGGCAGACAACCGGAAATTGCTCAACTCCCCCTTTGCTTTCGACACCATAACGGGACAGCAAATAGAAGTGGACAGTTTTCAGAACAAAAAAAAAAAGAACATAATTTTTTTTTTTGCAGAACAATAGAATCACGTGACCTCTAGGTAACAGGAAATCAGGCGATTACAATTAAAGCAAATGGGAGTAAACTCTAGTCGCTACTACCAGTGGAAAACTTAAGTGGAACGAGAATAATTTTCTCGTTTTATTTTTAAAAACAAACGATTGATAAATAGATCGTCTGAGGGTGGATAGGGCGAGGTTAAGTACTGGTCAGGAGAAGATTATTGTAACAAACAATCCTTTTTATTCATTCGATAGGGGAGGGGGGAGGGTTGTTGTTTGAAAAGAAAAGGGCAATGGAATGAAATATTCTCAGACCTCACATGGTTTAGGTCACTTAATAATTGTAGCAAGGTTTCATAACATGAAGTAAAAGTGAATACTTAAAAACGAGTTCTAGTGCGATCCAGAAAACAGTTTTTTTTTTCATCATTTATTCATAACTGGAACCGTAATTTTGCTTGATTCCACCATAATTTAAATATTATTTTCTGAAAAGTAGTTTTGTGTTTGTGCAGCAACAGATATTTATCGCCGATGATTTCATCATACTTGACACAATAAGTTTAATTTTTTTCGAAACTTTTAGAAATCTGAATGTAGGGTATGTATTTTTTTATTAAATGTTTTAGAAGTTTAAACTGCAATTTACTTTATTTATGTAACCCTATATAATTATTTTTAATAACTAGGACAGCACATTAATCTTGCTATTAAAATTAAACGATAAAAATGATGAAAGATAGATATAAAGACATTTGTATAATATTTGTGTACTTGTATAAATGAAATATCCTTATACAACTTACATATTCTTTAAATATATGCACATTTTCAATTCCAACATAATCGATTGTATGCACTATCGATTTATTAATTTGTTGTTTTTAATTAAATTAATAATACATTAATGTTTTAATTTAATTAATAAATAAATTAATTTAATTTTGACAAACATTATGAGTAAAATGAAGTTCCGTCGATCCAGTTCGATCGATCGAATTTTTCGATCTTTATATATTTATATTTATCTAACACTTAAAAATATATATTACATATATTATACAAATATGCATATAATATATATTACATATATTATACGAATATGCACATAATAATATATTTTACAGATTTTATTTGAATATGCACATAATAATATATTTTACGCAAATGCACATAATAATGTATTTTACATATATTATACGAATATGCACATAATAACATATATTATATGAATATGCTCATAATAATATATTTCCCATATATTACGCGAATATTCACATAATAATATGTTTTAATATGTATTCTTTTTTACTAAAAATATTCAGCAAAGTATTGCAAAAAAACCCCATCTTCAATAATTATGCTTATTTTTACACGTTTTAAAATTCTATGTTTATGATTGCATTCTGTTTAATTTAACATTAAATGAATCAGCTGCTTGAATTATACACAACCAGTTATACAAACATATGCTTTCAGAAACTATGTTAAATGGAGGGGAGGGGAGAAATAACAATTCATTCTTATAGATCGAGCTAAAAATATATGTTTTTTATCTTCAGAAGATATCATGACAGATTAAAAAATTAAATCCTTTTACTCTAAAAGAATAAAAGATACACGTTTTTGCACAATGGGTTTTACAAAAGGAAAAAAAAAAAAAACAATTTAAATTACACGAACATATGCTTTCAGAAAATGTGGGGGAGGGGGTAACAATTTTTTCTCATAGATCGAACTAAAAAAATACATTTTATCTTCAAAAGATATCATGACAGATTAAAAAATTAAATCCTTTACGCCAAAAAGAATAAAAGATACACGTTTTTGAACAATTTGTTTTAAGAAAAAAACCAATTTAAATTTATAAACCAGCACTAAAACGCAACAATTCATCCTATCGGTTACATTTGACAAGTTAGAAAGCGCACTATTTCCTTATACTATTCCATCGATTGTTTTTCCTCCAGTAAAACCAGTCACTGTGAAATCTTACTAGACCTGCCAGATCGTCTCTTTGTTTTTGTTTCCTTTTGAGTGCCAAGAACGACAAACGTCCTTGCAGTTGGAACGTCCTTCTCCAAGAACGAAGTTTTAGAAAAATGTCTTTTATGAAAACCTGCTCCTTTTTTGTTTTCTTTTCTCGTCACTTTTTTTCTTGATTCCGCGTTTTGTCAACTCAAGAGTCGTTGTTCGCATTTCACACTCCAGTAAATTTTAGACACGCTTTAGCCTGCGTCTGGACAAGAAACCTTGAAGAACGCACAAGGAAGTTATTTTTGGTTTTATTTAAATAAAACTATGTCCGTAAAATGAAATTTCGTTTTTTATTATTATTATTATTATTAATGGGCCGTTATTATTATTATTATTTTTACAAAATTAATAGTCAAGTGAAAAATAAAAATATCTTTAAAAGTTGCGCAAATTTATAATGGCCTTTGCATTTCTAGATAGGTTTTCAAAACTGAACAATTTTTTATAGAAAAAAATGAATGAATTATATATCTCATTTTTGTGACGATCACTGTAGTTTATTATTTTTAAACATTATCGGATTTTTTTTTCCCTATATGCATTTGTTCTGCTGTAATACATCTTGTCGTATTTTCTATTGTTGTGTGTGCGTTGTGTCTAATTCTCAGTGTCTGTAGTCATCCCATAAGTAATATACTCATGGATGGAGGGAAAGGGGCAGCTTCTGTTGTGATGGAGCACCCGTAGGTAGAAATCTGATTTGGCTCAGTGACGCTCTTACAGTCATATGAGACCAGGACCTACGACTTAAAGTGGATTCCGAACCACTTCAAACATCCATGGCACCGACGGGACTCGAACCCTGTAGCACTGAGCACCACGGCACTAGACACTCGTCCATTCAGGCCCATTTTCTATTCTAATGAGATACTATAAATGCAATGGATTCATTTCTCTTAAATTAAAACTAACAACAATGAAAAATTAACAGCGAAAACAAAATTAATCAATTAGCATAATATATATATGATACATAATGCATATATAGAAATAGCATTGTTGTTTCTTATCCCACTTGGTCGACAGCAAACGTCTAGACCAAGTCCAAGAATCCATGTGGTCTCATGGAAGAAAGGAAGGGGGGGGACTTCTGTTGTAATTGAGCACCCGTGGGTAGAAGTCCGATTTGGCTCCGTGACGATGACTTTTTAATGGTTAGGGTTGTTAGTCCAACGCTATACAGTCATATTAGACCGGGAACTACAGCTAAAAGTGGATTCCAAACCACTACAAACATCCATGCCACCGCCGGGACTCGAATCCGAAACCTGTGGCACCGAGCGGCAGGGTGCTAGTCACCCGGCCATCAGGCCTATAAATAACATTAAATCATTTAAAACATTATGGATACATAATACATATTAATTATAATACTAAGTCATTCCAAAATAATCTTTTACAATGTGCACCATACGAGTTATTATCATCAATTTTATGAGTTTTTATCATCAGTTTTAATAATTTATGTTTAAACTACACGAATGCTACTTCCATTATTTTCTTGATTTATCTGAATAAAATGTTTTTTAATTTTAAATAAAATATAAATTCATTATTTACTATTAAATTTTTTTACTGTTACATTAGAGATTATAATATTCTTTTTCTTACAAATTAGTAGGATTTTGCAACCTTCTTCATTAGCGCAACAGCCCTATGGTGGGACAAGTCTGTCTAACTATTGGCAGATTCCGCAACATGAGATATTTTTATGGGGCTGGGCTATCAGCACTACGCCCAACAGTCGTATTAAACAAGAATTTACGGTTCAAAGTGGAATCCATACCTCTTTGAACCGTAAATTCGAATCTGAAAATCTTTGACACCGAGCGCTAGAGTGCTACTCACTTGGCCATCAGATCAACAAAATTTTTTACCACCGAAATACACCAATTTGTAAGATACACAATACATTAACCACATTTAATGTAAAGCTATTAATAAAGATATTGGGAATACGTAGAAGATACTATCATCAATCTTCATCATCCATGAAGAAATTATTTTACTCTATTGAAGTATTTTCTGGAATAAAAACTATTTATATTTCCCTTGAGACCTTTACTGAAGTGTAGAAACTTAAGGATAATAAATCAACCCAATAAGATTGGAAAGAAAGAAGCCTTACATGTTACAGGTGGCTTTGGCAACACATTTGATATTGGGAAACCTTATAATACTTGGATTTGAATTAAAGGCAGGAAGTAAACGTACATACTGAACCCGAAATCCCAATCAATGATAAGGATAGAAGCCTTTGTTTCAGTATTACTTGTTGTAGAAATATATAAAGCAATTTTCAGGTGAAAACTTAAGGATTCTCAGTATTAAATATAACACTTAATAAGTTTTAAAGAATGTTAAATGAAATTCAAAAATAAATATGATAAAAAATGTATCTAACGATTTCAAGTATAGGTTTCCAATAATAAAATTAATTTATTTTCCATTACTTATATAAATAAATAATACACAAATAGTAAACAAAAAAAACCTTGATACGCATATATTGATAAATATTTTTATTCAGCAAATAACGATGTACATTTAATGAGAAAAATTAGATTAAGAAATTTTATTTATTTAAAAAATATTATTTATATTTGTAATTTTAAATAAATTTTTTTTATTTTTGTTTTTATAATTTTTTATTGCTTTATTTTATAAAATTCATTTTTTTTTAATTTATTCTGTTAAATTTTTTTTTTTACAAATTTTTTTATTATTTTATTTTATGAAATTTGTTTAAAGTTATTTAAATAATTAATTTCATTTTCGTTTAAGTTTTTCAATATGAACTCAATTATTTTCAAAAAAAAAAATTTTAAATTCGGAGATTTCATGTGTCAAAAAAAACTTTATATATTAACCTAGTTACAATCATTTAAGAGAATTAAATAACAGATTCAGAAATTACAATTTTAAAGATCAAGAGAATTTATTTAAAATTGTATTATTTATATTTATAATTTTAAATAATTTTTAAAACATTTTTTAAATGTATTCTTTTAAGTTTTTTTATTTTTATAATTTTTTTATTATTTTATTTTATTAAATTTATTTAAATAATCAGTTCCATTTTCGTATAAGTTTTCATTATGAACTCAATTACTTTCAAAAACAATTTTTAAATTCGTAGAATGTCACGTATCAAAAAAATCTTATATATTACAATCATTTTGGGAATTAAACTACAATCATTTAAGGGAATTAAATAACACATTCAGAAATTATAATTTTCCTTAAAATGCTAAGGTTTGAATCAGGAAATAATACCATACGGCATCCTATTTCAATAACAACTTTCAAAAAACCATAATAATAATAATAATAATAATAATAATTTGCTGTTTCATAATTGTTACACGTTATTAATGGCAAAACACTTCGAAGAGAAAAAAATGGTATGAAAAAAAAAAGAATATCCAAATTCTACTCATTTGCATTTCAAAACCCACAGTTCCCAATCATTATCATCCATCATATAATCGTGAAAAACAGAGTGCCGAAAATATCATTATCCCAACTTCAGACATTCCAAAAACAGACGAATTTCTCACTAAAAATAGCAGCTCTAAACCTATTTCATTAATCGATCGGCCTCTGATTTCTTCTGTGTTTATGATTTCCTTGATAGAGATTTGAAATAAACCTAATTTATTGTTGTTGTAACTGAACGGGGAAGAAAACCCTTTCAGTAAAGAAAAAAGCACGAGTGATACGTTTTCTTTAACCTAGATCGGCCACAAGCCTTCTGGGTATTAACTGAAACATCAACTTTTGTCTTTCTTATATACACAGCAGAAAAGCGACGCCAGTTTTCAAAGAAAAATAAAAATAAAATAAGGAAAGTTTTCGCATATAAACAGTTTTGAGGAATGACTGATCGGTCATTCCATATTAGTTGTGTGTGTTTGCCCAACTATGGTTGGATATCATATAACATGAGTATTTAGGTTAGAATGTAAATAATAAAGTAGGTATGGAATTCAAAACCTAAAGTGTTTACAGAAATTTAACTACTAAAATTTCAGTAAAAGCAGGATAAGTATTAAGGAATTGAAAAACGCCGAAGTCTTGCGTACATGGAGACAAAAGAGATGTTTATTATTTGTTATTTAACAGACAAAAGAGACAAAGACGTTTAGAAAAAAAAGAGATGTTATTTATTTTTTATTTTAAAGCTCATGCATTATTAGCTGGCAATATTAATAAAAGACGGACGCACACACAGACTTATGAAGGTCACACATTTTACCACTGTAATTTCAATTCAGGTCGTGTAAAAAATAAAGTTCGGCTCACACACTGTGGTATCTGTTAAGAGTCATGCTCAGTTAACTACGGCTTTATTTTGAACACATTTATTTTCACACATAAATAGATACGAAATTTATATAAAAAAAAAAAAATACAGCTACATTCTCCATCTCTATACAACACCCCTTGCATACATGCTCTCTCTCTGAATATTCTGGAATTCTCTTATAAGGGGAAACGTAAGAGAAAGGGCTTAACGTCAGCCGTTGCTAAGCAACAAAAGCACACTCGAAATTTTAGCGAGTCTCTCAGCAGCAACTCAATTGAAATACATAGCTAATGAATCAGTTCCAAAATATAGCTCTTCAATGCATAACAACAACCAAGTTTATTAAAATAATGTAACTGAAAATATTTACTAATTTATTTTCATTCCACTCCTGCGAATATGAAAAGGAAGATATTGGATTTTGAAATTACGTCCCTTATAGCTAATGCTCTTTTGTAAGAATGATCTTTCTAGTTTGATCTCTATGAAGTTAAAGACCAAGCACTGAAATAGAATTTAGAAAAGTTTTTTTTTATGCCATGATATTTGTTTTTAAAAGTAGTACCAAACGCCATTTCAGTGAATTATACCAAGCACAACCAAAATGCTTATACAGCAAAATACATGAAGTGTTAAATTACAATATACATGTTGACTAATTACTATAACATATTGATATGCATATTTATTGATAGGGAGAATTACTATTTTAGAATTATATATTCTAAATATTTCATTTTTTAATAAACAAATCTGTTAATAATTTAGTATTAGACAAATAGCTTTTATAACAAAAGGCCAATCGTTTTATATGGCAGAGAGTGATGACCATTAAATAAATATGAAAGAAATAGGGTGTTTTTGTCTTTCAAAGAAAAATACACCGAAAAATTTTTGGTGCTGTTAGACAAAACAATGCTTACGGAATACAATATAACCATGAAATTTACAAATTCAAAGAAACTGGTATTGCAAAAGCTATAAAAGCAAGCCGTATTAGATGGCTGTGACACATTTTCAGATATAACTACTCAAATTCAACTAAAAGTTGCTTTTTCAACAATTGAAGGCACCCGAAGAAGAGGAAGGCCTCCCACCAGATGGGTTGATTCAGTCGAAAGGGGGTGGGGGTCAACAGATGGCCCCGGACAAAGTCAGATAGAGAAAGCTCATGAAGACTGCCTTGGCCTGTTACAGGCTGTAGTGATGACGAGGCAGAATAACAATTTAGTTTATTTGAAAAGATAATGTTTTTTTGTGAAATGGTTATTGAAGTGAGAAAATAACAACCAATATAGAAATTAACATTAAAAATTGCATTTGTATAATTTTCAGATATGTAAAATATTAATTGATTTTATTGCTGTATATGCATTTATAATAGGTAGAAATAAAATTATCATATGTTGAGATAGACCTCTATAAAAGTATAGGTCGAAACCTCGTCAACCACATCCCTGAGATTTTAGAACATTATTGAATTACAATATTTGCAAAGAAAAATATCTTCTATCTTATTTCCTTTAATTCAATTCGAACTAAGATAAGTGTGCACGAACGCAACCAATTTGCTGTACCATCTAACCCCAAAAAATGAAATAAACGCTTTTAAATAACACTTTCCTTCTTTTTTCTCTAGAACTAAAAAAAATAAATTAATCCCATAACTTTCTTTCCCTTCAGATTCAACTTCCTTATTTCTACAACTCCTTTTTTTTTATACATTCATTGATTGCACCAACTTTGTCTTTACTTCTAATTTATTAGTTCAACTATCTAATAATGGTTGAATTCGAGTTATTTCGGGATTTAACGGATGATCATACTTACCCCAACATAATTTTGATCTTTTTTTTTTTTTAAAGCTGCCTCTCTCAGCAGTGTTGTGGAATTGTTGAACCGACTTTTAAGCAACCAAAAAGAAATAATTAGGCAATACCTAATCGCTAGGTGGGTTCTATAAATAAGTTTTTTTTGTTTTCCCCAAAACAATTTACGATGTTTATAATGCGTGTGCCATTATAATTACAAATGCCTGGAGCATTTTTTGCCAAAAGCGTGCTTGATGGTAGTTAAATATATGCAACTTTCTCTTTGTTGATAAACTTAACAACTTTATTTGCATTTGTAGTTTTTTCCTTTGCATCTTTCAAGATTAGACGATTAAAGAATAAAATAAATTTATTTCCTAGATTTGATAATTATAGTGACCAGATTACAAATGGTCGTATAAGTTTTTTTTGTGTACGCTATATTTAACTAATTTTCATTGAATCCTATCACTAATGGTTTCTTTTAAATATTTTTTAGTTTATGTATGGTTTTAATTAATGGAATAATTTAAAACGAAAATTTCTATTTTTATAATAAAAATTTAGTAAAATATTTTTTATTATTATTGATTTGTAACTATATTTCCGTAAAAGAAAAGCCTGAAACATTTTTAACCATTTATTTAAGGAATAAAAAAAAAAAAATGCTACATTTTATAAAATTAAAAAAATGTCTTAATATGAGTTTATTCTTCTTCACTGGAGGCCAGATGGCCAATTGGTTAGGGTTCTGCCCTTTGCTACCACAGGCTTCAGGTTCGAATCCTGGCGGTGGCATGGATGTTTGTTAGTGGTTCGAATCAACGTTAAACGGTAGGTATCGGTCTAAATAACCTAAAGTGCCCCAAAAATGACCGTAGAGCGATAAACCAAATATTCTTCATCGGCGCAACAGCCCCTTGGTGGGACAAGGCCGTCTGCCAACCGGCATATTTCGACACAGATGTTTTTTTCTTCTTTCGGTGTAGGGCTGATTGCCCCCAATCAGCCCTACGTCCTGTAGTCATATTAGACCAGGACCTACTGTTTAAAGTGATTGTAAAGTGACCTTCTGTGAAGTTTGATACTGAAACACTACAAACATCCACGGCACGGCCGGGATTCGAACCTGACTCCGTGCGCCAGCACACTAGATACTCGGTCATCAGTTCCTTAATATAAATTTACATAAATATATGTTTAATTTACATCTATATTAAATAGTTTATTATGAAAATTTAAATTAGCAGAATGTATCTTTCGATTTCAAAGTTAATTTTCTCATATCTTTAACATACATCAATAAAGAGTGAAAAAAATGTTTGAAACAGAAATTTTTTTTAAAATTCTAAACTAAACATATTTTTAAAAACATAATTGTCTTAAACAATTCCAATGAGTAAATAACACCATGAACAAACGCCAATTACTATTTTTCTCACTCAAAATTCTATAATTTTAAAAATGCATTAAGCTCAAAGAATAGCTTCGATTAAAATTCATTAAAAACAGATTTGTTAAAATAAATGTTATTCAAAATATTTCACAAAGAATTTATTAGTGTTTTAAAAACGAAATAGTTCGAAGCTTAAACATCACGTTGCCTTAAATCAACACAAGTTAGGGATGAAAGATTTCCTGTAATTCAACAAACAAGAACATGGCTTAAACGTCAATGAAATCTTATAGAAAAACAACTGCACACTGGAATCTTATTCAACCCACACCCAAGAAAGAAAGCAAAATAGGAAAACGCATTTGTTTTTCTTCTTCTTTTTCACAGTCATGTGTTCCTCGCGAATGCATGGAATGTGAACCCAAACAATGTCCAAGGTGTCACAACTGAATGAGGGATTAATTTTTGATTTCGAACGCCATTGTCCTGCATTCCAGCTGGTCGAACAGCAGCATTCCTGCAATCGACTGCAGATAACTCAGCGCGACCATTCAGCTATTTGCGCAGAACAACTGGTTACACATTGCAACGACCTTGCCACCTTTTCTTTGCTTGCTTTTTGCCAACACTCTCTTCCTTGATGAAAGGTATCTTTCTTTTACAGAAAAGAATTTGGGAGTATTATTGAAACACATTACTTTGGAAAATTGAAGAGTATTTTAGTGAAATTATAGGTAGGAAACATATAAGAAAAAATTATATTACTAGTATGTCTCTGAAAATGATATTTTTCATATTGGCACAGATAGAACATTTGTGATATTTGATGATAATAATTCATCACTATAATATCATGGAAATAATGTTTATTATGAATTATTATCAGAATTACAAACTACTACCAATTATTTCATGGAATCAGAATTTATCAGAATTATTTCAGTGAATCAGAATTATGAATTATCAACAGGTTTATTTCAGTGAACCAGAATTAACATCAGAATTATGAATAATCATAAGAATTATTTTAGTGAATCAGAATTATGAATTACCATCAGAATTATGAACTACCCTTAGAATTAATCAGTATTACAAACTATTATCAGAATTATGAATTACCATGAGAATTTATCAGAATTATGAACTATAATGAGAATTAATCAGAATTACAAACTATTATAAGAATTATTTCAGAGAATCAGAATTAGGAATTATCAGATTTATTTCAGTGAACCAGAATTAACATCAGAATTGTGAATTATCATCAGAATTATTTAAGCTAATCAGAATTATCCATAACCATCAGAATTAATCAGAATTACAAACTATGATCAGAACTATTTCAATGAATCAGAATTATGAATTATCATCAGAATTATTTCAGCGAATCAGAATTATGAATTATCATCAGATTTATTTCAGTGAATTTTTAGACTATGTGATAAATTATTGATAAGTAAAAATGATGTTTTCCTATTTGTTAAATTGAATTAAAATAATATTAATATCTTATCCAGTTCTGTAAAAGCAAGTTTTTTTTTTCCCTAAAAATGTATGCTGGTTTTAAATAAAATATTTCCATAACAATAAAAATGAATTTCATCACTACAATTATTACTATGGGAAAAAAATCTACTATAAACATAATTTCTCAACCTTATTTGTAAACATTATTCCAACCTTCAGGCGCTTTATTTGCAACGTATCTAAACAAATCATTAAAGAAGTCTTCAATAGGTGATTAATTTTAAGATTTCACAATCACCAATTTCTGAAGGACATATAAAAGACTAATTGGCTTAATGTCGTGTGTATAATTCATAATCTATAAATAAGATAAAAAAAATTAAGCAAAAAAAAAAAGAACGAAAGTGAAAGAATTCAGGAATGACAGACAAATCATCAATCACTATCGATATGTGACAGGTGTAAACACTACTTGAGTAAAAATGCGAGATAAGTAAAGTGTACAACAACTGGAATCGTCATCTAATTTTAGTGGTTAATTCAGCTGCAGGGAAAAAAGGCGATCAATTTTTCGAAGAAGAAAAAGCAGCTGTTTTCTTGCATGAAAAAAAATGTCAAAGTTTATCTAATGAGAGGCGAATGACTCTACGCCAAATGGCGCTATTCTTTTCAGAAATTGAAACGAAATTGTATTTCGTATATGATACGTTAAATGAATTTTAACGCTCTTTATAATAAATTTGGTAAATTATAGTATAGAATGTCCAAGAATTAATTGACGCAATGCAATTTTATGACATCGAATTAATAAAATGTCTTTAACTTATAAGGGAAGTTAATAAATTTCGTTGTGAGATCCCTTGATTGCTCTTAGTTCAAGAGTTACTCAGTTTCATATCATGTACTCAATTTCATAACATGTATTAGCAAGTATCTGATAGGTTATGGAATTAATAGCAGCTGTTATAAGCTACTAAAGTTAATGAAAATTTTTTTTGGCATGCGTTTTATTTGTGACGTACCCAGATGTCGCTATTATTTTAAGAAATTGAAATGAAATTGCATTTCCGTATACTATAAGCTAAATAAATTTTATTGCTCCTTATAACAGATTTAGTAAATTATAGTATAGAATGTTTAAGAATTAATTGACGCAATGCAATTGATGAACATGACCACAAGAAATCGAACTAATAAAATGTCTTTAACTTATAATGGAAGTTAATAAATTTCGTTGTGATATCCCTTGATTGTTCGTAAAACGTCCAAGCTGCACTCAATTTCATACCATGTATTAACAAGTATCTGATAGGTTATGGAATTAATAGCAGCTGTTATAAGCTACTTATAAGATCTCCCATGAAAATTTATTAACTTTTATTCTTACATTTTAAGTTAATAAAAACAAATTATTTCTATATCTTTAATATCTATCGAACACTCTGTAAGTTAAATGGATTCCAATATGTAAATTAATTTTTAATATGTGTTTTAAAATGTTATAAAATTATATAATATAATTATATTACTTAAAATTCTAATTAAAATGTTTAATGGGCTTTTATTTCACATTGTTTTAAGTATTTTATTTATACATTAATTTTAAAATAAACATTTGCATTTGAATCGAATAAATATGTTTACCAACAAAAATTATGATATAAAATTGAAAAGACATATAAATTTTAAGTAAAAACCTCATTAACTCTTTTTTTTTAAGACTGGGTATACATAATTTAGAAGTAAAAACGGTTCAAATATTATGGTTTGTTGTTATGGAAAAGATGATTTATATGAGGTACTTAACTTGAACAACTTTTATTTTGTAACATAAGTTGATTGATAGTATAGTAGAAATATTATTGATATTTGTTAATAATAATAATTGCTAATATTTGTTATTGAGAGTTATTTGTGATTGATTATTAAAATTATTGATATCTACTAAAGTAATTAGCTAAATCTTTTTGTTAATCTTTATTTAAAAACGTAGTGTTTAAAAGCATTCACAATTACATTAAAAATAGTAAACTGCTCTTGTATTTTAATTTTTAACTTCCAGGCCCAAACATGTAACGCAATTTAAAATAACCTACATATTTCTCAATTTTCCAATTTAACTACCACACACGAAAAAAAGTTTATCCAGAAAAAGTTTAGATTGATATCCTTCACTGTAACAACGGAAAAAAATATTTTTGAACAAATATGATCTCTCTATCTCTATCTAAATATGATCTCTTTATCTGATCTCACGAACAATGAGGAAAAATCTCTTGAATATTAAGAAATAGTAATCAAAATACTTCATCTTTATAACAAATTTAAGGATTATTTTCGATTATTAAAATCTATTTATGTAATTTCTACAAAAAAAAAATTGAAAGTAATACTGCATATGGAGATTAAAAAAAATGTATAATTCTTTATTTATCGTTATCAACATAGAGGATGTTTGGTTCATTCACCTTTCTCTGGTATTTAATAGAAATGTCTTTCATTTCCATTACCATCGATAAAATATTAGAACATGATCAGAAAAAAATAAATATGACTTCTATAATGAATACATTGAATTTAAATGGGTGATTACAAAGCCAAATCCTTTCGCTCAAGAAAGAATTTGATTTAGATATTAGCAATTTTCTTCTTTTTCCCTCAGTTGAAACTTGCCCATTCAGTTTTTGTTTCTTTTTAAATATGAAAATATGATAGCTCGAATATTAATGAGTTGTTTTATCTTTCTATTTTGAAAGCTACATGAAAATAGAAAAAAAAAAAATATTCAACAAAATAATTCATTGCACTTTTGTACTCTTTAACCCCAGAGCTGTGTCAAAGTTTGAAAGTGAAAGGTAGATTTCCTTTTTTTTCATCTTAATTAATTCATAAGACCTGAAGAATTCTGAATTATCATTTGCCAATACTAGTGCAATTCTGATTTAATCTTAACGTTATGAATGCGATTATTAAGATGTTATTCTGTAAAAAAATGTAAGTAATTAAAAAGAGTAACAAAAACAAAAAAAATCTAAAATTGTTAGTTCACAACTTTATTATTTTAAAAAATTATAAAAAATAAATCTTAACAATTATATGAATACATCTATTTTTAATATTGTTTTCTTAAGTCTTTTAAAGTACTGAAAAATAATACGATTTTTATGAATAGTCATGCGGTAATAAACGGGAGAAAAAAACTAATTTTACATTTAATTAAATTTACTATAATTAAATTGTCGGAAAATTATAAACAGTAATTATACATGTCACATTTCATAATTTCCATTTTCTCGAATATTATATTCTTCATCCATATTTTTCAACATTCTGATTAATAAATATTGCAATTTAAAGTTGGAATTGCGCAGTAGGGCAATTATAAAAATCCTGCTAATTGTGTAGTAATACAATTTAAAAAATCCTGTCAATTAGAAGTAGTGCAATTCCAAAAATCATTTGTGGTAATTGCTAAAATTGTGCTAATTGTGTAATAGCGACTTTGGACGAATAACTAATGCAGAACTTACGGTTTATGTATCTTTTAACTATCGCAGAACTATATTTAATAAGATTTGCATCAAGAAAACAAATTAAATTGGATTTTAAATTTAGATTAAATTATATAATTAATTATCTTAGATTTAGTTTATTAATTAGCTTAGATTTAGTTTATCAGTCACATTTTACTATTACTTTTCTATTTGCAATGAATTCCAGATAAAATTTGTAAATATGACTGAGGGCACACAGTCTCTGGGTTTTTTTTTCAATAAAAATACCTCTGCTTTACAATTTTGAACCTTATTTAAAAACAAACTGCCTGCATTCCATTCCATTAGGTGGGCCGATTCTCAGACTATTAACGCATCGATACATCTCACTAAAGGCACAGACTAATTGGAATTGATTCGTTATCAATTGACCCGTTGCCGGCAGTATGCAATACTTGGTGAGAGGACATTTGTTTAGGGGGAGAGAAAAAAAATGAACGCGACGAAAACTTTTTCTTCTTTTCTTTGGCCCGTGTCCGTCAAGGTTGAATGCAAAGCGGCAACCAAAAGAAAGCCTTAAAAGTTTCAGGAACACAAAGATACAGTGATAAAAAGAAACAAAAGAAAGTCAGTTGTAGTAGTAATGAATTTGGTTGCTTCATTTAGGTTGTCGATACTACATATTGTTTTCATTATAGGATTATAGGATATTTCATTATATATATATATAATATATCATACATATATTTCATTATATAGATAATGATATATATATAATATATCATTTCATTACATATTGTTTTCATTATATTATACTGCATTTAATTTTCCCTTTTTTTTTTTTTTTTACTAAATTCATAAGGCAGAAATGAAACTCTCGATTATTATTCTGTGGAGCAGCTGGTTGGATAACAAGTTGGGTTTTGAACTAAGGATACCCTATCGAAACCGATAAACAGAGCCCAATCGGAAACTACTGTGTCTATGTCAGGTATAAATACTATAAATCTATAGATCAGAAAGTGCTACAGTGGAATTTGTAGATGGGGACTCCTCTCCCAATGCCATCGCCCAGAGTGTCGTTGAAACTTGTTTTGCAAAATTTGAGTGTAGTGTAAATGCATCCTTTCCCCAATCATCACGGTGCACCCTAGGAAATGAAAATCTGTATATTTGTCATTCGTTCTAGTGGTGACATCTCGGGTATATATATATATATATATATATCTCCCAAATAAAAGTTTTCGAATAGGTCTTGGTTTTCCCAGTATAGTAAATATAGGGAAAAATGATTCATACATATTTAAATTTGGTGATGTATATTTTTTAAATAGATTAAAAAATGTATATATTGTAATATCTAAACTGCAAATTTGAATTTCAGAAAAATTCAGAAGTGTTTTATAAAAGTTTTTTATAATCTCATCGTAATTGACTATATCATACCTTAGTGAATATTTCTAAAAATAAATTTAAAAAAAAATATAAATAAAAATTTATTTTAATTTATATTTAAAAAATAAATAAATAAAATCTAATATCTATTATCCAGTTTTACTTACATTTCATCATATTAAAATTTTTTAAATAATACAAATACAAAATAAATAAATAAATAACATTAAATCAAAAATTTTAAAAATATATAACGAATTATATAAATAAAAACAAAATATTAAATAAATACGCACATTAAATAAACTCGAATTATGGAAAAATAAATAAATACACTCAAGAGCCAAAACATTATGACCACCTGTCAATAACGAGTTGTCAATAACTACACTCAAAGTTTTTGGCGCGTTACACAGCTTCAACCCGTCTTGGCATGGATTAATACCACCACTTAATAACAGTTAAATACCACTTGCCACCTGATCACGTGCCTTCACGTCATCCAGGCGAGTTCATTGCAAAATGTAGGGGTGGTCATAATGTTTTGGCTCTTGAGTGTAAATATCAACCAAACAATACATAAAAAAACAGCTACACGACTGGCTTAAAAATGTTCTTGTGCAAATTTGTCCTTTCGAAAATATACTACCTCAGCGTAATACTAGCACAAAAGACTATTTTGTTTTATGCAAATATGACATCTTTTTTTTTCTGTTCTTTTTTTAACGCACCGGAGTTATATCACCATAAACCATAATCCTCGCCACAAGTGAAGTCGGCACATTTTCGTTTCGTGGTTCACTTATTGTTCGTGGACATTGGATTCGACTGAAGGCCGATGATGCAGTGCTATTTTCAGATGCCTCACTCATAACTTGACGTATCGCTGGATTTACTGATGCGACACCTGCTTTCGAACACAAAAAAGAATTGGTGAGCACGCGCGCGCCATTGTTACCAGGCGAAGGTGATGTAATTGTTTCGCGGAATTTGAGATAGACACCACAATGAATAAAAAAAAAAAGATGCACAATAAATAAGGATTTTTAAATGTGATATTTACAATGAAGGAATACGCGTTTTGAATCGTATATGCATTCCTACTCAATGGAGCGAATTGTTTTACCAATTGAGAAGTACCTAGAGAATGGAATGAATTCCTACAGCCGAATACACAGTAGACTATAAATGGTCTGCAATAAGACATTTTCTAAAAATAGCACACAAATGTACTTATTATTTATTATTTTCACATAATTTTACTGAAAATGACTAATATTTAAGTAAATAATTATTTTTCACAACTTTATAAAAATTTTAATAAAAATTGTAATAAATCGTAAATGCATTTTACTCAATGAAGCGAATTGTTTTACCAATTGAGAAGTACGTAGAGAATGGAATGAAGTCCTACAACCGAATACACGGTATAATACTACGGAATATAAGTCTACAATAAAGAAAATATTTAAAAATAGCACACAAAATGTACTTATTTTTTTATTATTTTTACATTAAATTAACTTTAATGCAAATGACAATAACTTAAAATATAAAAAAAATTATGTAGGTTAATATTTAAGTAAATATGTATTTTTCACAACTTTATAGTATAAAAATTTTAATAAAAATTAAAAATTTTGAAAAAATATATAAAAATTATTATTATGGAGCATCAATCGGTAATTTCAATTTCTTGAATTTAATCTTTCCAAAATAATTGCATGCTTTTTCTTACTTTCATTTTTGCTAAGCAAGACAATTGCTTTTGAGAATCACTTACATTGAAAGACGATTGTATATAAAATCATTCAGCTCCATTTTCAACAGAAGAAAAAATTAAAAATTAAAAATTAAATTTAATTGCTCGAAGATTTACGAAAACTTCATTTCATGAACCATTAATTTTGGTTTTTCCTTAGTTATTCTGTGACCTATTTCTTCAGATTTATGCCAGAGCTACCAATCAACCTTTTTTTTCTAGTTCTTTCCATAAAAATTATTTCATCCACAAAACTTTCATTTCCTGTGTTTCATAATAAATGAGTCGAATATCAACTAACTTTCGTAACTCTTCACTAAATTCAATTACTATATTCTTTCTATTTTAAAAATACTTTCTACAATCACTTTTCAGTTCTTTTTGTAATTAATTATCTATGAGAAAGGGTAATAACTCCATATGTTTTCGTATATCAAACTTCCACTGAATTTATGTAAATGTGTAAGTAATAATAATGTCTCATTTACTGAGATGTGTTTTCAAGAATAAAAATGTTGGAGATGTCATCAGTGAAATTAAAGGGCAGTGTCCTAAACTTTCGATATTAGTTTAGAGAATTTTTAAAGTATAAAAAAGTGTATATAAGTGTATAAAAAAATATTTTTTACAATTTTAAATAGGATCAGCAAAATCTGAAGAATAGCGAGTTGGAGTTCTGAACAATGAAAGCTTGATTCGCCAAGCAATACCCGCCGAAAGTTTCGTATCTAGACCGGAGATGAGGCATGGAAAATCTATGATTAGAAAGTCTTTACTGGACCATTGGATTTGAAGTGATGAAGAATAGAGAGCAAGACCCAAGATGTCATTCTTGGGATATCTGTTCTGAATTGCGTGCAATTGTAGTGATAAAGCGAGGACATGCTTATCTCTCCACCAGAGCTTTCAATGAATTTTTAAAGATATGTTGGATTATTATTGACTTTAATTATAAAATTAAAATAATAACTCTCTTTACAGTTTAAAAACATGTGACAGAAACAGCAATGATTGTCTGGTAGCAACATTTATCCAGAAATAGTAAGTAAGTGAGAAAATTAAATTATGAATAAGAACAATTCATTGCCCTCACATTAAAAAACGGTCAATTTAAGAAAATGCCTTTGTTAAAGTTTTTGATTCTGTTGATCTTTAACACCGAATATTCCCATAGAGGTACTTGGAAAATAATAGAAAATGTCCCATGCATGTTGTAAAAGGTGACTAAAATGGATACCCAGTGCTCGGGATTTAACCTGGTGGGATAAAGGCAGACTTCTTCCTTTGAGTGTCCTATGTCTTTGGGCCGCAAAGTCAATGACAAAAAGCAGCTGCATTTTTACCCTTTATCATGACTCGCAGTTTAAGACATTACTGGCTCATGGACTTGGTTCTATATGTCGCATATAAATGTATATATATAATTTTTTTGTCATCCTTTGCAATCTGGTCAAATGTTTTCCAGACACCATATAAAATCTCTAAAAGTGTTTGAACAAATTTGATTGTATAAAATTTTTAAACAGATTTTAGGGGCAGAAAAATTAACAGAAAAATTTGTGTCCTCAATAGGGAAAATGCTTTGTTTGCGCATTACAGATGGCAATGGCATCAAAGCGAGTTTATGAAATTATGTACAGCTACTAGGAAGTCAAGTGTTCAAATTGTAACTTAATTATTAATTTAAATAAGCATAATTTTTTGAAGCATGATAACTGTTTTCAGTTCATTTTAAAAATGCGTTTTCTATGTTTGAGAAGCTTTCATTTTATAGAGAACTTCTGATATCTATATATACATATTCAACACCGTAGTCTCAGTTTCGCTTCACAGGAGCGAGTAATTTGTAAGAAATAACATGACAGTTTCTGGGAAACGATTCTAAAAACCTAGGTTCTTAACCCTTTTGGTTCCATAGGGTCCTTTTGCCAATAAGACGAATGCCATAGAACCCCTTCTTAGAGTCACACTTTTAATTACGTAAAATGTAATCAAAGTATATAAGCAAAATTAAAAGAAATATATACGTAGTATACTAATAGCATACTTCTGGTCATTTTAAATAATTTATATGTTGTTTTTGAATGCCGGACGTTTAAAACTAATCATTTGCCACTAGAAAATATATATTAAAAATAGAAATACTATTATAGAAATAGAAATACCATAAATAATTGAAATACCATTATAGAAATAGAAATACTATTATAGAAATAGAAATAACATAAATACACTCATGTCCATAAATTAAGGATAATGAAGTTCAGGCAAAGAAAGAGACAGAAGCAAAGCAAATTTGACTTATTTGTAAAGTCTATTTATTAAACAAAAAGGTAAAGAGCAAAAAGATGCTATATGTTTGACATAATTAATAAAAATTGCGATTTTTACTCCCTGGAGCAAATTTCAAAAAAGAACCTATTTACAAAAAAACAGTATAACATGGTTAGTAGGATGGTTAATATGGAGTATGTCTCCCGGACGATGCAATACAGGCCTTACAACGCCGAGGCATGCTGAGTATCAAATTATCAATCTGATCTTGGGGAATATTACACCACTCATCAAGCAATGCCCTCCGAAGTTCCGGTTGACAGGTGGGAGGGGGTTGACGGGCTGCAATTCGTCGGCCAAGCATATCCCACACATGCTCTATTGGATTCAAGTCCAGTGAGTATGCTGGCCAATCCATACGGATGATATCCTCCAATTGAAGGCATTCGTCTACAATGTTTGCACGGTGAGGACGAGCGTTGTCATCCATAAACAGAAATTCAGCACACATGGCGCCCCGAAACAAACGTGCATGTTCTTCCAGAATGACATCCCGATAGATGTGGCCTGTCATCGTTACACTCTGAACATGCAGGTCAGTTCTGGAACCAAGAATAATCCCTCCCCAAACGAGCCATCCTGCCCCACCGTATCGGTGTCGTTCAATGGTGTTCTCTTGGTGGTAACGGGTACCTGGCGCTTTCCATATGAAAGTCCGGCGAGAATCAGACTGCAAACTAAACCTGGACTCGTCGGAAAACATCACACAAGACCACTGCTGAGGTGTCCACAATGCATGCTCTCTACTCCAGGTTAATCGCCGGCGACAGTGAGTTGCGGTAAGGGGAACACATCTGACAGGCCTACGAGCGTATAGACCAATGTGCCCTAAGCGTCTGCACACGGTCTGCCTTGAAACTGTCATACCGGTAGCTGAAGAGAGCTGACGAGACAGGTCTGATGCTGTGCTCCGTCTGTTTCTTTTGGCAGTAACTGCTAAATACCGGTCCTCATTCGGCGTTGTAATTCGGGGGCGACCTGTGCTGTAACATCTACTCACATTACCATCATCTTGAAATCGTTGCCAAAGCCTGGAGATGACTCTCTGGGCGATTCTAAGTTCCTCGGATACTTCCAACTGGGTACGCCCACATTCCAGTCGTCCGATAATTCTACCACGTAAAAAATCATCCAAATGCTTCCTTTGTGCCATAACTATGCGGTTATTGCACTAAAAGGCTTTTAAAGCGCTTGTAAACAATTTTACTTCTTTGCCACCATTCCTTATATACCCCCCTCTCTTACACTCGTCATCGTGACGTAATATCCGCGCCATCTGATGTTTCCTGTAATTTGCATATTCTTCTTCAAGATGTGTGTGATAATTCTACAGGTGAAATTTTTATTTTAGAGTTCAATTTCTGTGTGATTCTGAATTATCCTTAATTTATGGACAGGAGTGTAATTCAAATACCATTATAGAAATATAGAAATAGAAATATAAAAATAGAAATACCATAAATAATAGAAACACCATTATAGAAATAGAAATACCGTAAATAACTGAAATACCATTATAGAAATAGAAATACCATTTTTAGAAATAGAAATACCATTATAGAAAAAGAAGTACTATTAATTTCTATTGGTAATCACAGACCAGATAATATTATAATTTATTGCGCTCCTTCATAATGAGAAATGCTAAATTCACATAGAGGTCAATGAAATGAAAATAATTATTTCTTTTTCATTCCATATCAAATACACTCAAGAGATTCGTGGACCTCTCATTGAGAACCCTTGCTAATTAGCCATAGCAATAGTGTAGAAAACAGCTCTCACAGATGAATTATTGTACCTGGGTGTACATCTCATTTTTATTTATATATTTTTTATGTTAGAAACTATTTTTTTCATTGTATAACTATCAACTGATTTTATATTTTATGACATTTCGAAATTTTTATGTAAATTTATCTCATATTTGAAACAATTAATGTGCATATATTGACACAATTCAGTAAAACTTTATGATCATAATTAAATCTAAATGTTTCGAAATCCGCCAGTAGGCAGACGGCCTTGGCCCACCATGGGGCAATTGCGCCAATGAAGAAGAAGAAGAAGAAGAAGAATTAAATCTAATAAAATACAACAATATAAAATGAAGATATTTGAAAGAAATATAAAATAATACTTTAAACAGAAGAAGGTTATCCCATTATCATAAATATAGCAGAAATATTTGTAATTAAAAATTTGAAGAATGAACTATAAAATTACAGCCGATGAGAAAAATTTTGTAAAGCACTATAGTAAAATTAAGTGCCCATTTTAAATGTAATCTCTTTTAATGTCTTTAATGTAATTTTAATGTCTTATGTAATGTATGTATGTATTCTTAATGTCTTAATCTTTAATGTCCCGTGTAGTGTATCTCTTTTTTAAAAATATTTAAGTTTCTAAATTGAAGCGATTATTTCGGGCAACAGTAACAACAGTACAAAAGCTTCCCTAAATTACGTTCAATAATAACTAACTGTCCGGTCTATTATTCATATATTAAAATTTAAGATGTGCAATAAAAAACTTTTAGATAACAACAAATCATCTCAACAAAATATTTTAAATGTTTTTAATGTTTCATGATAGCTACGATAATGTTTCACAGCAAGTAAGATATACTAATAGCATACTTTTCAGCACATTAAATAATGCATACGTTTGTTGTTTTCGAATACTGGATGTTTCAACCTAATTCTAATTCTTCCTTCGCCACAAGAAACTGTTAGTATATTACAAACAGAAATATCAATATTTCTATTTCTATTGGTTGTGTATTCTGTCATACACAACAGATAATCCTAGTAAATGAGAAAATTTTTGAAAGAATGAAAATCACCCACACACTCTTATGTCGCACGTCATAATGACGTAATTCAATCATTTTGTTATTTTCTGGCGTGCATGTTATGAAATGAATATTTTCAAAATGAGTTATTTATATAGTAGCAATTAATTTATGAATTATTATAGATCTGGTGGATAACTCGTACTGAGGATACTTCGGTTTGAAATCTGTTTAGCGAAGCCAAACCCAAAAACTCCATGTGTAATCTAAGAATAAATTTGTAGAAGAGAAAATTTTGCATTGGACTCCGAGAAGAGAGTGAATACTACTCAGTGGCCATTTTAAGTTTGCTAATACAAGACGTTAGACATTCTCATGGTACACCCTAGATACAACTGAGTCTGCTACATATATACAGTTCTAGTGGCAAATGATCTCATTTTAAAGTGCTCGTTATTGCAATACAATATACAGATAGTTTATAGAGATTCAATTACTTAACGCCCTTAACGTACCAAAACATGCTAGCATAATTTTACTACGTTATTTATATTTAGATTCCAAGTGAATTCATCACAACTTTTCTGTGTATTCTGTAGTATAAAAACACATAACGAACTCCCTGCATTGCAACATGCAACTGAACCTGCTAAATATAAGCCTTTCTAGTGGCAAATGATCTCATATTAAAGTGTCAGTTATTTTAATACAATACATAGGCAGTTTATAGAGATCCAATTACTTTAAGCACTTTATATAGATGTACCAAAACAAGCTAGCATAGTAACGTACAAAATTAAGTCAACACGCTTCACTACGTTATTTATATTTAGATTCCAAGTGAATTTACCACAACTTATCTGTATATTTTGTAGTATATTCTGTAGTATTCTGTGTATCTGTAGTATATAATCTACTATGATTATCTGTTGTGTATGATAGAATACACAATCAATAAATAGTATACACAGCAAACATCCTGCATTGTAGCATGCAACTGAACCTGCTACATATGCTTTTTCTAGTGGAAAATGATCTCAGATTAAAATGTCAATTATTTTAATGCAATACATAGGTAGTTAAAAAAGAGATCCAATTACTTTAAGCACTTTATACAGATGTACCAAAACATGCTAGCATAGTAACGTGCAAAATTAAGTCAAACACGTTTTACTACGTTATTTATATTTAGATTCCACGTGAATTTACCAGAAATCACGCAGCAACAGATAATTTCTGTGTATTCTGTAGTATAAAAACACACAGCAAACACCCTGCATATTTTATGATACGCTGTACTTGAAATGGCACGCAAATAATGCGGGTTGCACTTAAAGAAAGGAAAGTCACCCACCCACTCTTACGTTGCACGTCATAATGACGTAATTCAACCATTTGGTTATTTTCTGACGTGCATGTTATGGTGACCTAAGTTAATGATGGTGGAAGAAAGCATAACCTGAAAGTATTCGCTAATGTAGTCTACATTCCGCCTGATTATTTTGTGTACCGGAAGAACAAATTGATTTGCAAAAAAAGTGGATCGTTTATGAAACACTCAAATGGTGAACAAGGTTTTTACTAATAGTTCTGAATTCATTAGTAAGAATAAATGCATTTCTTCTCTACAATTGCGGTGACTTTTTTTTTTTTTTTTTACCATCAATTCAATTTTTTTCTTCGCTAAGGAAATAGGAAGATAAGACTATAAGATGACAATCCATTGTGACCTACAGATCATTTTTCGAAAATGATAATGATACCATTGCCAAAATTTTTTTTTCTGATTTGAATAGTGTACAATTTACACAGATTATTCCCTATTTATAATAAATTTTTAAAGGAAAATATTCCCCAGGGACAACTTAAAAGTTTAGTTACACAAATTAGAAAATAAATTGGGTAGTTATTGTTAAAGATGTTTTTTGTTCTTTATAGAAATAGATTATTTATTATAAATATTCATAGGAACTTATATAAATCTTTAAAATAATTTTGCATATATGTTCACTTCTTAATGCCTAATAGTAAGGCGAAAGAAATTAGTTCTTCACATATAGTGGGAGTCTTAATGGAAACAAAAAAATCAGAACTTAAATAGAAAATACTAGTATGTTTCAATTTATTTCGATTTCTAGGTACCTATTTTATCGCATACAATCTTACTAAAAACAATTTTAAATTTTGGATACATAACTTGTTATATACCAAGAATGTGCAAACATTTAATGTTAATAATTCTTTAAATCATTACCGAATAATTATTAATGTTAAAGCACTAGTTTTTTTTTTCGATCGCTTTATTCATGGATATTTTCTTTTTTTATAAATAAAATATTTATTAATAAAATATATTTGTTATAATGACATGAATATTTAATTGCCCGGAAAAAGTTTTCGCAAGTTTTTTTTAAATTCATTACCATTTTTTTCTATTTGTCGTCCCTTATTTTGTCGTATTTTCTCCATTATATTTATGACGTACGATTAAATATTTATATCACTGTAACATGTATATTTTATTTATAAAAAAGAAAATATACATGAATAAAGCGATCGAAGAAAACTAGTGCTTTAACATTAATAATTATCTGGTAATGATTTAAAGAATTATGCATGCATTTCAAGAATTAGTAAGTTTTAGATTTATAAAAGTTCCTATGAAACATTTATAATAAATAATCTATTTCTATACAGAAAATGAGGATTTATACTCCGAGCTAGCAATCAACATAGCCATACGGGAGCACCATGATATGTGATTTTCTTGTACTCTTCAGGGAATATGGCAATAACAACAACAACAACATTACAAATAATTAACTTCCATAAATTAGTAAAACAGCAATTACAGCAGATAATAAATACAAAATCTTTCGAAAATTTAATACAGAAAATTGGATGAAAGGATACTAAATTATCAATAATCATCACGTTAAACTGATATCATTAACTGAAATATTTTATGGAGACTGATAGCTGTCAAAAACAAAACAGTTTCTGTATTAGACATACTTATATACCTCAACTCGCGTTTTCACCCATAACGAATTGCCCCCTCCGGTTCAATGAATTAGTGAAAGGATCATTGGAAGCATTCATATCTGCGAAAGCGCTCAGTATTAGTATTTAAGCAATGGAATTCCTCCATCATTAACGGCTGTTCATGTCTTCCCTAGGGAAATAAACACGCACGCAGTAAGCACCACAACAACCCTAATTTACGATTTCTCTCACAGCATCTTTAGTTGCAATTCACCTCCTGCCAGTTTCATTTTAAGTCTTGAATGACTATGTGTAGCTGGATGGATTCCGTACATTCTTGGAAAGATATCGCTGGAATTTTGACCTCCTAATGATTCATTAGCTCCGATTTGTAAACAACTCATTTTTCGGAAACTAAACATCCGTTTAAGAACTTCGGGAAAATAGATTAAGAATTTGAAAATTGCAAGATTTTATGTATTATATATTGCAAAATTCCCAGGCATGTTCATAATATCCAGTTAAATATATTTGTGTTATTTATATTTTGGTTATAAATATATGTGTTACTTTAATGTTTATATCTTTCTTTATGGGCCTGTTTATTTCCTCCAGGCGCATGTTTCAAAAAAAAAAAAACAAAAAACACTTGTATTTAACTGTTTCTTTGAAGCACAATCATTAGAAAAGTATTAGTAATTCTAAAAATACCAAACCTACACATAAAGAATTCAAAATGTCCTTCTGTATTAATGGGTGTTTAATTAATTAATAATCTATAAAGTACGACTGTCCTGTACATCTAAATTGTAGATCATGATCTTACAGTATAAGATTGTATATTCTTGTATTCGTATACACCTTGCTACGCACTTTCCACATCATGATCGCTAGAATTTTAACAATTATTTTTTAAATTCTCACTGTTTGTTTTTATTTATTTCTGGTAAATTATTCAATTATATCAATTACAGTTATTTACAAAATTTTTACAATTACTTTTATAAAATGAAAAATATTAATTATACATTTTATACAGAATATTAAATTAAGAATATTGGAATAAATTGTTATGAAGGCGATTAAAGTACAAATTTATTCCTTTTCTCTTAATATTTTTATTATTACCCATGAAATTATGAATATTGATTTCGAGAGTGGAATTTTTCATATCCTTGATAAATTTTTTTGTCCTTGACCACTTTCAACATTACTTATTGATTAATTTTTTAAAAATATCTTTCACGCTATTCTTATTGGTTTATTTATATTTTTTCATGAAATTTTCAGCATATTTATTTAAATTTCTTTTATAAGCTAATAAATAAATAATTAAATAATGTGAAATTGTTCTAAAAATGATCGTCTGGCGAAAGCAAAGACAATTTTATTCCAAAATGAAAACGAGATTTTTCAAGAAAAAAATCGTTTGGAATTCTATAGTTTTTTTATTTTTTTCGATGGCTGTTATGCGTTTTTTCTTACATTAAATTCTAAATTTTATGGTAACATACGGCCGAGGGTGATTATTTTTATTATTATTATTCATTTTTTACAAATTGTATATTTAAAATGACATTAATTATTTTAATTACATGATAATGTTTTTAAAGGTCATAATTTTTCACAATTGTTTAAAGAAAGGATAAACTTAAGAAAAAAAAATAAAAAAAACATGGAATAACGGATCAAGAAATTTAATTCTTAACGCTCGAAATGATTTCCCACACTTTTATTTTGATCACATAACCTCCCAATCGACGTAATGTTTAATTCTGAGCGCATTCTCACAGAGATTCGAACATTTTTATGCATATGCAAAAGAATAAACAAAATATTAAATATTATCACTCTTAAGCATCGTTTCCCATGCGGATCACCGCGGTGACAGTTTCCAAAACCGCTGCAGGCATTTTAACTATACAAAGCTGCATTCTATTTTCATTATATATTTTTTCTATGGAACGAAACCAAGTAGAAAAAAAAGGGGTTGAATGTGATATGACCTTGGGAAGGTTGCGTCCAAAACGAAACGGAGGAGCGATTCACACGCAATGCGATAAAATAACTGGACGGAAATCGTATTCCACAAAATAATAATAAAAAAAAAAAAAAAAAAATCAAGCTAAAATTGTGTTCATTTAACAGGAATGGTGGCTTCTTTTTATCCAATGAGAACAGCATGAAAATAAAAATGTGCAATATATATATATATATGTGTGTGTGTGCAAAATGAATTACAAATGCATAAGTCGGAACCTTTTAAGATTGCTCGTTAAGATTGTTTTTTCCTCAGAAATTCATATGTTAAAAGTATTTTTGAATGCATTCTATCTTTTCAGCATTTTTAAATGCAATTGTAGAAAAGTTATAATGATATATATATAAGTTTTGTTAGTGTATTTTATCATTTATTAATTATTCATAAACTGAATTCTTTTTGTTTTGCTACTTTTTGTAAAGTTGACAAGAACGTTTAAACAGCAAATTCAAATAGCAGTTTAAATCTGAAATATAAAGATATTATCTTTTTTTATTTATCGCAAACAAAAATGTTTACATATTGGAAACTTACTAAAAAATTAAAACAGTAATAAAGTTATTCTTTAAACTACCATTACTAATTACTTCATTAACTTTTAATCTAAATTAAGTTAAAACGCAAAAAAATAGTAAAAACAGCAATTCACTAAATAGTATACATTATTTTTAAGAAAAAATAGTGAAATTTACAAAATGAACTGGCAATCAATGCGTGACATATGTTTTGCAATGCTTTTAACTCGATTAATTATGTTTAATAAAACCAAAAAAATCGTTGAAAAAGAATGTTTGGCTTTAATTTAACATGCATATATAAAATAAGTAATTTATCAAACATTGCTTAAAAAATTTAGACGAATAATGTTCTATTATATTCTAATATTTATTTATTTCATTCCTCTTAACACTAAGAATAAAAAAACTGAAACTGGAAAAAATATAAATATATTTTTGACAACTTAAAATTGTTTATAATAAGTGACGCAGCTTTAAATAGTTGAGAAAATACAAAATAATAAAATAAAAAATAAAAAAAGTTTTTAAAATAAATATATTTACAAATTTTGATTTAAAACTTCGTTCAATATCGATATATTATCTGAATTATATGTTTATATTAAATTTTTTTAATTATATTATTTTTAATTAATTAAACATTTTTAAAATAAATATATTTACAAATATTTTAAAATTGCATCGATAATCGACATAATGAAATCGATATTATATTTATAAATAGTATATCGATTTAAAACTTCTTTCAGTACCGATATAATATTTGAATTAAACGTTTATTTTTTATTAATCTTAGTTCGGAAAAATAAACAAATATTAATTTTTAAAAGGAAGAAAACTAATTTAAGTAGTTAAAAGTTTTAGTTCCCTAATCGATTCAACCCTCAACTTTAATTTGTTGAGGGTTGAATCGATTAGGAACGATTCATTTTTTATAAATCCAAACTGATAATTTTCAGTGAATACCGATCTTGTTTACCTAGCTTTCATATAGATTTAATGAAGATATCTCTCCTATCTTGCACCGTATTATTTCCTCCTAATTTATGATATATATATTACAACAAAAAATAAAACAAGTTCCAAATACTGCAACAGAAATACGTTCTTTGTCTAAACAAATTACAGAATTCCATACAGAGCGTAAAATCACAGGAAATTATTACTTCGACGTAAATCAATCTTTGGCTATTTTCTTTGTCACGCTCTGTACTTCTAAATTAGTTTTTAATCATGATTTGATCAATCTCAATGCTACAGCACGAGGATATTCCGTCACCTACTATTAACCAGGGTATTACAATAGCAGTTGCACCAGAAAATAACTCGTAACTAGGTGTGGTTGCTATGGGAACGAAAAAAATATCCACGGCGCATGCGCTACGTCTAGCCAATTCAAGGTTGTACGGTGACCTCCACATCTAACAGAAGAATAAGTGCCATTATTTACCATTTATTATTTATTGTTATTTAATGTCAGAACAAAATACTTTGGATAATGTTACATCCGTTTGAGGATGATAGTGCTTCGCCGCCCCGGTATCAAAAGCTCTTAATGGCGGATGTGTGAAGAAATTTAAAGCTTTTTTTCGGTAGAAGGCTACTTGACATTTCGGAAGCAGCGGTAATGCATAGTTCTGGAACGTATAATTTCCTTTTAAAATAATAGACACCAGCGCATAAAAAAAGATATTAAACGGCAGCGATAATATTTAAATTTCAAATGCAAAAGCGGATGTTTAGTTTTTCAATGGGCTTATTGATTACATCAAACCTTTTTTAACTCCTAAATTAAACAATGAATTTTAAATTTCAAACAAGAGATAAAGTTTTATACACTTATTTTTCCTAAAATCATTTTAGCACCTGAACAAATAATGAAAACTTAAAATTCAAACGAGACAAGTGGTGTTTTTTCAATAGATTTATTGATTTCTATGTGGTTTAAAAAAATAAATAATGATTGAAAATATGATTATATTTTTCTATAAGGTATCGAAATATCTAATTTTAAAATATTTAAGAAACACGATAATATTTCTACTTTTCAAATGAAATTTACCTTCTTTCGATTAGATTTGAAACCTGGAAATGTAGTACAGTAGAATGTTAATAATGTCTTATAATCCGATTTAAATTGAAAATATTTATCTTGAATACATATTTGAAAATTTGTGTTCTTTGAAATTGCTAACATAATAATACTGTTAATGAATGGGTGCATATTTTTGACATACAATATACCTTACACTTGTAAACTTTTGATGTGTATCATATAACATTAATAGCTGAAAATTTGTGTTCTTTGAAATTACTAACTTAATAATAGTGTTAACGAATGGGTGCACATCATTGGCATACGATATACCACACACAAGTAAACTTTTGATATGTATCATCTAACACGCCAATCGGTTTTGAAATAAATGACAACAATCATATTGTCGGTATTCTGTTTACAATATTAATTGTAGAAAAATTAAAATCGACTTTAACTTTAATAAAATAAGCAAACATGTATGCAAATGTGATTAACAAAAAAAAAAAAAAATGTAATAAAACATTCAAAAATCAAATTTATCTTCCGTCGTGTTTATTTATGTGAAAAACATTCATGCTTCTCAAAAAGAAGCCATTAAATTTTCATGTAGGACACCGGTTGATCAGAAAGCATTATCGCTAAGGCCGACTCTTCAATGCCTAATTGCAAAAATCACTTCCACTGTGGGATGCCGACGATTTCACACGATTATGGTTATCGCATTGCAGTATATCACTTCTGCCTTCAATTTCCATTCACCCGACAAGATCATCAAGTCTTGTTTGTATTCACCATACATCTCATCCGTATACCTGGAGGACGAAAAACAGAACTAATGGACACAGCAGAACATGCCACCAGGCATTCGTATGGCACCTGGTGTCATGGGCAAGAGAGTGATCTCTTGCTGTTCCATTTCCAGATGCCAGAAGGTACAAGTGTCCCTTTTCGACAACAACCCCTTTCGCTGTTGCGTCACGGGTTCTTCTTTGGCGGAATCCAAGAAAGCCAATAAACGCCAGAAACAGAGAGCATAATTGATTGCTTTCAGCGTCTAATGAGAATACGGATGGTCCTGTTAGAGGAAAACGAATTTGCATGAACACGAAGCCTCATTTGGGGCTGGTTTACTTACAGCTATGGTGTTAGAGATGCCATTTTTCCTACTGCTTGATGATGTATGGGATAAAACAGAATGTGGCCTCTTTGCTGGTAATCAGTAATATTTGTTTGGACATGGCATAAAAATGAAATTACTGTTTTCTTTTTGCACTTTATCAGTTTTTCGAAATCAAATTATTCAAGTTAATGTTCTCAATAAATGATTTGTGGATGTAATGTAATTTTACAAGCGAATTGAATATTCTTAATACATTTTATAGAAATCGTTACTTCCGAGATAGCTGAGATTTTACTGTTTTTATTTATTTGCCAGTGATTGATTATGCATAAAAACTGGATGTTTCGATGCTTAATTATTTTTATTTTTACGAAGTTATAAAGATGTCATAAATAATATTGATATACAAAAATATATAGCTAGAAAAAAAATTGAAAAATTAAAATTTTCAATTAATATATAATTACAACACATTTGAGATCATAAATTCTCAAAAAATTATGCATAATTAATTAATTAGGTGTTTATTACATATACACTTTTTATCACTTCAATAAAATTAAGATTAGTAATTTATAATTAGTATTGAAATTAAAAAGTATTATTGAGTATTAAAAAAGTATTACTAAATATTTTTTATTACAATTAGTATTGAAATTAGTACTTTCAAATAAATTGTTTTTAATTATATTATTTTAAAAACTCATTATTATATATTCAAAAAAGCACTTTCAATAGTTTTTCCTGTTTCTGTAATTTTTTTTTCCTTCTAAACCGATAATGTATTTAATTTAACATAAAATATAATTAATGATATGACATATTTTAAAATTAAAAATAAAATAAATTAACAATTAAGGAAAAAGAAATATTTTAACTGAAATACGATTTAAATGTTTCAAGTAAATTCATTAAAATTATACGAATACAAATAGAGATAATTTAGTACTAAAAAGTTTGCTTAAGAAATAAGCACAATCATCTAGAAATTGAAATTTTAACACAAAAAATTAACGTAGAATGCCTTCCAATTATAAGCAAATTTATTTCAATTCGTAAGGGCATTCAGCATTGAAATGAATAATGCTATATCAATCACAGGATACTCAATATATACAACAGGAAACCCAATTAATATTTATGCAATATAATATTCACGATATTTACTCATTAACTTAATCTCAACCTTCCTCAGAATCACGTACTTCACGACATGATTCTGGTGAGGCCTCAAGAAGTACATCGTAGTCTTAGATGACTATGATTCTGTTAGACGACTCACAAACCTATAATCAATCTCAAGAACGAAGAGGTCTTCTTCTTTTTTTTTTTTAACCCTTTCTTTGGAACATTGATGGCGTGCAAGAATGGTGTGATGCGCATGAGTTCAGTATTTATTTTAAGCTGATGCATTTACAGGTTTCTGAACAAGGTGAATGGGAGGTACAAATTTGATAATCAGTAGATAAAGATTCAAATCACTTGTTTTTAGTGGCATTACTATGGCTGAGCAATCCAGCATAATTCGCTTTTTATCAGTTTTTTAAGTCCATGATTTTTTGTGTAGTTAATTAACTAGTTTTAAGTGGAAAACGCCGAGTTTACTGCTATTGCAAAAAAAAAAAAAAAACTATTATCGAGATCTCGTTATGGTATGTGTAGTATATTTAAATATTTTTGTATAATTCATTATTATTATTATTTTGGATGAACATATGTTGCCTTGGTGTCTGGCTTGTGGCTTAGTCAGAAAAAGATTACTCATCAAATAAAACTGATTTTAATAAAAACATAAATTAAAAAAAAATAGAAATATGTGCTTTTTTTAAAATTGAAAATATCAAAATTGGTAATGAATATCATTTAATTAAACAAATAAGAAATCAGAATAATATGTTATATAATGAATTTCGAAGATATTTATTGAGGTACGTTGTCAAGAATAGGATGACATTAAACAAGTAGTATAACTTGATTCAGTTTAGAAAGACAGGAAAAGGCTTGGTTATTACTAGGATTGGTTACAGGAAAAGGCTATCATTCTTAAATATTATAAAAATGATATTGTAATATAAGTTTTGCTTGTTATTTAATACTGATGTGATTATTTAACATACTAATTGGGATTTTCGTATTTTGATTGTCATTGTAGCATATAAGAAATAATACTACCAATTAACAGCAGAAAATCATTAGATTTTAAGTTTTAAGGAAAATTTCACATTTTTCTGACGTTCTATAAGAATTAAATGTGTTTATTAAATTAAATTTAATCATTATTTTGCATTATATATATTTAAGTAATATTGATGGAATAAATAATTTCTTTTCTTAAATTTATTGTCTTATATACTTTATTTCATCATAATATCCTCAAAATGTATGAATATATAATCATGCAAAAAGAATGATATTTAAAGCGAATGATAAACTTTGAACCTATGAGAGTAAAAAATAAGTTCAAATCGTTACAATAAATTTCCACAGTAAAATCCACAAAATAAATTTTGAACGGTAGCCTGTGCTTGATTTACTGTTCCCTTATTTCAAAAAATTGCTAGTTGTTGTTGTCATGTCCACTGAAGAGTACAAGAAAATCAAATATCGTGGTGCTGCCGAATAATATTGGCTATGTTGATTGCCATCTCGAAGTATAAATCCTCTTCCGAACGATGGTCCAGGCAATGTATGCCTGTTGTAACAGCTGGGCAATCAAAGACATGATGAGGAGTAAGTTCGACATCAGGGCAGTTGCTACATGTTTTGTAATTTTTAACCCCATTAGCAGAAATTTTCCTATTTTTGTGGTGCTTCATCCTTAATCTTGTGAGAACAGTAGCTGTTTTTTCCCCAATAATTAGTTCTGTAATTTGATATTTAGTTTTTAATCTTAGAAGGAATTATAAGTTTAAATTTTGCCAAGGCGTTTTTGCATCCGCAAAGGAGGTAGGAATGTCAGTCTGATCCAGACCTCTGGCATTCTCCGTCAAAGAATCTGCAATTTCATTAAATTCCAAATACACATGAGCAGGAACCAATGGAGTATACACATTCAGCGCAAGCAGTGGATTTGTTCTAAAGAGATATAATGTTCAAGATCAAACTTGAAAAGCCTTTATTAAGAGCCTGTAAGGCAGACCTTGAGTCTGTAAAGGTAAATTAAAAACCAACCAGTGTGATTGTTCAATGAAGGAAAATTGTTTAAAACAAATATTTTATTTTGGTTTATAATGAGAAAACGTTATGTACGAAATGGTTTTTCCATGCGGAGTTTCTAGTAAGACAATAAAAACATAAAATGCAATTTCCTCGTGTAAAATATTTCATAATATATTTAATTTATGGAATAAAAAAAATTTGAATGAGTAAAGATATCGCACAAAAAATAAAAACAAAGAATTTTTGGGAAAATTCTGTTTTAAACAATTTTTTGAAAAAACAACAACAATTAATTATTAAATACTTTTAGACTTTTTTAAAAACACTTAAAATATTTTTATTAAAAACATTTTTTTAAAGAAGTTTAAAATTCTTTTTAACTTTTTGTTGAGTATTTATTTATTTTTTGAAACTAAGTTTTTTGTTTAACATTTCTTAAGTTTTCTGTAGAATAAATCCAGCAAGTAAAAATATTTAGTAATTTACAATACATCTGAAAATCCATTTCCAAAAACATTTCTATGGAAAAAAAAGGATTGAAAATTAAATGTTTCATAAATATAACATTTTTCATTCACCAAATATATTAAAAATAACAAAATATTCACTTTGTTTTAAAGCTATTTCTTTATTGACCTCGGTTTCTACAAAAATACCAGTTTTAACAATTCTCAAAAGAATCTTTATTTTCATGCGAGTAGACAGACAATGCAGTTAAATAAAATTGACAATAAAAAAAAAAAAAGAAACTGAATAATTCATGAATGGTAACTTATTGCCACACCATTTTTACTCATTCGACCGGGCATTTCAAGGTTTCAATTGCGATTTTGAACAGTATGTCTCAAATACTGTAATCAGCAGTATCTTCAACCGCTGAAGTAGGGGGTGGAGGATTGTATTACTGATATAATACTTAAATTTCACTGCAGCGAAACTCTGTCATTAATGGCAATAAAACGCATTTCTACTTCCATAAAATCACTTAAAAGGACTTACCATGCATTGTGTAGAAGGGGCCATAGACCTTACGTTGTTTACGGATATCAAGTATAGAGGCTATATGTGTATTTTCAACTGTGAAAGTGTGGGTAAAAGTGATAATAGTAATAAGATTAAACTTATGATTTTGACATAGGAGCATATGGAGTCGAGAAAGCTCTCTGCAATTCGCAATTCTTGTGTACAGAAGTGATAAGAAAAACAAAAAGGAAATAAAAATTATGAGATCGTGAGGTTGTATCGTATAATAATACATAATTTAAGGTTCAAAAATTTGATGATGTCTATGTAAACTTTGGGAGAATGGGGCGTATATAAATGTAACTTTTGAACTTAATCTTATAAAAAGAAAGATTCAGGTTCCAATCTAGTTCCGTAGTGTTATTATTTGTTGGCAAAATATACACATTGGGATTTGATTAAGTAAAAACATATATTCAATTTGGATAAATAATTAAAATTAAATAGGACAGATAAAAGTGAGAAAGAAATAATAACATTGACATTTTTTGTTGGGCCTTGAACTAAAAAAAAAAGTGTCAGACTTAAAAAATTAAAGGAATTTTCGATACAGTGCCATCAGAATTTTCCGTACCTATCATGGATATGGAAATGTTTAATCCAGGGGACAACCTAAATGATCTTGCGGGCCACTTTGAAATGCACCCTAACTCCGTGGGCCGCATATAAAATGATATATCCGCATATTAGATTTAGACTCACTATAGACATTTTATGGAGTGAAAATTGAAACATAATGAGTTATTTTATTGTGTTTCCTATTATTCTTACATGTAAACATAGATAATATAATAATAATGATACTGATAATAATAATGATTGTAAAGAAATATTAGTAAAAATGGAAAAAATATATAAATATAAATGAAATAAAAAAATGAAATCATTAAAAATATTTATTTTACTAGTGCGATATTTATTTCTCCACTCTTTCAATTAGCTTTTGCAAATCGATCTCAATTTGGGAATTTGTACATCGTAATGGGTGTTGCAGGCTAGCGTCCGTTACGTTTGAGCTTGTTTTGTGTTAGGTCAATTTCATTTTCAAAAAATGATTCAAATGTATAAGTTGAAACAAAAGCGCTAACAACTATTTGTGCCAGATTTATCAAATTGAAAATTTCTCTTTTGTGACGTAAGTGTTATAAATTTTGATTCTGATGTTTCAAACATGTGTTTTAATGCAATATTGTATTGTAAATCAACCATTTGGAGATATTGTGAGGTGGACTCGATTTCAACATGAAAGGAGAGGAATATATTTCAAAAAGTTTGTTGTATTTGTCTGATTCTAAATTAGACAACTAATTTCGACAATTTCTGAATATATGAATGCACAAATAATGCATTTTTTAATACATTGTTTTTCACGACTTTGTCATTATAAAAAATACATTTTGTAAAGAGGGTGATAAATCTCACGGATGTGTGGGAAATCTCATCCAATCTACGGGCCACGGGTTGGCCACAATTGGTTTAATCTATAGACAAAAAAATCCCCCTAGAAATATTAGAGAGGACGAAAATGCTAGCTTCCACCCCTTCTGCAAATCTTTTGTTGTGGGTTATCAAGAACGAAGTAATGTGTCACTAATTACATTTGGTTAATAAGATAAAACTGGGCAACTGGACTTAAGAAATACATATTTTTTTTATTTTATCTAACACAAAAATTATTGAAAATGAAGAAAATAGCTTTTAATTAAATATATTAATTATTAATTTTAAGTCGTATTGTTTTATAATAATAAATATTTTTAATGCAAATTTTTCACAATAATTCTTTTTCGGAAACAAGAATCGAATCTTGAAGTTTAAAAATTCATCTCAGTTAACCTACGATATAAAAAAAATTAACACATATATTCATTAATTTTGTGATTAGTTTGATAACTGTAATTTAAAACGGTTAAATTAATAATTAATGCTTAATAATATAATTTATAAATTGCAAATAATCATTGTAATTTTACATTTTTCAGAAATTATTTTAATTACGACAGCAATTAGATTTTTTATGTATTTCACCAATAACTATTTAATAATATAAAATTAAAAATGTTTTATCCTTGATGAATTATTTTAGAGAAACAAATCGAAGGCTTAAGTGAACAAAAATTAAAATGCCACAACGTTTTGAAGAAAACTGTTTAAAAAACCTACTCTGTATTTGGAAAACCTAAAAGTTCATAAAAAATTTATTTCATTTGAGCATATGCAGAATATTTATCAAACATATTTATCTTCTATTTTGAAATTTATCTAGTTAAAAAGGCAATAAAAGAAAATTTAAAACTAAAGAAAATTGAAAATCGAATATCAATCGATTTCGATTCCGGCCAAATATTAAATAACGAAATTATGAATGGGTTGATCATTCTTTAAGTAAAAAAAAAAGAGAGAGAGTCCCCCCTAATGTAGTAAAATTTATTTTATTATTTCAGAATTTCGCCCCAAAGGTGGGTGAAGTAGCGTATTTGAAAAATTCTGGTGTTTCTTACAGCAGAACAGTGAACAGGAAAACAGTGCTTTGTATCTGAGTGTTTTGTAAGAAAACAGCTGGAAATCCCCCTCCACGCAACCTAATTAGTAGTGCAAGGCACTCTATTACAATCTCATTTGGTTTTCACAGTAGTCTCTAACTCATATAATCAATAAGAATCAAACCTTCATTGCATGCTACGAAACCCACTCAGCCACGAGCAGAGCAACAAATAAAAATTTTTTTGAATTTTGTTAAGCACGAGGGAATAAGAAATTTTGAAGTAAATCGTAAAAAAATGGATAAAAATAAATTGTTTCTAAAACCAACATAAAGAAAACCATATAAAAAAAAAGAAAAAGAAAAGAAAATTGTATTATGAAAGCTATTGAGTGTTATGTTGTTTTTTATATTTAAGAATTTTAGCGAAAAAGAAATAGGGTAGTACAATAAAAAGTGTACGACTCAATTTAAAAACATATTTTAAGCGGATTTATGCAAAAAAGAATTATTGATAATACATTTATAAAAAATATTATAATGGACTGTTTTACAATTAATATAGTCTTATTTGATTCATTAAAAATAAATATCAGAAATGAATGAAAAAAGAAAATAAATTTACTTTTACAAATTGTTACAAATTTTAGAAGATTTATCATGATATCGTATCTACCATTATTTTCCCAGCAAAAAAAAAATATTGGTGAAGAAGATTGCATTTTCAATATAATTTGTCAAGAAATTTTAGTATTTTATTCTTTTCAGGTACTCTATTTTTATCTAAACAAAACAGACATAATGGGCCCATAAATAATTAGAAACGGACTAAAAATAACAAGAACGATAAAAACTAACGTATATAACATTATCTACTAAATATATGCGCCCTTTTTTTTTTTAAAGGAAATTAATGTCATATGTTAATATGCTGAAGCATTTTAAAAAAAAATCATTTGTTTTTGCACCAACAAAATAAATTTGGTCAAAGGCTTTCCTTATTATAAATAACTATGAAAATACGACATGAACATTTAGCTAAAGCCGTATTTTTTTTTTTTTGAAAATTCATAATAAATAAACATTAATAAATACCATGTATCACTTCAAATAAATGCCTCTTTTAAAATAAATATATACCATAATACTCGGCATACCACTCTCAAATAAAGCAGTTGATATATTAACGATAAAAAAAAAAAATCATCAGCCAAATTAACAAAACCTCTGCTACACCGAATGAGAAATTCTTTTGTAAATATTTGCTGACCCTGAGGACAACACCAGCCTCATCCAGACAGCTGACCACAAAAACGTAAACAAAATTAGATACAAATAAAAACAAACAAAAAAAGGCTACTTACTATTTCTTTCCTTAAACTATCCATGGCTAGGTCAAAACTGGAGCGACACTTTCTCAAAGGGTATCCCTCGAAAGTTTTACAAGTCTTTGCACTACCCGCTTCATTATTATCGTTTGAATTATTTCCCGTCTCATCGGTGGGTGTACTGCAATTGTCATCCTCAGTACGCTTTTGTTCTTGGGGTGCACCGAATTCTTGCAAGCCTTCTTGGGGTACATCGCAAATACTCCACCTTTTCTGCATGTTAGCAGTCCTCTCCAAGCGTTTCAGGTAAAATTCCCTGCATTTCCGTGCAACTGTACCTAGCAGGGCTACACCTGGCAAATATAGGGATGGCAGGGTGAGGGTCCACTTATTTCACTGTCACTACTCATGGTGATACGAGTAAAATAGTGGAGAGGATACACAATGTTAGATCGAAAATCGTTCGAATCTTTTGTTGTAACACACTTGGTTAAGTATCGAATCCTTCTTGTTATTATTACCAATCCTCTGGATCACATTTTAAAAGATTATCCTCTGCACGGAAATTCTGTTCTTCAGTTTGAAGCAATCCAATCTTCGATGTACGACAAGTTGTCACAAGCCGAGGTAAAACAACGCAATGCGGCTATTTGTTTACGTCCGACGTGAAAGGAGGCATTCATGGGCTCGCCTGCAAGTTACACCACGCAGCGGTCAAAGCGATTGACGGGGAACTGAGCTATTATTCCGTCGATGCGAACGACTGCCAAACCGCGACCTGTCAGTGAAGAAAAGGGTTGCATCGCCAGGTAAAAATCGCCAACTATCGATAAAGGTCGCCAAGAAGTTACAGCTCGCATATAAAAGAAATGAAACCGTGCCTGTGGTTGTTGCTAGTGTGGTATTGTTTGCTAGTTGATATTCCACTTCAATTTGGCTATTTTTTTTAAAGGATTCCCTACTGGTTGTTAGTCAGCTTTACCTGTAAAGATTAAAAAAAAAAAAAAAAAAAAAAAAAAAAAAGGGTCAAAAGTCTTATATACAAAGTTTTGTATTGATAACGAAATTGAAAGAAAGGAACAGTTTCATTATTTTAAAATTTTAGTTTTATTCATGCAATTTGAGAAAGGAATAGACAACATATATATCACATTATTTATATATTTATATACATATATCAGATTAAAAATATTATAAATTACAATAATTGTGTTAATGTTATTTATATATTTTAAACACACACATCTATATGTTTATATATATATATACATACACAGTTACCTACAGTTAAAGGTGTTGTTTATTTATATTTATTGTTTTGTTATGCTAACATAACAAAACAATACATATAAATAAACAACACTCTTAATTGTAGCATGTATATATATATGTGTGTGTGTTTAAAATATATAAACAACATTAACACGATTATTGTAATTTATAATATTTTTAATGTGATGTATGTATATAAATATATTAAATGTTAAATATTAAATGTTTAATACATTAAAATTTTTAATATTTTAAACATTTTATCTAAAATATTAATTATTTTAATGTATTAAATCATTAAAATGCTTAAATATATTAAATGTTTTAAATAATGAATATTAAGTATTTTAAATATCATATATATATCACATTTAAAATATTATAGCTTGCAATAATCGTATTAAAGTTGTTTATATATTTTAAACGCACACAATAAACAACACCCATAAACACACAAAATAAATAAACAACACTTTTAACTGTAGTATATATATATATATATATATATATATATATATATATATATATATATGTTACAATTAAGGGTATTGTTCATTTATTGTTTGTCTTTGTTTGTTTTATATATTATTATTTTTTCATATTTTGAATTTATTGCTGTTATTATTATTATTTTTATTGCTTTCAATTTTGTTTAATGTTTTTTTTTTTTTTTGTATTATGGAATTTAAAGTTTTTTTTTTCAGATATGATTATGAAAATTAAATATGATGTAACTGATTGTATTTAGTTACATAATATGTTGACTATTTTTTCTCCTGGATTTATTCCGAAATGGAGTTCTGCAATTTTTATTTTTCTTTTCCACAATACTTTGAGAAGTAGAGTTCTGTCTGATTTACTAAAGGTGAACAAATGCGTAGTAAAATCTGCTGATTAATAAATTTAAAAGCATAAAATAAAATACTTGTGTTTATTTTCTTATTGAACAAAAAGGCGAAACATATTCCATTTTCTATCTTTTTATTGAAGATTAAATGTTTTATTTTTTTTTTATTTTGTAACGCTGACAGAATTTTATCTTTAAAATTTTAATAAACAAAATATAGTTTGAAGTTTTAAATTATTATATCAATTTATATTAAAAATATATATTTAAGTTAATCGGGGGTAATCGAGGGCTCAGTGTCCAAAAAATTGTCTATAAGGCATAAAAATTTATTTATTTTAATGATTTTTTTTTTTTAAAAGATTGTTGCTTAAAAATAGACTTTTATGTACAGCATAAATTATTATTTTAGATTCCATATCATAATATATTTTTTTGTTCTAATGTAGCTGGCAAACACTTAGACAGCTTGGTCTTGGATGCCTTAAGGCAAGCGCTGCACAGGTGTTACTCACTTTGCATTACCCAGGCGGCGCGTGTAACTTGAAGATAAGCCACGGACGCGGCGTAACAATGTCCCCGCAACTCTCTAAGATCCTATTAGGACCGGAACCTACGGTTTAAAGTGGATTCCGAACCACTACAGACATCCATGGCACCGTCGGGACTCGAACCCGAAACCTGTGGTACCACTCGGCCATTCAGACCCCCATATTATAATATATAAATTGTTATTTTACTTATGAATTTTATAATACAACAAAACTGTAGTTGTTGTTGCATTACAAAATCTTTCTATAATTCTTACAAATAAAATTCAGTTACTTTTTTTTTTTCTATGTCTCATTTCTTAAATATAATAAAAATATTTTTTTAAATAATTTTATAATTATAATAATTATCTTTATCTTATTATAAAAAGGGAATTATTAAATTATTTTCTATTAAAAAAATTAAAATAAAGCTATTTAAATTATTTGCTAAATTAAATTATCTGTTATTATCATCCGAATAATTATAAAGAGAATTATGGAAAAATATTTAATTGAAATGAATTTCATTAATATGATAACTTATTTGCATTCTAAAATTCTCACATTATTAATTAGGTATGACTTTTATACTAAAAGGAAAAAATATAATTAAATAATGACTATTTGCTCAACAAACTTATTGAAGATTTTGTAATTGATAAACATTTTTCAACAGGGGTTATCTTTTCGGAAAAGTAGATTTTTTAAAAATAATAAATAGATAAAATATTTTTAACTCTATATTGATTAAAAATAAAACTGATTAAAGATTCAACTTCCCACAACGATAGAATAAATGCGGGAAACATGTTAAGCGGATTATGAAATCATGATGTGGAAATTGTTAGATCGACCGGTAATCCCACATGTTGTGCTTAAAATACTAACAGATTAATATGACAGACAATATATCTTTTAGGAATAAAATGGTTTCTCAATCAGGCGAAACGTTGATTATTTATAAAAACAATAAAAATTGTTTGATACTTCCAAATCGAAATTATATCTTCAAAATATTAATTTGACTTAAAATGTTTCCTAATAAATAAAGATGTAACATTCTTTTATAGATTTCGAGGTACACAAAAAATATTTATTTTTTAAATCCCTTTTTATTTTAGTAAATAAATTGAAAAGTGCATTGTAGATTTAGGCGACTATGTTTTAAATGGTATATATGGTTTTTTATATTCCTCGACTATTTCCCATATATTTTGAGGAATGAAAGTAAACAAATAAATAATAAATTAATAAACATACACTTTTTAAACATTTATAAACTATTAATAAACATTTAATTTAGTCCAATTTTATAAAATCCAAAATTTAAATATATGATATATACCAAAAATTACAATATCCTGATCTTGATGAATATCATCATCATATGAAATAAATGATTTCTGAAACGATTTTTTGATTAATTATTAGGAATAATAGGAATTGTCATCATAATAATAATATTGCAATGGCGATGAATGATAATTATGAACGGAGAAAATGCAAAGAATACAGAGTAACAAATATATGTTATAATATTATAACATTTGGGCTGCGTTTCAATACGTTTAATTAATTTAAATAATAAATGCTCAGTTCTATTTCAGTAAGTTGAGTTATATTTTAGTAAGTTTATTTAATGATGATGAATGATAATAATGAATGGAGGAAATGCAAAAAAAAAAAAAAAAAAAAAAAAAAAAATAGAGAGTAGTAAATATTGCATAAATATCCTACATTATCCATAGAACCATACAATATTCTATAATACGTGAAAGTAACATTCATTTTTTGGACCTAATGGCTAGCGATCTGGCGTTTGGTACCACACGTTTCAGGATCAAGTCCCGGTGGAGCCATAGATGTTTGTAGTGGTTAGGAATGCACTTTAAACCGTAGGCCCCGGTCTAACAGGATCGTAGAGCGTTTCCTGGGATAGTGCAACTAGAGCCCGTAGCATATCTTCATGCTGCACGTGCCCCCTGGTTAGTGCTAAATGAGTAACAGCTGTGCAGTCCTTGCTTATGGCATACATATTAATGTCTCTGTATTGCCAGCTGAATTAGAATTTTGTTTTTTCTGTTCTAGGGGGATTAAAATAATTAGAAATTAATGACAGATACATATTATTAAGAAGGTAAATGTATTAAAAATTAAATAAATGAAATTTATTTATTTGTAGCTCTAGCCTTATCCGGCATTTTGAAGCTCTTAAATAAAAATCAATGAAATCATTATCATGTAGTGTTTCGAAATCCATTGATATTATATTGAATTAAAAATTACATCAAAAGGAATAATGGTATTGAGAAAGATCTGCATGAAATTTTTGCTTCGATAATTCACATTTTATTGGCATGCATTTCTAGAATCTTCTACGTTCTGAAAAACGCGCTATCTCGCCAAATATGGACCGCCAATCGGTGAAAAACTCTTCTCTTCATCACATGTGAAGCAGAAATAGACGTGTAGCAAGCAGAATGTCCAAGTCGATTTCCGTAACCAAGACTTGTTTGACCTTCCACGTAGCGTAACGGGACTTTTGTGTTTTTCTTTTTGGACCTCCTTGGTGTTTTACAAAGGTTCAGAATCATTTTTCTCTTTCATAAAAGTTTTCTGACACGCCTAAGACATTGGACCGAACCCAGGTTTCGAATGCTCGTGTTTTTGTTATGCTAGTTCTCCTTGTGTGAAAGGATCAGAATCCTTGAACCTTGTACGCATAACGGAGGAAGCTTTATGTTGAAACAAATTGAAGTCAATTTATGGACATTATTAATTAACGCAGTGGTAATTTCCCAAAAGAATTCTGAAATAAATTCCGTGCATGACACTAAACTATATAACCAAATTATTATATATATTAATTCTATCTTATGATTTAAATAATTTAAAACAACTATAACAGTGTTCATTAAACCATATTGAAGAATAGCATTTTTGAAAAAAATTGGAGAAAAAAACAACTGAAATTTTTTTTTTAATTGTTCAGTTCTTATGGTCTTTTATTATTATTTCAATTCTCAAAGTTTCATAATCCTTATAAATCTTTCCTTTTAAATAATAATAATAATATTATCTTTATATAATAATAATTACTATCTATCCTTGTAAATCTTTGAAATTATTTATTTCTAATTTCACGATTTCAAAAAACACATATCCTTCTAAAGTTAAATGGTACAGGTTCGAATCCAACCATACCTGGTGGTATGGTTGTTTGTCAGTGATATGGAATCCGCTTTAAGCTGTTGGTCCCGGTCTGTTTAGCCTTCGTGTGACCGTAGAGCGGCAAACCAATCTAACGTTTAACTCAATGGATTAACATCTTCTCCCTTATACTCAAGATGCAATAAAACTGCAACAGAGGAACATATTTTATTTCAATGCACTAAATATGTTTATAAAGAGAAAAGCTAAAGCAGGCTTTTGGATACAAAGTCCCTTCCTATTCTTGGTTACTTCATATGTGTGACGAACTTTACTACAAAACCATATCAATAATTAATTTGGATACTTACGTATTAACGGTACCTTGGCGACAGACTTGGCGTTTTTAAGTGTCGCCAATGTAACAGCTACAGATTTGGCGGTTTTAAGTGGCGCCAATATAACGGCTGCAGATTTGCTGAGTTTTGACGCCATTTTGTAGTGCTACGAAAATGCGTATTTGGGATTTGCCAGAAACAGAACAAGATGCAATTTTTATTTTTCAGGAGCGAAATATTTTACCAAAACAAAGAAAATGTCCTATGGCATGAAACTTTATTTTGGTGATCGTAAGTTTTGGAAATGCAATTTCATCAGTAAATGAAGTGTTTTTGACTAATTTGTGTTTAAATACAGTGTTTTGAATTCGTTTTGATTTTAAATGAAGTGTTTTATATATTTTATTATTTGGATTAAAAAATATTTTGAAAGCGTTTTGATTTTAAATGAAGTGTTTCATATATATTTTATTATTTGGAACAAAAATTTTAAGTGTAGATTGGCGCCACTTAAAAACCGTCAAATCTGTAGTTGCGGTTGGCGCGTTTGTACTTTGTTGGCGCAACTGTCGCCAAGATACCGTTAATACGTAAGTACCTTAATTTGCTAGGAAAAATTACGTAGTTTTTGTTTGTGTATGCTATTAACTTGCTATTAACTGGTGTCAGAAGTTGTATACAACATCATATTTTGGCGTGGTGGATTTTTTAAATACTTTTGAAAACAGTCAAACCCTACCGATTATCTGAGGATTTTTTTTATTTGTATTGTCTTTTCTTTTTTCCCCCGATTTCTTCTCAAAATCAATTGGATAAATTGATGTAAAGCAGCTAATACGAGCTTAAATTTCAAAGTCAAGTCCTTCTTCATAACTGAAATTAATTGCAATGCGTAAATAAAATATTAAAGATTTAATAATACAGCAGAAGCAACAGAAGCTGCCTCCATGAGACCACACGGATTCATGGACTTGGTCTAGATGTTGATGTCGACCAAGTAGAATAAGAAACAACAACTTATTAAATACCCCATATTTATAGCATACATTTTACTGTGCAATGGTTTTTATCTTTATTATTATCAATACTAATAATTATAAATTTATTCTGTGAACTTTATTTTACATTTGTAAATAATATTTTGAGAAAGCGCTTATAGCATACACCTTAATGGTAAAAAGACATCAATTTGATCTTATTGGTAAAAAAAAATTATATAGCACAAAAATGCTAAATATCTCTACATTATAAGTAAATTTGTCTATATATACCTCAAAAGTTAATACAGATTTAAACGAGAATTTCCGTGTTTTTTAATAAAAAAAAATCTTTCTGCTTTCGTAAAAAACTTTTAAAGAACATTTTGTAATTTCATTTACAAAGATTAAGAAAATAAATTTTGATAAAGCCCAGATAGATTTTTATCAATTCAATAAGGATAAGATGCATTGATCAATTTAAGTTACATCAATATATTCAGATTTAAAGTTCACAACATCAAAAAATAAGCATTAAAGAAGGAAATAGACCTAATTTATCACTTTATCATCTTAACTAACATAAATGAACTCAACCGTAGCAACTAAAATAAATATTTAACTAGCAAATTTCGCTCACATATTTTTTACTTTTCTACAAAATAGCAATCTTGATTACAAAAGCATGATTAATGGGAATGATAGAAGAGGTCATTGCAATTAATACACACTACATTTCAAAGCTTTGGTTTTTCATTAACGACTTTCTTTCTAAATGAAAATAGTCTTAAAATGCATGATATTAGTATAAATGCGAATGAGATTAAAATTTAATTTATACTGAATTTATAGAGTGGTTTGCGCTACACATATCTGAGGCCATGCGTTTAATTTTAACCCTGTTGTTTCTTATCCCACTTGGTCGACAGCAATATCTAGAATATGTTCAAAAACCATGTGTGATCTCAAGGAGGGAGAAAAAGAGGCGGGGCAACTTGTGATAGATCACCCATAGGTAGAAGTCTGATTTGGCTCGAGACGCTGTCTTTTTTACAGGTTAAGGTCTTTATGTTTGTTAGCCCTACTCCCAATGCTCTATAATCATATTAGACCTGAATCTATGGTTTAAAGTGGATTTCAAACCACTACATATATCCATGGTACCGTCGGGACTCGAACCCGATACCTGTGCTATACCCGCCAGAGCGCTAGTCACTCAGCCATCATGCCCAATTTGAAATCTTTCTTTGTTTAGCGTGATTGATAAAACTCTTCCTGTACATGAAGATTTGTTTTACTGTATTCATTTTGTTACATGCGCTAATATAAAAATTATTACAATATCTACGGTTTTTAAATTTAGAGCATGTGCAACATTGAGTGCGCAACATTGCTTTGAAGGATGGTGTTACAAGTTTGGTCCTCTTTTCATATGACTTAGAGCAAGTTGAGGGGAGGGATGAATTAAATCCGGGCTTATTTAAAAACCTACAAATAATTGTAGGCACACTATATACAAATTTCTGAGAAATAAGCATCCACTAACAACGCATCACAATTTTATATCCAGATGGTTCACATACGTCCACAGACATCTACTTACAGATTGAATAATAAATGAATAATTGTTATCATTATACTTTAATGCGATTTAATAAATAGCGATAACATTATTAGTTTTCAAATTAGACAGCATCTTTTTGGATAAAGCCTATCTAGTTCTATCTAAAATCGCATTTGTTTTACTTAAATGTTTTTTCTAGTTGCTTTAATGATTATAATCTATTAATTATATTAAACATATTTACTTACATACCATTTTTTTATTTTTTATTTTAAGCTATTTTTGTACACATATTCATTCTTAATAATGCAATGTTAATTCTCCTTTCTTAGAATCAATTTCGATTATCTAACAATACTTTCATTAATTGCATCTTTATTCAAAACAACTCTCTTACATTAAGGTATTGCACAATTTTCACATTTTATTGTTGTATTTGGTAATTACTGTTTAATCAATAATTATGTTTATTTCTCAATCCAACCACTTCCGCATTTTATTGCTTATAGAATTTACCCCAAATCACTTTCACTTTCTGTCGAATAATTTGTGACAGGAAACTCATATCATATTAAAATGTTAACATTAGATCATTAACATTTTGTTTATTTTGATAACAAATAATAAAATTAATTTGTGTTTTAAATAACTGTTTTGTTTGTCATCACAAAAATGCAATACTGGTTGATCGAAATGTACGGCTGTAATAGCTTCATAATTTACATGATGCAAATGTCACAAAAAGACATAAAAATGATTAACATTACAGTGTGTATGGAAATTGCGATTATGTATTCCTCACCACTTTTAAGCAAAAAAAAAAAAAAAAGACGAGTGAATCTGTTTTACAAAGTAAAATTATGATTTCTTGTTGTTCTTCTGTTTAAGAAGCCTAATTTTACCTTGCCGAAAAGAAATACGTATAAATTACATAACAAAACATACAGAAATATACATAACAAAAGAAAATTTGATAGAAAACGAATCGCAGCTTATCAAGACTTCGAATTATCCTTCGAAGAAATCAGTACACTTGTCGGTTGAAATAAAACCTAATTTCGTGGTTATGGAATCACTGAAGGCAAAAGTAACAAACTCACAGACGTGAACCATTGTAACAACCTCCTCACACATACCACCGAAAAAGACGACAGATATCTTGTACATGTGATTTTTATAGATTGTATTACTACGTTATGAACTCAGGTGTGTTCTATGTCTATGTGTACCATTCGATATCTATGGTAGCAAGTAATTTGACATATGTATATATTGCTCCGAGTGCCTATTGTTGCAAATGCTTTTGAATCTACATCGCAAAGGTCTATGATAGTAATGGTATAAAGAACGCCCTATAGGGACGAACGAACTACAGTTTATTCTTATCATCATCCTTTCATATGAATCTCAGTTTTTTTTGTAAAGCATCACCACCAGGCATTATCTATCACCAGGCATTATGGTATGAAATGATGTTGTATTCTCCACTGCAGTTGTTCGATATGAATAGCTCTGAATTTATAGAACATGCTGCCGTCTTATCTACAGCATATATTTCAAGCCAATTTTTAGCGAGACAAAAACAAATAGCATTAAATAATCACCAATACTTCAATATCTATTAAATTTCACAACTTCAATAGCATATTTGATCACTATTATAGCACATCGAATATTTCTGATCGGTTGTCACTCAACTACTAATGATACACGGACCACTAATTTCCATACCAGGTACACTTTGGTGAAATGATTGCGTTGATTTTATACATACTTGCTGATGTGAAACTTTTCAGGGCTTTATAGTCCTACAGGAATTCCATAAATGGTTCATTCGTGTCAGTGAAAGAAATATAATATCCAAATACATCTCCAAAGACTCTTTGATTCAATGTTGAGACATGTAGTAGGAGATATTGTAACTGATGGCAGCTACATAAAATATTAATTTTTCACCTTTCGCAAGTCAAATGGAGCTGTATGTATTTTAATAATGACTTTCACAAATATATATTAATATATGATAGTAATAGTATGAAGAACGCTCTACATGGGCAAACGAATGACTGTTTATTGTTACCATCATCCTTTCATGTAAATCTCAGTTTTGTGTAAAGCATCACGACGGTCAAATATGGTGCCACTATTGGTGGCAGATTTCATGACTTTGCATTATGCTTTGGTATACAAGTCTGTCAACATGCATTATGGCATGAAATACTTCTATATTCTACCCCTGCAACTGTTCGATAAGGATAGCTGAGACACACAATAGTTAACAATATATCTCTGAAGTTATAAAACATGCTGCCTTCTCTTATCTTATATCTCATGCCAATATATTCAAACATATATGTCAAACCAATTTTCAGCAAGGCAATGTAAAACAAGTAGCACTAAACGGTCCCCAGTTCTTCAGTCTATTAGTGACCTGATAACCAATAGGCTAATTCTCTGGCCTTTGGTAACCACGGGTTTCAGGTTCGGAAACATGGCAGTGACATGGCATGTGTTTGCTAATGGTTAGGAATTCACGTTAAACTGTAGGTCCCGGTCTAATTAGCCCAAAATGTGCAAAAAAATGACCGTAGAGAGGCAAACCAAACCAAATCAATATCCATTAGATCTCGCAACTTCAAAAGCATGTCAGTTCATTATTATGGCCCATCGAATATTTTTGATCGGTAATAACCGATCAGAAATAATATTAGATATACTATATCTTATTATACTTATATCAGATGAACTATTAGTGGTACACGGACCACTCATTTGCATATCAGGTACATTTTGGTGAAGTGCTTGCGTTGATTTTATACATACTCGCTGATAGGGAGGTTTCCAAGGCTTTATAATCCCACAGATACTCCGTAAATGGTATATCAGTATCCTTATCGGTGGGAGCGACATGATTTTTAAATATACTTGGAAAGCCTTTTTGATTTCATGTTGAGATGCGTAATAGGATTTATTGCAACTGATGACAGCTAAATAAAATATTAATTTTCACCTTTCACAAGTCGAATATAACTGTCTGTATTTTAATAATGACTTCGTCGTGCACCACTTTATTTGTATAATAAATAAGGATATTGTTTTACTTCATGGCTTTGCATTTTGCATGGCCTGTTGTTAAAACTATTTTTCTTTACAATACCTTTCCGTCAAAAGAACATTTAAAATGTGTTCCATATTTTTTATAAGTTTAATTTATTATTTTACCCAACTCGTGGCTCAGTGGTAACGTGCGCCACTGATGAGCATTAGAGCAGAGGTTCAATCCGCTGGTAGCTTTGTTGTAAACACTGTTCCAAGAGACCGTTATTTCTTCAAAAATACCAGGAAACCGTTGTCGTTTGTGATGTTCAGCATCTTGCCTCGTTAGTCAAACTGCAAACTACCTGGTGGAAGTCTTCCGAGTTTTCTCCCATACGGGTAATTCTCCTAAAAGTCCTCCCGAAAGGCCCTATCCTCCTTCTTCAGCGACACAGAGTCAAGTCGGACCTCTACCTACGGGTGCTCCATAATTACAGAAGCTGCTCCTTTTACTTCATTTATGAGTAAATTACTTATGGAATGTTCGTCCCGCACTGCAGAACTCTGAAGATTAGACACAACAATAACAACAATAGTTTCATATTTTAAAAACACTTAGAATAACACAATGCATTTATAAATACTATTCTTTATGTGATCTACCTATATTACATGATCACAATGTCATAAATACACAAATTTTAATAAGAGATTAAATCAAATTATACACAAAATTATTATTGGTGTTAATATTGGCAAGAAATGCCAATTTATTATTTTAAGGCATGATCAACAAATTTTGTTTATTTTGTTTATCTTTCGTATCTGTTGCTAGTTGTGACTAATCTTCAGTTTCCTAAGCATGGCCATACCATGAGTAATCTACTCATGAATAGTGGGAGAGGGGAAAGCTTCTGTTGTAATGTAGCACCCGTAGGTAGAAGTCTGACGTGGTTTCGTGACACTCTTACAGTCATATGAGACCGGGACCTACGGCTTAAAGTGTGACACCGAGCGCCAAAGTTCTAGACATTCGGCCATTAATGTCCTCATTCTTATCTAAATGTAACATTCATATTTTAATACAACATTAGTATAGCATTAATACTTTAATGCAGCATTCATACTTCCAAATACGTACATCCCCCATCAATTTCTATATTGAAATATAACAGTAGTTAAGCCATAATCAAAATATTAATAAAAAAATTTAATGCGATAAATACAAACACGCACACAGTAATTATAACAAAAAATTATTCAAAACCAAACAATAAAAGTAAAGTGAAACTGCATCAGGCGATATCAAGAAATAAGGAAATCATTTAGAAGTGAAACCCGCATGGAAAAACTGCCGACGCAGTAATTGATTAACCAAACGGGAAGCGTCGCCCTTATAAAACTTGCGGAAATGACCATTTTGTCAAGGATGAAAGAGATGATAAAATGTTACCGCTAACTGCGTCAAAGAGCAACGGAAGCGTGAACCAGCATCATTTGCATCATTTAGATTCCCATTTCATTTAATCGCATCCCTTTTTAAATTTTTTTATTTCATGTAAAATACTGAACGTTTATTGAAATTACAGAAAGTTATTGATATTCTAAAAAAATAAATTTCCTCTTAAATAATTTTTTTTTTTCCGTTTCATTATTTTAGTAAATATTAAGCATACAGAATTTTTATTTTTAATATGGTTCTAACTTTGACAAGGACCTGATCGACGAGTGTCTGGCGCTATGTACCACAGGCTTCGGATTCGAGTCCCAGTGGTGCTGTAGATGCTTGTAGTGGTTCGGAATCCTCTTTAAACCATAGGTCCTGGTCTAATACGACTGCTGAGCACTAGGCTGACAATCCTACCCTGTAAAAATAAATCATCTCCTGACGACCAATTGGATAGCTCTCTGGTCTTTCGTACTTGAGGTTCGAATCCTGAAGGTGGCACGAATGTTTGCCAGGGATTCGGAATACACGTTAAACTGTAGGTTCCGGTCTAGCTAGTCCAAACAAAATGATGGTAGAGTAACAAACCAAACCAAGCCTGTAGGCGGACTGCTTTGGTCTACTATGGGGCTGTAATGCCAGAGAATTAGTTATAATTTTGACAACTGAAATTTTCAGAATATGTATTTTAAGCGACTGGCAACCGTTGCTTTATAATGGCTAATCAACTGAACATTTTAAAATGTAAGTTTAAAATAAATATTCATGAAAAATTAATGAATATTTCCTTTCCTTTTCTTATTTGCAAACGCTTTAGGCTTTCTAAGTACTAAAATTCTTGATTGGAAAAAGTAAAATTTAAAAAAATCTAATTTTTTTTTGTTTAATTATATTATTAAATATTATACTAATAGAATTTTTAATTTAAATAGGGCGGAATTAACAATACCATAATTTCATGGGTAATAAACACTTTCCTAAATTGTTCATTATTGATAGACAGTCCATCAGCGACTCTTACATGTCTAATGATCTGAAAGTTTCTGAAATGGATCTTGAGCTTATTGTTCCATGTAATAAGAAAGTTTTTCTGAGGCAAAGCTAAAATCTTTTTGCAATTGCCCCTATTTTTGAAAGATATAGATTGAGATATAGATTATATATCTATATATATCTAAGATATAGATTATATATCTATATATATCTAAGATATAGATTATATATCTATATATATCTAAGATATAGATTATATATCTATATATATCTAAGATACAGATTATATATCTATATATATCTAAGATATAGATTATTTTTGAAAGATAGCTCCCTGATTGGCTCCATGTATATACTGATGGATCTGCTGATCCCATTACGGGAAATGTTGGTACTGGGGCCTTTTTCCAATTATTTCAACTCAAAAAATGTAGGGGCCTTTAGTGACAATTTTGATGGCGAGATCTCGCAGTGCTTACTTGCCTCCGAGGTTACTTCTTGTGCCCGAGATTTTACTTTCAGGAAAAAACAGTTTTCGTCATTGATTACCAGACTCAATTGGGATTTTGGTTAATAGAAAGTATTCCTCCTCTTCCGAAGGAGTTATTTGTAAAATTCTATTAATCCTGTTATCGAAAATGGAAGGAAAATTGTTTTGCTATGGATCTCAAGTCATGTTGAGTTTCCCGGCAATGAACAGATAGATCCACTTGCAAATTCGGCCTTGCTTTTGTCACAACACCATTTACCCCACTTCTTAAGAAACTATAAATCATTGATCAAGGCCAAATTTAAGGACATAAGAAAACTCCAATATAGTAATATTGCTGTTGGGAAAAGTTGGGGGGGGTGTCATTTACAAGATAAGAACAGGATTCTCTCGATTTACCGAGAAGGACCACCGTCGCCTGTTTTCGCATGTTGACTCCAGCATCATCTCGATAAAAGAGGTGTAGCAACTTCTGCCTCATGCCCTCTGAGTAGGGATGACTCTATGAATGGACGGCATCACCTTATTTGCTCCAAGTCAAAAGATGTTTACACTGGAGATGCTTCTCATTTTAGTCTTTCGCACTTATATTGGACAGCGTATGGCCGACTGGCCCAGGCTGGGCATAGGATAAAAAATATTTTTCTGGACACAAAGAAAGACAGTTGCAGATAGGACAACGAAAGGAACCTCTCCTTTACAAAAAACTAGACAAAGTGCGGGACACATCATACAAAATGCCAGAGATGAATTTAAAAATATTACAAGAATTCTAAGCTAATAATTATTAGTGATATCAAGGATTTGTTGTCTTTAGCAATTATGATAACAAATCATTGAAAAAATGTCATCCCTGTTTTATGCACCGTAGTTCTTAAATGAATATACTTCGGTGTCCACTATTTTAAATTTATAACATAATGCTTTTAAATAATTGTAACATCAAAAACGCTTTTTTTGAAACTGAAAAAAAACCTGAGTAACATGCAATGGATATAAAAACAGAACTCTGATTGGTATATGGTAAGTCAAAGAATGAGTGCGAATCGCCAGTGGATTACAGGCAGGAAATTAAGACAATTATGGCTAGATGACAGATGTTTCATGCATGAATTTTTTCTTATAAACAAAAAGGAATAATGTTCTAATTCCACTTGTAAATGAAACTTTCAAAAAAGATAATTCCATTCTGTAAGTATAACAAATTTCAGTAAGTAAGATTAAAAACTTTAGAAAAAGTAAAAAATAAAATTTTATTAAACAAAGATGTAGAGCAATTAAAAAAATTATATTCTTACTTATTTCCTTTATAAATTAGATTTCTTCACAAACAAGATTTTCTTGCTTTATAGTATTGCATATAAAATAAATTTTAAATCGAATTTTTACAAAAATTTTTTTTATCCACCGTCTCTGACCTCTCGGTCATTAGTCGACGAGCAGCCCAATACAGTACAAAACAACAAAGCAGTCACTAAAGGCATTGATAGTAACACAAAAAGGAATACAGTCAAGAACAGTTGGGCAAATGATAAGGTGTTCTCCAGCCATGGGCACGCCATAGTCACAAAGGGGACAGATATTTGTAGCAGCCAGTCTTATTTTATAAAGGTGACTCTGCAAGTAACCATGACCAGTGACAAATCTAAAGCAGGCCATGCCGACCCGCTCTAAGCAAGGTACTGGGAATACTTGTTGACTTATTCTATAGGGAATTCCACTTTTTCTCAGAAGTCTTTTCTTTATAAAGATTGAAAAGGTTGTATTTAATAGAGAAATATATATATCGCCTAATATAACGCAAAGGCAAAAGAAGATCAGGTTGTAACATTTCTGATCCATTCTCGGCCAATATATCAGCCTGCTCATTTTCATGTATCCCGCAATGGCTTGGAACCCACTGCAGAGCAATGAATTTCCAGGTGTTTTTCAACAGCCTTTCTATCTTCACTGTGCATTTTTACAAAAGTGATCGAATTCTTATTAGAGCATTAAACAAACATGCGCAAATAGAACAGTAACGAAAAAAAAAGAAAAACTTTTTATTGCAGGGAAATTCACATGTTTTTTATGCTCCAGGTGAAGATGAAGAAGTATTGTTTTAGTTTATTCAGCTTTGATCCTCGTGTGTTGCAAATAAAACGAACAATCAAAAATACCTAGATTTTTTGCCTGCTGACACGAATAATATAATTGAAGAATATTATTTTTTTTGTGTGCAGGGTTTGCTTAATCTCGCCCTTTTTATATAGGTTTTAGTTCTTTAATATTATTTTTGAGCTGAAAATAGAAATAAAGTTTCACATGATAACCTATGTTACGTGAAAGTGAATTGTATATTCTCACATTCATTTTTTTCCAGAAAAGAAAATTAAGTCTTCCTATTATAAAAAAAAAAAAAAGACTTTGCCAATGAAACATTTTCACTTCTCTCCCATTTTATGGTACAGCCTCACCAAACAATTTAATTTTTGAAAATTGTTTTACATTCATCAAATCAAAAGATAATTTTTGAAAATTGTTTTACATTCATCAAATCAGAGATGCTCGCCAAACAATTTAATTTTTGAATTTTTTTACATTCATCGAATCAACCAAAGTTCAATCAACCGATGCTCACCAAAAGATTTAATTTTTGAAAATTGTTTTACATTCATCAAATCAGAGATACTCATGAAACAATTTAAGTTTGAAAAATTGTTTTACATTTATCAAATCAAAGATGCTCACCAAACAATTTCCTTAATAAAAATTGTTTCACATTCATGAAATCAAAAGATACTCTCACAAACAATTTAATTTTTGAAAATTCTTTTGCTTTCATTCATCAAATTAAAGATGCGTATCAAACAATTTCATTTTTTGAAATTTGTTTTACATTCATCAAATCAAAAAGATGCTCACCAATTTAATTTTTGAAAATTGTTTTACATTCATGAAATCAAAAGATGCTCACCAATATAATTTTTGAAAATTGCTTTGCATTCATCAAATCAAAAAGATGCTCACCAAAAAGATGAATGTAAACAATTTAATTTTTGAAAATTGTTTTACATTCCTCCAATCAAAGATGCCCACCAAACAATTTAACTTTTGAAAATTGTTTTACATTCATCAAATCAAAGATACCCTCCAAGCAATTTAATTTTTGAAAATTGTTTGACATTCCTCAAATCAAAGATGCTGACCAAGCAATGTAATTTTTGATAATTGTTTGACATTCCTCAAATCAAAGATGCTGACCAAGCAATTTAATTTTTGAAAATTGTTTTACATTCCTCAAATCAAAGATGCTGACCAAGTAATGTAATTTTTGATAATTGTTAATTGAAAATTTAATTTGTTGTTTGAAAATTTAGAAGTATTAATGTAAAATTAATTAAATAAGGTAACTGACGTCTTTTGAAGTTTATGAAGTCTAATTAATTCAAAAAAATTGCTTGATTGCTCCTGAAAATTAATTTATTATGAAATAGTACACTTTTGAATGACGACAAAATTATATATGCCACAAAATAATAATGATAATTATGCCTCTACTTTATAAAATGCATATAATAATAATCAATTTTGTTAAGTATACATATCTATGCTACATTATTTTTGTTATATATACTTGTGTGTATAATTTTTATTATAATTCCTAACTATAGCACTCATATACAAAATAGGCAAAAAAAAAGTATCGAATGTAAAATTAGTAAAGGTAATTGACATTTTAATAAAAGGGCTAAACAATTGCTTGATTGTCCCTGAAAATTATTTATTACGAAATAGCACACTTTTTCATTGACGGCAAAATTGATTTTTGTAATTTGAAAAATCTGAAGCGTATATAACAACAATACTTATAATCAAATATAACTTATTACAAAAATGAAATAAAGTCCCAAATTATTTAGTTTTATGAGGTCGCACTTTTAAACTTAAACAACTGGAAAATTACTAAGGAAAAAAATTACTTATTGAGAAAAAAAAAAAAAATACATATTTCTTCAATAACAAGCTAACTGAACTTGCAATTTGAAAAAAAAACCGCATTTTTTTTTTCTATTACTCTCTTCCCCCACCCACATCCTTTTGTTTTCATTTTTTTTTTCCTTTCAGCGGTTACTTACCGCTTGAATAGATATCTCCGAATTAGTCATCGCACGTTACAAATGATGCAATGAAATACGAATCATAACAAAAATTGCACCAAGACTCGATTCGATTTTTACTCGCTCCAATTCGTTCAAGACTCGATCATTTCTTTATAATTGTTGCTACTCATTTTTACCTGCTTTAACACCAAAACGAAATGGGTGTCATTAGATTCGGATAATCGAGTTCAACGAATTCAGAAAGAAATTCTCTAAGGGAACAGTACATTAAATCACTTTTACTTAGAATATTACCATCCCTGATATCATTAACGAAACCTGCAATTATTAATTTAGAGGTTGAAGATCTAGTTCAGCACTTTCGTTTCCAGATTAAAGCCTACTTAGGCGACCATTTTTATGGAAGTTTAAGAGCATCATTTAAAACTAATGGTTAGAAGAACTTGTATTAAAAAGCATTTATATGGCAATGCCTATTTGCTGATTGCAGAAAACTTTTTATTTATTTACTTATTTATAAAAATAATTTTAGTATAGTTTATTTTACATTATAATTTTTTAAATTATTAATTAACAACAACAACAACAAAAAAAAAAAAAAAACTATTAACCTTGATGTAGATGCTAAGGAAGATTAAGATTCTTAGAAAAACATTCCTTCATAAAACAATTGAAGGAATTTTTAATTGGGTTATTTTTTATTGAGATTTAGTAATTTCTTCGCAGTGGGAGAAGTATAAAAAAACAATGATAAATACAATTTCTATGCTATTGACGGAATTTTTTATTTCGTCATTTTTAAATTGAGATGTAAAAATTTCTTCGCAGTGGGAGAAATATAAATAATAAAAAAAAAATAAATGCAATTTCTGTTTATGCTATTGAAGGAATTTTTTTTTATTTCGTCATTTTTTTTTAATTGAGATTTAGTAATTTTTTTCGCAGTTGTAGAAATATATATAAAAAAGCAATAAATACAATTTTCTGTTTATGCTATTGAAAGGATTTGTTTTATTTTGTCATTTTCTTATTGAGGTTTAGTAATTTCTTCGCAGTGGAAGAATTATAGAAAAAACAATAATAAATACAATTTCTGCTTATAGTATTGAAAGGATATTTTTTTATTTCGTCATTTTTTTAATTGAGGTTTAGTAATTTCTTCGCAGGGTGAGAAGTACCAAAATAAAAATAAATAAAATTTCTGTTTATGCTATTGAAGGGATTTTTTTATTTCGTCTTTTTTTTTTATTGAGGTTTAGTAATTTCTTCGCAGTGGAAGAAGTATAGAAAAAACAATAATAAATACAATTTCTGTTTATGCTATTGAAGGGATTTTTTTTTATTTCGTCATTTTTTTATTGAGGTTTAGTAATTACTTCGCAGTGGAAGAAGTACCAAAATAAAAATAAATTCAATTTCTGTTTATGCTATTAAAGGGATTTTTTGTCAATTTTTTTTTTATTGAGATTTAGTAATTTCTTCGCAGTAGAACTACCAAAATAAAAATAAATTAAATTTCAGTTTATTCTTTTCAGAAATAAAAAATCAATTTGGTAATATGGTGATATAGAGAGTTTTATAAATAAAATATAATTAAGGTTCACAATGACATCACAATCAAATCACAATTCAAATCACAAATACTACTTTTGGTCAATGTACTTTTTTCTTATTTAAATAGAACAGAAAAATTAAAACAAAACATTACTTAATCAATTTTTGCAAAATTGTCGTCATGCCATTGTGCAATCTTTAATTAAATTTTCAACAGCGCTTCAAAGAATTTATCAAAAATCTAATTGTATGATCTAAGAATATATATATTTGAAAAGAAGAGCAGCCTGTCAAAAAAAAAACTTGTAGAACAATTGATGCATCGAAATCACAAATTCTAAAATTATTTTTGGGGAAGTTTAAATGAGATTTATAATGATTTATTACATAAATATCGATTTATTTAAATTAGTTTGGTAACAGGTATCTTTATTACAAACGTAATTCTAAATAAACGTCTGTTAAAAATCTGTATTTTAAAACAGAAGTTGCTTCAGGAGCAACAAGCAAGATAAAGAAAATGATGAAATTGATGTCTTGTAACATAATTCAAGTATACAAAACTAAAGTAAAATAAAAAAATTAGTTTTTACTTTTAAATTCCTGGAGGTAATTGAAATGGAGAGCTCGATGCAATTTATCATTTAGACAAATATTTAGTTCACGCTTTTTAACTTCTTGAAATCAATTTACGTATGTAACATTCTTTATAGTAATAAGGAAAATCGTTAGCTCAAAACATCTTGTTTTTTCATTGTAACTCCAACAATGGCTTGGCAGCCAGAAGAGTTAATTTCAGGAAATGGATCTTAGTTATTTGCGTAAAACGTTTAAAAGTTTATATGTTACATCAAAAGTTACTGATAGTTTTCAAATTTGTAGAAATTAAATAATAATATATATTTAATTTTGTTGATAATTCTTATTTAAAATATTTTTTCTTAGCTTACTTTCCGGTCATGTAAGGAAAAATTAAGGTATTTATCAAAAAATCATAATTTTTCTTTTATTTATTTTTTAATCAAATGTCAACTTTCATTTAGATTTTTTGATAGAAATTCTGTTAAAATATCATTGTACATACATTATATCTATAGAATGTATTAATTAATCAAAATAAATATTTTTTCATTCTTAACTTATTTTTTATTACTAAGATTTGTTATTCTTATTAAAGATTGATTATTTTATTTTAACAATGAATTGGATCTTAGTAAAAATAAAAAGTTTAGCAAAAAGTTTAGATGTTTAGATGCTATATCAAAAGTTACTGATAGTTTTCAAATTTGTAGAAATTAATCAATAATATATTTCATTTTCTTGACAATTCTGATGATTTTAAATATTTTTCTCCTAGTGTGCTTTCTATCATGTAAGAAAAAAATTAAGTATTTATTAAAAAAATCATTTGTTAAGGATTAATTAATTGAAAAATAATTTTTCTTTTATTTATTTTTTAATCAAATGTCAACTTTCATCTAGATTGATTGAAAATATTCTATTAAAATAACATTATACATGGATTATGTCTATATGCTGTATTAGTTACTCAAAATAAACATTTTTTCATTCATAACTTATTTTTTTTTATAACTAAGATTAAGATTTATTTTAACATCCAAAACATTTTCATGACTTTGTTCTCATTATTAAAATAAAATAATCTCCTTTTCAATTTTCTAATTTTGTAGTAATATGTTGGTGAAATATAAATATAATTTTAAAACAATTGTACAAAAAATAATTTCATGCATGAGAAAACATTGGAGATAAAAAAAAAACCTCCTGTAATTTAAAATTATTTAATAGCTACTACGTTTATTTTTGCAACACGTTTTCAATACCATACTGCTTTAAGCATAAATTTCTGATAAAAACAAACAAAGAAGAAAAGTCAGAAACAAACCACAGAAAAAAAACAACATGATCCGTTCTTCGACCTCTAAAAAACAAAATAATGAGCCACTTGTAATCTCAATCCAAACAATACACATGTTTTGATTTAAGTCTTTTATTACAATCATATCCATCTATGTTTATTTTCTATTTTATCGATTTGAAAACAAGTAAGAAGACAGATGGAACAATAGCGTAAATTTAGCTTGAATAATCTATGGCTTATGCTTAGCGTAGTACAGGGACAATAGCGTATGTTTGTAAGAATTTTGTTGATGAGCCATAATGGTTTCCAGTTGCATACGAAGTAATTATTTTCTAATTCGTAAAATTGCGATTTAACAACAAAAATGTAAATAATCCAACACGCAAATGATATAAATTGATGAATTTTTCAAATATATATTATATAATATATTTGTAAGAATTTTGTTGAGCCACAATGATTTCTGGTTGCATACGAAGCAATTATTTTCTAATTCGTAGAATTACGATGCAACAACAAAAATGTAAATAATCCTGCAAACAAATCATACACATTGATGATTTTTTTAAATATATATTATATATATAATACATATTAAACAAATATATTTTATAAATTTGTAAGAAATTTGTTGATGTACCATAATGATTTGTGGCATACGAATCAATTATTTTCTAATTCGCAGAGTTACAATTTAACTACAAAAATGTAAATAATTCTGTAAATAAATGATATACTTTGATATTTTTTTTTAAATATATAATATATATAATATATATTAAAAAAATATATTGTGATGATTTGATTTAATATGATTTGATGACTGCTTGAAAGGTAATGTTATTTTAGTTATTGATTTTTTTATTTTTTAATGTTTAATATAATGTCTTTCATATCATATTATTTTTTATGAGTTACTTTAATTATTTTGAATTTAGTTACTTTTTTTTATTTTAATTGATTTTGTAAGATGAAGTGTTTTTAAACATTTGATTGATTCTTTGCGGATGTAATTGCTACAAATGAAGAAGATGAGAGAATAAATCGCAGTGTTATTGAATAATATAATTATTATTTATATATTGTACATCACTTGGAATTTTTTGAATTTTAAGTTTGTAATCGTCGTTGATATTCGATTCTAACAACACTTTCGAGAAAAAAATTTTAAGTGGGTTATTGTAATCTGACACTGATGGCTAATTTTTTTAATTAGTAATAAATTCTTCTTCTGTTCCTTCTTCTTCAATGGTGCAACAGCCCCCTGCTGGGCCAAGGCCATCTGCCTATTGGAAGATTCCGAAACACGAGATGTTTTCTTTTTACGGGGTAGGGTTGTCAGCCCAACGCTCTACAGACATATTAGACCGGGACCTACAGTTTAAAAAGTGGATTCCAATTAGTAATACATTAGAAAACTTTGGAATATTTTCCTAGTAGTAGATATTACACAACTCGTATCCCAGTAATTATATTTTTACCTAGTATGCAGTTAGGCGTAGGTTCGTATCCGCTGACGACGTCCGTTGCGGTCACTGCTTTCAGAAACAAGGAAACTCGATGGTGATTGTGACATTGAGTGTAATAGAGAATCATATAAATAATAACATCTATATTGTGATTTTTTTCCGAATTTGTCATATTACACGCAATGTGCGAAGCAATTACCTGCCCCCAGTAAAAGACCCTTCAGCGCCAATCAATGTATTAGTTATTTTTGCTTGTTGTATATATATATATATATATATATATATATATATATATATATATATATATATATATATATATATATATATATATATATATTAGTATAGTTATATATATATATATGTGTTTTGTATGTTATATATATATATATATATATATTATTTTTATCTCTTCTTTCTTCTTCATACTTTACCTCCCATAATTTTTAATAAATGCCCACGAAGTGCATCGATGCACAAAAAAATAGTATTTGGTATTTATTTTCTATTGGACAAAGGCCTGTCCATCTTTCTTGTTGAACTCTTTCATCAAAGTCTAAAAATTGTTTCTTTTTAGATTGCCTTTGTATTAAATTGAATCGTAGAATAAATTTCTTTTAAAATTTAAAAATTACTGAAAGAATCCCATTCTTCTTTTCTTGTGTAAACAACTCAGTAATTATTCCAATACATCATAGGATTTACTTTAAATCAACACCCTTCTTCTTACTGCAACTTGCAAAGGACGATAGAATTTGCACGAAGTTAATAGTATCCTAAGGTGACGGATGCAGTTTGATTATACATCGGGCACCTCTTGTCGCCTCTTTGAACCCCTAGAACTTTTATTACTGGATCCATTTCCTTGCTCACGCATTTCTCCAAAGTGAAATTACGACTTGAAAGAAAGGGAGAAAAAAAAAGAAACCTTTTGGCTCTTCTCACAATTACAGTCCTTGTTTTCTGCAACAATTATGGAAATAAATCCTACCCCATCTGGAAGGAAAGAACTGAAAAGTAAATTAGTGTGTGAATAATGTTGCACGTTTCCTCGCAGAGTTTCCTGCTAAAAAGTAATATTTTCGCAGGGTGACTTGCTAGGGCCTTTGACCTTGAAGTGCACACCCTCAGGTCAATGGAATTTCATATTTAAGGCAAAACTATCTTGTTGTGCTTTTCAAGTTCACGTATGTTTCTCTTCTTTGTGCTTGTTGATGATTTTAAAAAAGCATTGCTGTTAAGAGTCATGCCTTTCAAATATACAGGATGATTATGATTAAAGCCCCACTTTTAAATTGCTGTAAAAAAAAGTACCACTCTTCAGAAAAGAGTTCAAATTTGAAATGAAGATACTTGAAGAAGGGAAACCGTAGGGTATCATAAAAATGAAGTTCCAAAGTGTATCAATAGATTGCGCAGTAGATAACACACTAGCAATTTGAAAGACACGCATGCGCACAACGTTTTTCGTCGTACCGTTGATTGACAGCTCGGAGTATAAATCCTCTTCCGAGGGATGGTCCAGATAATGCATGGCAACTGCAACAGCTGGACAATCAAAGACATGATGAGGAAGTAAGCTCGACATCAAGGAAGTTGCCACATTTTTTGTAATTTTTAAAGCCATCAGCAGAAATTTTCAAAGTTTTGTGCGTGCTTCGTCCTTTAACTTGAAAGATTAGTAGCTGTTTTTCTTCCAACATTTAGTTCTCTAATTTGTTATTTAGTTTTAATCTTAAAAGGAATTATAAGTTTAGATTTTGCCAAGGCATTTGCGTTTGCAAGGGAAGTAGGAATAGCAGTCAGATACAGATTTCTGTCATTCTTCGCCAAAAAGACTGTGCAATTTCATTGCATTCCAAATCCACATGAGCAGGGATCCATTGTAAGATACACTTTATGCGTAATATATATAAAATTTTAAACACTTTTCTGTTTAATGTGAGCATTATACATGAATAAGTTTATTTATTTGATGACATACATTTTCTTAAAAATATTTCGCTTGCCTTATTAGCAAAGAGGACAGTTGAAAGTATTGAAAAGAAAGGCCTATGAAAATCAACACATCTATCTAAAAAGCCACATATTGTTGGCAGTTTTTATGTCAGGAACATTGAACCCAAACTAAAAAAAAACCTTTTTTTTTTTTTCGTTATTTCATCTTCTTATTAATATTCCCTAAGACTTTGAGAAGAAGCTATGATGTTCACTAAGAAACACTAAAGGAATATTAATAATTGAACTAAAATAAGTCAGATTTATGAATAGGAAATTTCATTACGTTTGCGTAACGAACTAATTTGGAATGAAAATAAATTACAAGGAAAGCTAATTAAAAATGAGCCCACTTTTTTTCCTTTGTTTTTATGTAGTTCTTCTGGTAGAAAGGTCACACACTACTATGAATACTAAAAAGAATCCTACAAATTGCTTACTTTCATTTAGCTTATTTGTTTTTCAATTTATTTCTTTTAGCTCAAGAGAAAGTCTTGTTTTATCCTGTTTATAATATCTATTAATATTTTTTTAATATTCATTCACTGATAAGTTTTTTCGGGACTTTAATGATTATCAGTAAAAAAACGTAAATGATAACGAATGACATTTTTCAAACTAAACATTAGGTTTTTTTTTTTAAATCATCCATTCGAATAAATTATTTGTAAAATTTATCATAGTTAAATATATAGACAATAATATGCATAATTCACATTAATATTTTCGATTTTTCAAGTTATTATTATTATTTTTAAATATTCATTCTCAAATAAGTTTTTTCGGGATTTTTAGATGTAAAATTGAACATTTTTATCACCAAAAAATGTAAAGGGTAATAAAATGACATTTTTAAACTAAACATTGAGGTTTTTAAGCAATCCATTTAAATAAATTATTTGCAAAATTTATTATAATCATAATATGCATAATCCACAATAATATTTTCGATTTTTAAATTATTATTAGTTTTTTTCAATATTCATTCACAAAAACGTCTTTTTGGGTTTTTTTTTAGATGTATAATTGAACATTATTTTCACTAAAAAATGTAAATGATAACAAATGACGTTTTTCAAAAAACATTAAGTTTTTTTCAAATCATTCATTCAAATAAATTATTTGTGAAAATTATCATATTTAAATATATAGACAATAATATGCATAATTCACAATACTATTTTTGATTTTTCAAGTTATTATTAATATTTTTTTTAATATTCATTCACGAATAACTTTTTTCAGGGTTTTTTAGGTGTAAAATTGGACATTTCTATCACGAAAAATGTAAATGATAACAGCTAACATTGTTTTCAAACTGAACCTTAAGTTTTTGAAATAATGCATTCAATTAAATTATTCGCAAAATTTATCATAATTATAATATGCGTAATTCACAATAATGTTTCCAATTTTTTAAATTATTATTATTTTTTATATTCATACACAAATAAGTTTTTTCATTGTTTTTGAAATGTAAAATTGAACATTTTTACCACTAAAACATGTAAATGGTAATAAATGACATTTTTCAAACTAATCATTAAGTTTTTTTAAATCATCCATTCAAATAAATTGTATCTAAAATTTATCAGAATTAAATGTATAAACTATAATATGCGTAATTCACAAGAATATTTACGATTTTTAAGTTATTATTATTATTTTTTTATATTCATTCACAAATATGTTTTTTTCATGGATTTTAAAAATGTAAAATTGAACATTTTTATCACTAAAAATGTAAATGATAATAAATGATATTTTTCAAACTAAATATTAAGTTTTTAAATCATTAATTCAAATAAATTATTTGCAAAATGTATCATAATTGAATTAAAATATGCATATTTCCCACTGATGTTTTCGCTTTTTTTTTTATGTTGTTATTTTTAGATAAACATTGCATTAACATGTGAAGTCTATTGTAAAAATATTTCATTTGCACTTTATTTTTTAATTAACTGTTATTTTATTTTTAAAATATTCATTTAGTTTTGCTCAAAATATTTTTATAGTAGTTAACTTAAAATGAAATTAAAAAATAAAAATAAATTAAATAAAACGAAAGAAAATAAACAAGTGAAAAGATCTCTTTAAAAGAAATTCGATCTTTTTTTTTTCAAAAATATAACATTAATGCTCTGGTTAATTCCATTTCAATAAGTCTGGTTTAGAAATTTATTTTTAAAAATCACTTTTGTACAACTAGTTATGGGGAAGTGAATTGGAAAGATAAGTATTTTAAAATATCAAGAATTTTAAACTATTCCTCTTAACATGATTTTACATAAAACAAATGCATGTTCATATTATTTTCAGCAAAAGTATTTATTTTTAAGAAAAAAAAAAATTTATTTGTGTCTCACAGTGAAAAAAAAAGCACCTCATTTTTTTTAACCTCATTTTTCTTCTTATTATGATATAAATTAAGTTTCTTCAGATTAAATATAGTTATTAAAGGAATCTAAGATTTTTTAATAATTTGAACTATATCTAAAGTATATCTCTACAATCAGATAGTTCCCTCTTGTTGAGTTGGGGTTTTTAGCGCCTTATTGTTATACATAAATTATTGTATAAAACAGCATTAAATTTATCTAGATTAGTTTTAACATACATATGTAAATTGTTAATAATAAACTTTTAGCAAAAATTTTTATAATTTATTTATTTATTTTTTTGCAGCAACATAATGTGTAGTAAGACTTTAGTCGTAAGACTTCTTCATTAAGTACAAGAATAAAAACAGTTGTTCTGCAAACTTTCCACCAAATAATTTGCAATAATTGTAACTTAATTGTTGGCAGAACAAAAAAAGAAATAATTTTACAGTTGGCTGTTGTATATACTACTGCGTTCAAAAATAAGACCAGTTTTCAATTTAAATTTCCCGGGCATATGGTATTTCAATGTTTTTAGGTTGTTTTCACTGTCCTTGACATCTGTGTGAAATTTTATGTCAAAAGATTCATTACTGCTTGAGTTACGCTTGGTTTTGTGAGATGCTAAAACTGATTTCGGCGATTTTGAAATGTCTCTTCAATCCACTGAAAACGAGTAGCTTTTTGGAGTAAATCTTTTGAGTTTAGGGAACTGAAACGGGGTTTGTGGAAAAGACTACTCAATAAAAAAATCAATACAGTGTGAGCTGGCGCATTCAGTGTTTTCGATACCAATCGAGATTTAATGCGTTTGAGGCCCAAAATGGAATTGACCGATCCTTTTGAAATACAAACATTATCAGCAAGGTCTCTAATTGTAAATCGACGGTTTGCCAGCACCAAATCTTTAAGTTTTTGGACGTGAGCTTCGTCGTTTGAGGTTGATGGTCGACAAGAGGGCTCTCCGTCTTCAACATGTTCTCTGTCTTTTTTGAACTGTTTATACCACATCTAAATATTTCTTTCCGATATAGGAATGTTTCGCCGAATGCCTACTGCACCATTCTATATGTTTCCGCAAACAAAATTTAATGCAAGTACTTTGCTCAATTAATCATTCAAAAATCGCCGGAATCAGTTTTAGCGTCTCACGAAGCCAAGCGTAACTCAAACATTAATGAATATTTTGACGTGAAATTTCACGCAGATGTCAAGGACAGTGCCAGCAACCTAAAAAGAAAAAAAAATTTAAATTCCATAAGCCCCGGGAATTTTAAATTAAAAATTGATCTTACTTTTTGGACACAGTAGCATCAAATTTAAAATTTCTGCGTGAAAAGATTTGTATCTTGGATATATAATATGTCGATCCAAATTAACTATATTTGATCTTTTATAAAAAATTTATCAAAATAAACTTGCTTATTTTAATGCGTTGTAATGACCAACCTGTTTTGTTGATCACATTTTTTAAATGGAACATGTTCTATGCAATCCAATATAATACATATTGATTTCTTGAAATAAACATTTATCTTTATTTATCTAATGTTTCATATTGATAGCTAACAGAATTGAGACTAATAACATGTATCGAAACTACATTTAGGAATCGGGTTAGTGTAAAAGCTGTATGTCTAATTTTTAATAAATTGTAGTGTGCATGTTAGACAACCAGTTTGTAACTGGGTGTGGTTGGGTTGAGATATTTGAGACACAAATTGGAGAACTCACAGCTTTATTTACACACGCACAAACACCACACACATACAATTAGAGACATATAATTAATAACATATTAACACAATATTTAACACATTTAAAGATATATAATTATAGATTTGTAGAAGTATTCTGCTTCTAAGCCGAAAACCTAATAATCAGTTACGCGCGGGATATATTTACCTTTCCAGGTGAGAGACTATAGATCAATTAAACGTTTCTCACCTGGATCACAAGTTGAGCTCTGCTTCCTCTCGGGTGAGAGTCTCGAGACCTACCGACTATTTCTCCTGAAGGCCACAGAGTGCTCTTTCCAGGATGTAAGTTTGGTTTGGTTTGTCACTCTACGGTCATTTTGTGCACACTTTGGGCTAATTAGACCGGGACATGCAGTTTAACGTGAATTCCGAACAGTTAACAATCATCCATGCCGTTAACAATCCAGGTCGCCAGGATTTAAAAATGAATTCTGTGGTACCAATGGCCAGAGCGCTAGCCAATTGTCCATCAGATCGCCCATATGTAGGAGCAAGCACTGTTACAAAATTAAAAAATTCAAAAAGTTTTTTTTTTTTCTTAAAAGTTTTCTAATGCAATTTTGTTTTTCTCAAGCGTTATGTTCAACACTCAAACGTTTAATTTTTATTTTATTTATTTAACTAGAGCCGAATCATTTTTCCTGCTTCAATCTTTTATCGATACATAAAAATATTTTCAGACTAAAACTAAAAAAAAATATCATATGTCTTTTTAAAGTAAAAACATAATGTCAGGGTGCCAGAAAACTACTACAGGTTACAATCTATAAAACCCGGATTTAAATTCAAATATCTTCCCGGAATTTTACTTTCACTTATACTCCTCATTCAGAAATCGTCCATCGTTATGTTAATTTTGTTGTTCTTTTAATTAGAACATTCCACTCGGATAAGTCAAAGACAACACATAAAAACTATCATCCATACTCTAAAAAAACAATTTAATATCCGAACTTAAGAGAATAAATAAAAAAAATTAATATGAAAAGCATTATTTAGCTATTGAAAGACTCTCACATATATAGATTAAATGCACGAAAAAGAGGAATGACATAGCAATTGAATTTGACCAGGGTCGGCGTAACATTACGTTAGATCCCGGTTTAATGTGATCGTTGAGTGTTGGGCGTAGGTTGGCAGCCATACCCCGTAAAAAGAGATTAGCTTCAATCCCGAAATCTGCCAGTAGGAAGACGACTTTGGCCACCATGATGATGCGCCAATGATGATGATGACGTTCAATACTCAAAAGTTTATTCTTTTATTCAATTCCTGCTATTAGTTCACACTCTCCTATATATATATATCTTGTTCAAATTTTCAATCGTTAGTAAAATACTTTTTTATTCATCCACTCAAGTTCAAATACATTTTTTAAACTTGTAGTGGATGACACTGGATGTTAATACAGTTCTTTCAAATATTAATTCATTAATTAAGTTTAATTAATTAATTTTAGTTTTTTTTTTAGATTCAAGTTGCATATATCTACCAATAAACGGCGCCAGATGTAAGAGGAAAATTTCAACTTTATTTGTAAAGGACTTTTCTGTAATATAATGAAAAAGTAGGAATTGACTTTTTAAAATTTTTTTTTTATATTATATTTTTTTTTATTTAACTACACCGAATCATCTTCCATGCTTGAATCTTTTATTAATGCCTAAAAGTATTTTCAGACAAATTATATATATATATATATATGCCGTTTTAAAGTAAAAATATAATGTCAGGGTGCTGGAAAACTACTACAAGTTACAATCTATAAAACCCGGATTTAAGTTCAAATATCTTCTAGGAATTTCACTTTCAATTATACTCTTCATTCAGAAATCGTCCATCATTATGTTAATTTTGTCGTTCTTTTAATTAAAACATTCCACTCGGATAAATCAAAGACAACATATAAAAACAACCATCCATACTTTATAGTATAAAAAAGATTTAATATCCAAACTAAAAAAAAAATATAAAAAAATTAAGATGAAAAGCATTATTGCAAGAACTCTCACAATATATATTAAATGCACGAAAAAGAGGAATGACATAGTAATTGAATTTGACCAGGGTGGCGTAACATTACCCGGCCTATTGCATTGTGGGAAGGTAGGAGGAAGACATTTTTATAGATTCTTTCCTTCTATTTTTCGTTATTGTTTGGGGAAATAAAATGAAAGGGCCAGTGCATCCGAAATGGTCGACTGCAGGAACAAAATAAATAATAAAAAAAGAGAATTGTAATAAAAAAAGTTTCTTTTTTGTTAGAGTCGCTGGGTTTGTGTGAAAGACGAAACTGCCGAAAGTCAAAGAACTGTTCCAAAGGTCATCATGTTCTTTAAGGTGAATACTTTGGTGCACTTTCCTTCTACCAGTGTCGTTTCATGTTTAACTATCCGTTTGATGTTTGTTTGGAAGGGTAAAAAGTTTATTATGAGTCATTAAGAATATGATTACTTATGGGGATTATTATTTTCGTTTTTAAATAGCTACTTATGGGTTTAAATGTTCAGAGAATTCGGTTTTGGTATTTTGGTATGGAAATAATAAGACCGAAAATATCTTTCCGGTGATTATTATTTTTGAATGAAAAGATTGTTATGCACATTTTGTTTCACTTTAAAATAGAAATTTGTTTCACTTTTAAAGCTAAAAACTCATGCAATAATTTAAATTTTTTATAACAAAATTCCATTCTGAATTTTTCAGTAATTTTTTCATTTTTTTTTTCCTCTTTTCTTTCCAGTTTTTTTTCCTTTTTTTCAGTTATTTTTTCAAAATTCTTTGGTAAAATTTTCAAAAATTTCCATTTCTTTCCATATTTTTCTCACCCAAACAATAACATTTTGATGGAAAAAAAAACAACTAATGAAATAGTCAAGTGCCTAAATATTAAGTGATATTAATAAGATTTTTAAATGTTTTAAAATCCTTGACTTGATGGAATAAAAAAAAAAAAAATTAAAAATAAATTATTTAGAAACACACGTGAAAAATTAAACAGAAATTACACCAGATTTTTAACAAAAGGGTAGTAGAAATTAATTGTGTTTATAGAAAAACTTTTGTTCACCTTAATGAATAATTTAAATTTGTTTGAGAAAATTTCAGAATGTGGAATGCATGGCATTAAATCTTAATTACTGTAATCATATTAAAGTATGTGCATTAAGATATTCACGTAAATAAGTTTTTCATTTTTTTTTTCCTGTGTTCTTCCAGTTTTTTTCCTTTTTTGGAGGTTTTTTTTTTTCCAAAATTTCTTTTCAAATTTTTAAAAATTTCCATTCCTTTCCATATTTTTTACATCCAAACACTAAAATTTTGATGGATAAAAAAGAAGTGGTCAAATACATACAAGGTAAGTGATCTTAATTTTTAAATTTACCGTATTTAAGAAGATTGTTTTAATGTCGTTTTAAAATCCTTGAATTTGTGAAAGAAAAAAAAAAAATGAAAAATGAATTATTTAGAATCATACGTAAGAAAATATAAACAGAAATTACACCAGACTTTTAATAAATGTGTAAAAATTATAATTCTGTTTATGGAAAACATTTTTATTCGCGTTAATGGATTATTTAAATTTATTTGATTTGTCTTTTTAAAAATTATTTAAATTTTAGAATATGGAACGTGTGAAATTAAATCATAATTACTGTAATCATACTAAAATACGTGTATTAAGATATTTACTTAAATGTAATAAAAATATGAAAGGAAAATTATTTTATGAACTGTCTTTTATATTTTCATTTATAATTAAAGAAATTTTTTAAAGGTAATCAATTTAAAACGAAGGAAAATTGAATACGCCCCAATTGCACTCGGTGCTAATATATTCTCTCCGATCGTCCCACTGCCCCCTAAATGATAGTACCACCCACTTTGAGTACTAGTGACTTGATGGACAAATTTCTATCCAAAATGTTTATATTATGATTTAAAATGTGGCGGTTAGAGGGCAACGTGGTGGAATTTTATAAAGATAATAGAGAGTTTTTGCATAACGTTTTTATCGTCAGATATTTTTCTTCCTAGCTCGCATGCTCATAGGAATAGATCAGTAGTGCAGTATTATAGATACGCATGCGCAATAGGCGCAATGTTTCCTATGAGTATGCGCGCTAGGGAAAAAATATCGGACGATATAAAAACGTTATGCAAAAACTCTCTATTATTATATTTTGAATACCTTTAGAAGAAGTAATCGGCCAACGGCCATACCATGCTGAATATACCGGTTCTCGTTAGACCACCGAAGTCAAGCATCATTGGTCGCGGTCTGTACTTGGGTGGGTGACCACTTGGGAACACCGCATGCCGTTGGCATTCACAAATTTGGGACCTGAATGGCCGAGTGTCTAGCGCTCTGGCGCTCGGCACCATAGGTTCCGAGTTAGAATCCCGGCGTTGCCATGGATGTTTGTAGTGGTTCGGAATCCACTTTAAGACGTAGGTCCCGGTGTCCTATGACTGTAAGAGCGTCACGGAGCCAAAGTCAGACTTCTACCTACGGGTGCTCCATCACAACAGAAGCTGCTTCCTTCCCTTCAATCATGAGTACGCAGGGGCTCGTGGGCTTGGCCAGCCAAGTGGGAATAAGAAACAACAACAGAAGTAATCGTGCTCTAATCTACGCATTGGCAAGAGTGCTCCTTGCTGCGCTTAGGAGCAACGGTCAGTAGGAATCGAGACTTTCACCCAAGATGAAGTACAGCGCAACCAAGTGCTTCAGTTGAGAAACGTTTAGTTTACAGACTCTTATCCCGAGAGGAAGTATCTTTCGCGCGCCCTGTCGGGTTTTTTTGCTTAGATTTGAAATCTTTCCAAGAATCTATAGATATATGTCTTTAAATATGTTACATGCGTTCTGTTGTTAATTGTATGTGTGTAGTGTTTCTGCGTGTGCAAATAAAGCTGTTTTCAAACCTATGCCTCCAATATCTCAGTCCAACCACATTCAGTTACGATCCAATTGCCCAACTGCATACTACAAAAATTAAAAACCCCTTATCAAGTCGTAGCTTAAAGTAGGCCAATTTATAGAGATATGGTTTAATTATTGTTGACTATACAAATATTTATTCAAGAAATTCTTAAATAACTTTTCCACTGTTTGTTAATTTAAAAATGATGAACTGCCTTTATTAACTATTGAATGATAAGCTACAATTAACTATTAAATGACGAATACATTTAACAACGAATGAACTTTTAAAATTACAATTCTATTTATAATACTTAAAAAATAAACAGTTTGGGAAAGATTAATTAATTAGAGTTCTCATATTGTATTTTATTAAAAGGATGTATGAAAATTCTAAATTTAAATGATACATCAAGCTTACATTTCTTTTTGTTTTCTCAATTTAATTAATGAGATTGTCATGAAATAAATACCTTGAAATACTTTTCGTTGAATCAAAATACAGTCAAGAGCATCCTGAAAAACAAGTAATATAAAAAAAAAAATTTTTTTGAGTCAATTCCTATTTTTTTTTTTCACTCTATTGCAGAAAGTCCTTTATAAATAATCTTCATTCATTTTTTCAAGTTTAACTGGCACCCATCTATTGGTATATACATGCAACTTTTTCTAAAAAAACCTAAAATTAATTAATTAAATTTAATGAATGAATTAATATTTGAAAAACCTTTTAACATCAAGTGTCATCCACTACAAGTTTAAAAAAAATTTGAACTTGAGTGAATGAATAAAAAGTATTTTATGAACGATTGAAAATTTGAACAAAATATATAGGGAAGTGAGAGCTCCTAGAAAGAAATGAATAAATAAAAACAAAAAAATATCAATAAAAAGTTGTTCCATTTGAATTATTTGAATTACAAATTAAATACCCTTATTTTATTTTTTTCTGTGTTTTATTTCTGCTTATAAATGAGATATTTAAGGAAATAATGAGAATATATTTTTACTACATCGATAAATGCTTTTATGTCTATGGAATAGCATTGATTACCTGGAATCAATTTATAATACAGACTAAAAACAATACAAAAACACGTTGTTTTTCACAGTTCTGAACTAAAGAAACGTGCTTATTTGTTCCAAGTACAGCATTAAAGAATATAATAATTGTTATTTCGAAGTCAGTTAGATATTAAAAACATACGAACTGCTATAATTATAAAAACTATAAAATTCAATACAAAAATATACTAAGATCCTGGCAATTCAATAAAAATGTTCATGACCTTTAAATTGAATTTTATTAATTTCATGGTTGCTGAACAATTCTAATAGCAATGGTATTAGCTCGATGAAAAAAAGTCATTTTCATTATTATTAAATTGAAATTCAATGTTAATTGTCTTTGCAGTGGTATTTAAATTGTGTTTCGGGAATCGTGGAGTTTCATACAGCTTTTCCAAGTGTTCATCTAATTGCTGTTTATGTAATAGTATAATAATATTATTTGCAATGTTTCACAAATTAAAGGAATAAAATTAACAGAACTAAACACAAATTAAATTAATAAAGTTAAAAAAAACTGAATACAATTAAACAAAATAAAATTAATAGAACTGAACACAACAAAAAATCTAAATAAGTAACGATAACTAATTTTACTGGACTTCCGAGAATTATTCTGAAATGTTTTATTAAAAAAAAATATTTTTTAAGTGTTGGTATCTGAATTTAGTGATATTTACAATAGTTGAATTTAATTTGAAAACATTTAGATTGGGTTAATAAAAGAAATATTGAAATGAAAATTGAATTCCTACTTATTTAATTTTATTTAATACGCTTTTATTAGTTTCACCTGTATGTTTGTTTGTTTGTTTGTATGTTTGCTTGTTGGTATGTAACTGACTCTTTGGGCTCGATTTTTTGCCCTATTTTGAAAGAACAGATTTAATTTAAACGTTGTAGACTTATCAATGACCGACGACAATAAAATATTTTGATAAGTTTATTATCTCACCATGATTAGGATCGCCAGGATCAGTGATTTTATTTTAATTACAAAGAGCAATTTAACCCATGTAGAATGAAAGTATTCAGTAGAGGCATACAAATTACGTCATAAAAATAACGGATAATGCGCCTGACTGCGGATCAGGAGATTCCCTGTTCGAATCCTGGCTGGCTCGACATATTCACATTTAGCCTTTGTTTTATTCACAATTAAATTATTGTAAGAACTATAGTTCCAGTCCTCCGAACCTGGACCTCATTTAAATATTATAGTTTAAAAACACTAAAAAACATGCTTTCAGAGTTAATCAAACTAAAAAGTCAAAAAATAAATTAATAGTAAAAAAAACTAAAGAAAAACACGCTTTTAGAATTAATCAAACAAAAAGTAAAAAAATAAATTAATAGTTTAAAATATTATCAAAATAAAAAATAATTGTTTAAGCCGTCATAAAAAATCGATTCCAAAATTTAAAGACTGCTTTTGTATGACATTTTTAAACTAACTCTGCATATTCGGAATAAACTAGTGAAAAATTATAACGATTAATATGGTGAAGCTTTTAGTGACATTGTTTTCAGCGTGTCATTTTATTCTAAATGTTAACAATTATTTTTTAAGTTTGATTAACCAAAAAATTTTTAATTTTTAAACTATTACTGATTTTATATGGATAATAAACAATAAATTCAAATAAACATTCATTTCAATTCATTATTTTCAATTTTGAAGATAGCTTGTCTGTAATCTTAAAACAACTGCTGAATTTATTTGAGATCCCAAGAAAACGTTGAGAAAATATAAACATTGAGAAGCTTCCAATGTTCAGTGTGTGTTTTTTATTAAAATGTAAAATTAAACAATAAACAATAAACAATATTTTTAATTTATTCACATTACTACTGTAATATTATAATAATATAATTTGCCGTCATAAAAAACTAATTTCCAAACTTTGAAGACAATTTGTCTTAAATCAGCTGCTGAATTAATTTGAGATACCCAAGAAAAACAAATGAGAAGAGTATAATCATTGAGAAACTTCCATTTTTCAGCGTGTATTTTATTTACCAAATTCAAAATTAAACTATCAACAATATTTTTAATTTATTCTTAATACTACATACAATGCTTATTTACAGAACAAAACAGCTTAAAAAATGCCTGCTAATACTAAAGTTTAGTAAAGTGCATTTTATACGGAAACATACACATTTCGAAATTCTTTTCAATAGATAAAAATACACTCGCAGCTGAACACAATATGTATTGTTGTTTCTGCGAGTAAACAAGTCGTTTAAATAAAGATGCTAATAATTTTCTCACACTTATGCTGTTGATACGCAAGACAATCAGATGACCATGAAATTAATGCCTTTTCCATGCAAATTAAGTAACGTAAATGCATGCCTTTTATTGAATATAGTAGTATGTGAAAAGATAAAAACCGCTTATCTGCAGTTCCGCTTTGTAAATATATTGTGCATATTCACATCATATTTATAGAGAATTCATGTAAAAAATAAGTTAATCATTATAATTCAGGCACTCAAAGAATAATGCGGCTCAGATTCACGACCAAAAAAACCGTGCGAAATTTGGATAGTATAAACTGATATTTAACATATTGAAAGTTGAGAAATTTACATTTGTTTTAGCAAAAATACGATAAAGATAAATTCACCAAATAAATCAATTAAAAAATTTTTTGCTGGTTACTTAGGTTTCTTATGAATGAGATTATTTCCTTTGAATGATTATTATATAATATTAATAAATATGTATATAGATATAGATATAATCTCAATCTTGAATAACAACTGGATAGAGGAAAATATTCTTATGAAAGGTATTTTCATTGTATTAAATGCCGTTTTCTTTGAAAGTGGTATAAGTTCATTTTTGAGAAAAAGATTGTTAATGAATGCAATTTGTTATGAGCTTTTTATCTATAAACAATTCCCCAAAAATACTTCAAAATGTTAATTATTTTGTCAATATAAATTTACGTGGCTGGGGTACGACCGTAGAGCCATCTCCTCATGGTGCACCATGGTAACGTCCTAGGCGACTAAAGTGACCACATTCTTGGAATTTCGTGTCTTACGATGGAATGCGAATCTGTACCAATCTAAGAAAGTTGGAAACTAAAACATTAAGTTGAACTAAAACATTCCCTTGCCAGACGACGTTAAGATTTGCAGTGGGCTATGACTGCTTGGCAAGCCATCTGCAACACATTGCCATTTTCGATATCTCAAACTGCCGTGGCGGAAAGACGAGATCATGGACAGATGGGATGTCCGAACTTGAGAGCGGACTACGAGGTGAAAAAAAAATATTGGAGCGCTACAACTTTGCTGGTGAGACATTGACTTTTTCTCTTATTCTTTTCTCTTTCTTGTGTGTGTTTTACACTGTTTTGATCTCGTAAGACTTTGTCATTTTCTCTTATTACTTAAAATAAAAAAATAAAAATTACACAATTAATGAAATTGCGAATATAGTTACTTTGAAAGTCTGTAAGTCCGCTTTCCATAAATGCATAATATTAAGTTCGAAAATTATACTACATAATTTTACTGCTGCATTTTTATGAACGTGTCAACACTGTTAATGCCATAAGAATTTTCCTTCGTTCAGTGGAATTGTGTTGTTTGCTTCTGAATCATCGTCAGAGGAGGACTTCATAGTTAGTTGAAAACGCTATTAGTACCATGTTCTGCTTGTTTTATACAATGCTGTATAAAAACTTCATTTGATGAAAATTCGGAGTTTAAAACACTAAATTTTTTTCCCCAGATGAGGAAGACCAAAAAATTTGAAAATATAATACTAACACCTTTATATCATCATAAAAAAGGCCCATCACATCTGAAAAATTCAACGATAGGATAGATCTTTTACCTTATATTCCTCCAATACATCATGACTATTTTCAAAAACTTCTCATAATGATGAAATTTAAAAAGGCCTCATATTGATCTAAAGTTGTAATTAAAGTAATTAAGAATGCATTATCTGAAGAAATATTGAAATAAAGAATTTTTTATTTTTTTTTTTGTCCCATTTAATAAAAATTTCATAAAAATTTATTTTATTCAATTGAAATACCATAATTAATATATTTCATAAATGTATGATTTTCACATTTTGTTGACTTTGAAAGTGCTGTAAAGTCTATTTGAGGTCATCAAAAGTAAACATTTCTTTTAACTAATACTTTAAAAGCTATCACATTATAAACTTCAAACAATTTAATATTTAAAAAAAACAATTAAAAGTTGTAATTAATGTAATTAAAATGACATTACGTGAAGAGATATTGAAATAAAGCCTTTTATTTTGATTTATATCACATTTAATAAAAATTTCATAAAAAAAATTTTTTTATTCAATTGAAATACCATAATTAATATTTCATAAATATATGATTTTCGCATTTTGTTGACTTTAAAAATGGTGTAAGTCCATTTGAGGTTATCAAAATATAAATTTCTTTTAACTAATACTTTATTTTTTAAGTTTACTAATTACTTTACTTTTTATACTACATTATAAAGTGAAATCCATTTAATATTTAAAAAACAAAAAATGAGAGTATTAACATATACCAAAAATATTTTCATACCATTCAAATACAAACCTTTAAATATCTCCACATGATATAAAACTGACTTACATCACTATCAAAGAAAACTGTTTAAATAAAAACTTGCAGAAAAGTTAGAAGTAATTTCATTGCTTAGAATAACTGAATTTTTAGTTTTGACTTTGAAGGTAAGGATTTTTTAAAACACCGATGAAAGAATATTTAACATTGGAAAAATGTTTCCTTTTTTATAATTTAAAAGCAAAACAGTAATTTCATTTTTAAACTATTAAACTGTCTTTTGTAGAGAAAGGTAAAATATGTAATTAAGGACAATTTGATTTTCTCTAGAATTACTTAAAATGTTAAAAAAAAAGTTTCTCTTAGCAAATGGGCTTTATGAAAATTAGGTTTGTTTGTTAAATTCTGAATCTAAAAAAAATAAGAAAGTTATAATAACTTTAAATAGGCTGTTTTAAAAGTAAAATATATAATAAAATATTTAAAAAAATATAAATAAAATATAAATAAAAAAATAAATAAAATATTTAAATAAATTTGCACACTTCCCATTCATTATTCTATAAAAATAAATTAATAGTTTAAAAAACTAAAAAACACGCTTTTAGAGTTAATCAAACTAAAAAGTAAAAAATAATTGTTAACATAAGAATAAAATTATTGACGAGAAAATGAATGTCACTGTTCTAAAAGCGTGGGGTGCTTTGAATGGCATTTTTAAACTAACTCTGCATTTCGGAATGAAACTAGTGAAAAATTATAATGATTGATATCGATCACCCCACGCTTTTAGAACAGTGACATTCATTTTTCTCATCAGTAATTTTATTATGTTAGCAATTATTTTTTACTTTTTAGTTTGATTAACTCTAAAAGCGTGTGTTTTTTAGTTTTTTTAAACTATTAATTTATTTTTTTAATTATTTTATTCTTAATCAATTAATTATTAATAATTATTAATTAATTACTTATTATTAATTATTTTTTTTATTATTATATTATTATATATATATATAATTATATATATATATATATGTATGTATAGTGGTGCTTGCAAATAAAAATTAAAGTGTTCGCATGAACCTGAAAGTGTCTCTCTTCCGTGGTAAAGTGGCCGTTATACGTCTAATATAGGTCGAGACGTTACAATACATTGCTGGACTTCGTGTTTCAATAATGAGTTCTACCAACAAACCATGGATGGACAATAATGAGAAGGGTGATGCATTCCAGGAGGACTTTTAGGGGTAACTGTCTCATACCTATGCCACTCGTGCCATCGAATCTCAGTCTTCATGCGCACTTTACAAACAGGTCCTAAATAGGGCATATTTTAGTAAAAAAAAATTTTATATCAAAAATAATACTTTTGAGTTAGTAGTATACGGTGAAATTACTGTTCCAGTTTTGTATATCTTTATTGCATTACTCTTAAATTTTATATCTTAACCATGTCTATAATCATTATGTAATTAAGAAAGATATATAACCAGTACATTTTGAATTCCTATACTTTTCATTTGACATTTCACTGATCAAATATAAATTCAATATTGTCGCAAATAAACTGAATTTGTAAGATTCTAATGTTAGTATAAAAATCCATAAACTTGTTAAAAATAGATTGAACACTAGCCTAGTTTTTGTCCAGTATGGTTGACTATCTCCTTTATAGGTCTATTGCATTTTTTTTTATTGTCCAACATGGTTTATATACATTGAGTAAATTGTATAAGAATGTGGTTTGTACTACATTTTTATTTTATGATTGATGTCAATAAACTGTACGTTTTTCGCAATTTGGTTTTATTGATGTGAGCTGTTATAAAAATAGATGATTCAGCGTGTTTTGGATAAATTCCTATCTCTGAACACGTGCATTGGAAAAGCTGTTTTAAATTCAATAAACAAGAATGAAAGAAATTTTAAAAAATTGAAATTCATGAATCGACTTTCTGTTTCGAAATATGACTAGGAATCTCATGTTCCTCACAATGTACCTCAAACAGCTTCTGATAGACAGGGAGGGCTATTTTTCAATTCCTTCTACTAGCTCACACTCTCCTATATATATCTTGTTCAAATTTTCAATCTTTCATAAAATACTTTTATTCCTCCACTCTTAAAAAAAAATGTATTTGAACTTGTAGTGGATGACACTGGATGTTAATACAGTTTTTTCATATATTAATTCATTAATTAAATTTAATTAATTAATTTTAGTTTTTTAGATTTAAGTTGCATATGTCTGCCGATAGATGGCGCCAGATAAAATTTTAAAAAATGAATGAAAATTATTTATAAAGGACTTTCTGCGATATAGTGAAAAAAAAAGTAGGAATTGACTTAAAATTTTTTTTTTTATATTACTGGTTTTAAAGAGGGATTGCGAGATGGAATATATGCTGTCCCAATTGCCATTGAGTACCTTGTTTCTGTAAGCAGCGAGTGCTAATATATGTAGCTAGCAAATTCAAATCTTTTGCTAGCCAACTTGCGCACATTGCTACTGGACAGCGAATAAGGTTAAAAGTGATATTTTATTTCGCATACATTGAAGGCCTCGTGTTCTACTTATGTCACAAACAGTCCACCGACAAATAGAACGAAAAGTGGCGTTTTTTGGGAAGATTTTCATGAGTAACTACTCGTATTTATGGGTCGTATTAAAAGAAAAATAACTTGAAAAACTTTCACTAAACAGTCTAAATATTCGTATATTTTATAACAATCTAATTGATCATTTTTGAAGCAGTAATTGCAACGGATGCTTCCAGCGGATTCGTATATGTGTCTATAATCATAATGTCTATGTCTCATAATCGACATCCGGTCTCGTTATTCCTGAAGTAGCTGGTCTGATGGCCGAATAGTTATGGCCTTTGGCCCTTCTGGCTCTAATCCTGGCTATGGCATGGATGTTAGTTAGTGTTTCGGAATCCACTTTAAGCTGTACGTCCCGGTCTAACTGTAGGTCTCGGTCCCTACTTGAGCCTTCCTGTATACTGCCTGTGCAAAAATACTACTGAGCCTTCCTGCTTTCTCTTTGGACACATTGCTATTGATCCTTCCTAAATATTGTCTCTACACATTATTACTGATCCTTCCTGCGTACTGTATGTGCAAATTACTACTGAACCTTCCAGCGTACCGTCTATGCACATTACTACTGAGCTTTCCTGCGTATTCTCTGGACACATTGCTATTGATCCTTCCTACATATTGTCTCTACACATTATTACTGATCCTTCCAGCGTACCGTCTATGCACATTACTATTGAATCTTTCTGTGTTATGTCTGTGTACATTACTACTGAACCTTTCTGCGTACTGTTTGTGCACATTACTATTGATTCTTTCTGCGTACTGCATATGCAAATTACTACTGAATTTTCCTGTTTACCATCAATGCACATTGCTACTGATTTTGCCTGCGTACTGTCTGTACAAATTACTACTGACCCAACAGGTTTGGCAAAGAATAATTTTGATGATGAAATATGCTCACAATTATTTTAATTGAAAGTCAAACATATTGTCGAAGGTCATTTCCTTCAGTTAATAAGTAAAAAAAAATATCTTCAAAATAACACATGAGAAATAATTAAAAAGCTTTATTAAATAGCAAACGAAAGAAGTTAGGCATTATAAATAAGTACAAAACCATTTTTTAGTTGTCATATTACTAAATGAACCATTATTGCTAATGTCAGTTTCAGAATATTATCATGTTAATAAGCGAAGCTGGTTAATTAAAAGTTTATTTTCAATTCAATTATCTACCTGTCATGTTTTGAATTTATAGTAATATTTTAAGTTAAAACGTCCATTTCTTATTTTTTTCTCAATTTTTTAGTCAGTACTTTCAGATATGAAATTATTTTATCAATAACGTAGAACAGTAATCCATCATTACTGAAACTATGCAGCACTGATTTTTAAAAGATAATAATAAACTTTTTTTTTGACGTGCTCCTTTTTCTATTTTAAAAGAGTAATGTGATCTGTAGATGAGTGTAGCATTTTAAAAAGCTTTTTCTGTGAATAAAAAAAAGGATTTATTTTTTACTTCCTATGTAAATTTGAATTAGGTTACTTTTTTTTTCTATAGAAAAGAAGCGAATCATGAAATTTTTCTTTGAATCAAATACTGATCAAATTGAAATGGAATTTACTTTTCATAATACTGGTATTTTTAAATTATTTATCTGGTGGAAAATTTATTTTCAGTGTAAATATTAAAAACTCAACTTTCCATCTGCATATAAAATACAGCATGTATAAATTTGAAAAAAAAAAAAAATAATAAATGAGTAAATAAAATAAATAAATAAATAAAAATAATAAAGATAAATAAACATATATATAAAATATAAAATATATAACAAATAATAATAATGTGTAATTAAATTGATATAAATAATAATTTATTGTAATTATAATTACAATAGATAAATAAAATATAAAATTAAACATTATTTTTAGGAATTTTAGTACATTTATATTAATTAAATGATATCTATTCTATTAACAATTCAAAGATGAAACAATTGACTGATAGTTGAATGGAGACGTTTATTATAGTATTGGTGGGAATTATTATTATATTGATGAGAGTCTCGGATTGTTTGGTTTGCAGGGTTTTAGATTTTCTCTTATATGATACGCAAATGTGGGATAGTCACATTTAAAAATTTATTTTGTCAAAATTTATATTGTTACAAAATTCCATGTAAATATAAAACAAATTAATACTTTTATTTAATTAGCAATTTTACAATTATTTATTCTTTATTCTGTTTAATTTATCTGATTTACGATGAAAAATGAATGAATTATTTTAAACAATGCCAAATGCGCACTGCAAAAGACAAAAGGCAAACTTGGCGACATTGATCGCAGAGACAAGAAAAACAACTTGCACGAATCAATTGTTGTTTGACATGTACTTGTTCTATTAGCAATTCATTTTTGCATAATTTACTGTTGTGTTTGCATTCATTGTGTACAAATTAAATTAAATTCATTTGTTGTTTTTAAATAAACTATGTTTTATTTGTTTTAAACATTGACATTCAAATAAATCTAATTAACCCAGGAGATCGGATGCACGTTGGTGTTAGAAGTAGGATTTTCTTATTTGTAGTGAAGAACAGATTGTAGGAGGTGTTTTAACAAAACTTTGTTTTTACACACACATATAGTATATATGTGTGTGTGGGTGTGTTTGTGTTGTTGTTTCTTATCCCACTTAGTAGGCAACAACATCTAGACCATGTCCAAGGACCCTTTGTTCTCATGGAAGGAGGGGGCAACTTCTGTTGCTATGGAGCACCTGTAGCGTGACTTGGTAGAAGTCTGACTTGGCTCCATGACGTTCACTTTTACGGAGTAAGGTTGTCATCCCTACGTCCAACGCTCTACAGTCATATCAGACCGGTACCTATGGTTTAAAATGGATTACAAACCACTATAGTCATTCATGGCAATCTGATCTTTATTTCAAGTAAGACAACACCAACGTGCAGATGAACTCTTGGGTAAACTAGATTTATTGAATGCATTATATATTTCGTTTTTTTTTTTTAATTTTATGACTGAAATTTTAATCTCAAAAATAATTTTGAAGAAGCTTGTTCAATTTAATGCATTTTCTATTAACAACTGCAGTTACTTTATTAAGCATAGTTAAAAAATTAAATATTTTGATAATAAATTCTGGTCTTAATCAGTTTTGATAGTTTGTTAGCCAACGAAGTTCAGACACATGTGCCAGATAAATAACGAAGTAATGCTTGTAAATACACACATTACTGGAAAACGTGGTCTCATATTTGCAATAAATTAAGAAATAGTGGATAAAATTAGAGTGTATAACTTTTTGTATTGAATTAGATCCAGATCATGTTCCATGTCTTCATTTTTCCAAAAATTTGAAAGTTTTATTTTAATTATCCATCGAATCAGTTTTTTAATATAAATATTTTGTTGAACAATATTTTCAGCAAACCAAATTTCTTTCTGTGTATACCTTTAACTGGGAATTTATTATGTTGTTGAGTCAATACCGTGTATCAAGTGAATCAGTCCTCCTCCTCCAACTGTGAATGAAAATATTTTTCTTAAGTTAAAGTGTATGCTTTTTGTTTGTTGTTAAATCCAGATCAAGTTCCATGTCTACATTTTTCCAACATTCGAAAATGTTTTTAATTGTCTATCGAATAAGTTTTTTAAAATATATACTGATGAGCAGCATTTTTAGCAAAGCAAACGGTTCTCCGCGAATTCCTTTGCATTACTTTAACTGGGAATTCATTATATTGTCGAGCAATCCCGTGCATCAAGTGAATCAATGAAGCCCACCTCCACCACCAACTGTGAATGAAAATATTTTTCTAAAATTAAAGTGCATTCCATTTTGTATTGAGCTAGATTCAGATGATGCTCCATATCAATCTTTCCAACAGTTTTATGGATCAATTTTTGCAACAATTTGAAATTTTTTTTAACTGTCCATCGAATGAGTTTTTTTTTTTAAATATATATTTTTTTGATGAAGAGGATTTTTAGCAAAGCAAAGCGGCTATCTTTGAATTTCTTTAGATTACTTTAACTGGGAATTCATTATGTTGTTGAGGTATTCCCATTCCATTAAGTGAAGGAATGAAGTCCACCAAGTTCAGACACATATACTAGAATAACCAAGAAAGTAATGCTTCGAAATTCACACATTATTGGCAAAAATTATCTCACATTTGCAATAAATCAAGAAACATTAGTGTATACTTTTTGTATAGAGTTAAATTCAGATCATGTTCCACGTCTTCATTTTTCCAAAATTTGAAAGTTTTTTTTTTAATTGTCCATCTACTGAGTTTTTAATCTCTATATATTTTAATGAAGAGACTTTTTAGCAAAGCAAATGGCTCTCTACGAATTCCTTTACATTACTTTAATTGGGAATTCATTCTCTTGTTGATACAATCCCGTGCATCGAGTGAATCAAAGAAGTCCACCTCCTCCACCAACTGTGAATGAAACATTCGCGGAAGTTAGCTGTCCAACCCACTCGTCCACAGTGTTAGTTTAAAGTTACAGTTCATGGTCACTTAGTGTTAGTTACAGTTCATGGTCACTGCGCAAGACCTTGCTGGAGACCTTACATTTTATTTTATCATCAGCCCACCTACTGTTCTTCCTGTATAAACTGAACTTATTCTTTTTATGTTTTAATTGCGTTCCATACTTCTTCTGATTAGTTCTCTTAAAAACACTTCAAGGTGATTGCCAATTCATGAATATTTTAATCTTGAAACCTCTCAGGTGAATTTTTCCTTATATTTTTTACAACAGGTTTATTCAAAATCAGAAAACTTTTTTTAGTTGTTTACATTAAAGTCTTGTAGTCACAAATGTATTCATGCCATTGAATAGAAGTTAAATAGCTTTGCGTTGGATTAATTAAAGTATTAACATTTCTAAACAGAATATTTTTGACATCGTGGGAAAAATTTTTCCCATGATAAAAATGTATGAACTATTTTTAAATTTACTACTGTGTCCAAAAAGTAAGCCCAATTTTCAATTTAAAATTTCCGGAACTTATGGAATTTCATTTTTTTAGGTTGCTGGCACTGTCCTTGACATCTACGTGAATTTATTTAATTTTACATAGACGTGAAAAGCTTTTTAAGTACAATAATTAATTCAAAAATTTATAGAAGAATTGAAATTAAATAATATTCTGTTTATTTTAAAAATTGAATGAGTTATTTAAGTTACCACAAATATTATTAATTAGAAAGATTCATTTAAGAATCATTCAACAACATTTAAGGTAATACTACTGTGTCCAAAAAAATAAAACCAATGTTAAGTTTAAAATTCCGGGGCTTATGGAATTCCAAATTTTTATTTTATTTTTTTTCGGTTGCTGGCACTATCCTAGATATCTGTGTGAAATTTGATGTCAAAATATTCATTAGTGTTTGGGTTACGCTTGGCTTTGTGAGACGCTAAAACTGGCGATTTTTGAAATGTCTGAATTAATTGAGCAAAGAACTTCAATTTAATTTTGTTTGCGGAAACATATAGAATGTTGCAGAAGGAATTCGGCGACCATTTCTGTATCGGAAAGACATGTTTAGAAGTGGTATAAACTGTTCAAAGAAGTGAGAGAACGCGTTGAAGACGAAGAGCGTTCTTGTCGACCATCAACCTCAAACGACGAAGCTCACGTCCAAATAAATTAAAGATTTGGTGCTTGCGAACCGCCGATTTACAATTAGAGACCTTGCTGATGATGTTGGAATTTCTAAAGGATAGGTTAATTCCATTTTGGGCCTCAAAGGCATCAAATCTCGATTGGTACCGAAAACACGGAATGCGCCAGCTCACACTGCATTGATTCTTCGTGACTGTTTCGCCAAAAATTAAACCTATATCATTTCACAACCATCGTATTCACACAGTGCAACTTCTGGCTATTCCCTAAACTCAAAATGGGGACACCGTTGTAAGTCGGTTGAAGAGATTCAACATGAATTACCTCGCTCTTTGAAAACCATCCCTTCCGATGACTTTTTAGCATGCATTGAGGATTGGGAAAAAAAGTTGCCATAAGTGCATTGTGTCCGGAGGAGATTACTTTGAAGGCGATGAAATAAATTTGTACGAATAAATAAAGATTTTTTTGAAAAAAATAATTGGTCTTACTTTTTGGGCACAGTAGTACGATTATAAGGAACTGGATTGTAGTTTCTTTTGAAAATATAAATTATTTTTGTGAATATTCTTTAAAAAATTTGTAAAAACCCTAAAACAATTAAGAGTTTGTAGGGCTAATCCACAGTGTCCGGTAGCGCGGGACGGACGCCTTAGGAGAAGTCTACTCATGGATGGAGGTGTGGTGTTGTCATTTACTTTTAAACATACATATTAACGATACCCAATCCTATAAACAACTAGCTACACCGTTTACTTAACACACAATAACCATTATGAAATTCCGCAATAACCCATACCACATTTTAAATCAACTAATTCGCATGCCTTCAGAGACTTATGTAAGTTGGAAAAGGAAACACATGAAATAACACACAGACGAAAATTTCATCATTTAAAATATAAACAAAAATGTATTTATTGATATTTACAATAGTAAGCTAGAAATTAAGGTCATTTAATTAATTTAATCAATAAAAGTATAATTCAAACAATGCCTTTAATAACTTATACAGTTGCTTTCAATTCTAAATTAATGTTCAATAATATAATAACAAGGTGATTGACCTTACAGTTTCATGATTTGCCACGACAGCTGGGGAAGAAGGGCTCCTTTTCTTTTTTGTTAACCTTAATGTTTTTAGTGATAATAATGCTCTATACGCACCGGATCAAAGTCTTGGCAGCAAGGGTGCTCCGTCCAACCGCTCATGGGGCTCTTGTGTCAGTAGGGAGACCAAGGGAAACTTGACGATATAATGTAGCTTGGATTGTACTCCAACCGCTCATGGGGCTCTTGTGTCAGCAGGAGACCAAGGGAAACTTGACGATATAATGTAGCTTGGATTGTACACTTTCTTCTTTCAAGTCACGCTGCTGCCAGGGGTTCACCAGTGAAATCATAGAAGTATGCCAGAGCAGCCAGTCACTCGAATCGCCGTCACAGTTAAATATATCTATTTTACGCTGGACAAGGTACCTCTCTCTCATCCTCGATCAGCCACGTTCCTTTAAGCTACCGAGTCTCCGTCCCTCGTCTCTATTCTTTCTCTCTCTCCCCTTGCGATGTCCATCACCTCCATTTTATAGTTCCTTCTGGGGGGCTATTGCCGACACCGTATTAGAGTCTATATCCATTGGGCAGACGCTCCCCGTCCATAAATCCAAGTCCCCGACTTGATCAACTGATTTCTTGACCATCTGGCCTCGAAGTGCTTTATGGCCCCTGCCAATTAAAACACTTTCCAAGGGGGCGATTGCCGACACCGTATTAGAGTCTATATCGGTTGGGCAGACGCACCCCCGTCCATAAATCCAAGTCCCCGTCTTGCTCAACCGATTTCTTGACCCATCTGGCCTCGAAGTGTTTTATGACCCCTGCCAATTAAAATATTTTCCACATATATCCCCTTCATCCCCAGCTGTGACCCATCCGGTCAGGTGCGGAGACCACACACAGCCCCCTTCCAAGGGACACACATAGAATATACCAACACAATAATAATATAGAATTTTACCATAAAAATAATTACCAAAAGACATTGCTCATATTGACACGACAGAGGTCAAGGGGCAGCTTCTGTTGTGATGGAGCACCCTCAGCTTCTGGTAAAAGTCTGACTTGGCTCCATGTCGCCGAAGAAGGAGGACAGTTCCTTCCGGGAGGACTTTCAGGGGGGCAGCCATGCCGATGCTTACCGTATAGGTATAGACGAGTGGCCAAATCAGTTTCACACATTACATTCGTTTTTCTGACTAACAAAATATAGTTGAAATAAATACACAGGTTTCGCCAGATATACGGATAGTGTTTAATATAAAACATAAAAAAGAACTCAAGAATATTCATATCAGTAAAGGAAGCATGTCAGATCTATTTATGATTACATTTTTAATTATGATTTATTAGTTCATTATATTTACACGTTAATGTCAAGTATTTTCTAATAGTTATGGTTTCCAATAAATCTCATAAATTTTATATAATAATCCTATATAATCCTATCTCTTAATTCTATATAATAATTTTATAATGGTTTACGGTTTCCCATAAATCTCATAATTCTATTTAATAATTGTATCTACTACAATGAGAAGCCTTGCGTCCAAAATCAATGAATGCCATAACGAAAAAAATATTTGTCGTTATTTGCCAATCTATATACATTACTTTGAAAAAAAAAGAAATAATTGTTTACGTTACAAATTCATCTTAGTTGAATGGATGACCTTATTTTGTGTAATCACCCAAATTTTCATAAAAATGTCTCATAACATTATGCAAATAGAACTCACATTAAAAAGATTAATACAAATCATTATGGAGCTGATTTTTTTAAAATCATTATTATTGATTTACACAGTTATTTTAAGAGTTGTTTAACCACAGTTATTTTAATAAAAGTTAAGACACACTATTAATTTCACATAACCTATCCTCCACACAGCTAATTACTTGGTGAGGGATGGAAAGCAAGGCTCTTATTGCTTTCTTTAGTGGAAAGCAATAAGTTACCACACTTTGAGAATTTTCACACCAATTACTAGTTGTACTTCTGTCACCCAATTATTTCCTTAAGGCCTTATCATCTTTCCAAAGATACATTACAGTGTTTCCCATAAATAAACCGAACATGTCTTCCATCTTATTGGAAGTCATGAGCAATTAGGTAGTCGTGTCACGTTGCATGAATTTTTCTATGAGAACTAGCTGACACTATAGATTTTTACTAATTAGTTTGTTTTCTTTGTTTTTCTAAAAAAAGATATTCTGGTTCTTTAATGGAATACGTCAATGGAATTAATTTGATTTTATTGCAGTCATTTAATGAGCAGAAATAGCAGGATTTATAATGCTCTCAAGAATATTTATTTCTTGTAAACACTATCATTAGGATACTACAATTGATTCCATGTGAATTTTTTCTGATTTCTGGGACAGCTTAACTCTTGAATATTTTTGCCAATCTCCTAAACCACAATAAATTTATAAAACAAATGTTTATCAATGCTAATTACTCGATATGCAAACGAATCAAAATTCGTGCATTAGCGTAATAAACAAATAAAAATATAACGTAGTTAGTAACCTTGTACCTAAGCTGGCTCATTAATGACAAATTTTCGTATTTTATAGTTTTTATTAAATTGAAAATAGTTTTTCTATTTAAATATTTTATATTAAAAGCAGAATCATATTTCATCAATGTATGAAAATATTTTTAACTTAAAGGTTAACCTATTATTAAAGAATTTTTAAAAAATAAAATTGATTTATGACTAGGTGAGGCGGCAATAATTTAGTAAATCTCTCTCTCTCTCTCTGTATATATATATATATATATATGTTTAAATAATACATATATATATATATATATATATATATATATATATACTATTTAAACATATACTCTATCTATATATATTATCTAAGCATCTCTCAATTATACTTTCTCAAAGATACGTGTAAATATTTCTTGAATGTAATAAACTCTCTAGTATAATTTAAAAGGTTTTAAAAAACAAAATAAATAAGTTCCCCTTTAAAGAAAGTCATATCAATCTACCAATGTAATGAATAATCCGTCTCCGATTTTATTAGAGTTTTTCTTAATATTTCGTAAGTGATCATTTAGTGTCATTGATGATCTTTTTCCTAGAAATATTTGTTTTCATCCATGTGTTCATGCCAGTATCGATACATATGCCATCAGTAGAACAAAATATATAAAAGCAAATAAAGAAAATACACTTTCTAGCCAAAAGTGGTCGAGAAAGTATGCTTTTGCAATAGGGAATTCATGATAATTTTCCAGTTTATAAAATTATTTGATAAAATTATTCCATTAAAGATAAAATAGTTCTCAATTTTTTTTTCTATTTATCTCTTTCGAGTTTTTTTTTTTTTAATTATATCTTCAGTTTTAGAAAAAGAAAGATTAATTTTCATGATCATTTTGTAGAAAAAAGAGCCATTAAAATCTTATAATTGAAGTTATTCGACTCATATTGACTCATATAATTGAAGTTATTCAATTATATGAGTCTTCTTAAATTTAGGATATTTTTTTAGTTACAGAAAATGAAACATATTTTATTTTCTTTATTTTAAGGTATATGTTATTTTAACTTATTTGGGTCAAATTTTTATGAGCATGAATGTTGTAAAGACAAGACAGGTGAGGGGAGTGGATTAAATACCGTCTAGAAGTATTTAAATGAGTAACTGCCCTGAACTGGTTCGTAATTTGAAAAAAATAAGGCTTTTTCATACCATAAGAAAATCCACACTAGGCAGCCGGATTTTAATGCTGGACTATCATACAATTGCCATAATCACAAAGAAATCGTTCCGGAAACAGTCGCTGTAACGCTTGCCCATATGGATTTGCTCCTGTGTTTTTCTGTAAGATGTGCGTTCTATTGTGGTATCATAATTCGGACCAATAATACGAAACTGTGATAATTAGACCACAAATAGGACACTAACTGATCTTTGCAACTGCAATGTAGGGGAAGTACAGAATATCGATCACTTTATTTTTAGCTGCTCCAGGCTTAAACATCCTAGAAAATTTTAAAGAAGGAAATAACGTTCCAAAATATCAAATGGTCACCAAACTTTCGTCGATTTGTTAATAAGAAAGCATGCTTTTACAGTGTTTTGTAATTTTGTAGTTCTTATTTTTATGTTGTTGAAATCCCTTCTCTAACGCTCTTCTATTTTATTTCTCTTTGGTAATGTCATGTATACTGCAGCAGTTTTCCCCACGAAATGAGATATAGCACTTCTGTTGGCCGGGGAAAGGAATACATATTCTTTAATAAGTACATAATAACACCCAGTAACACCTAAATTTAACAGCAGCTGTATTATGGATATTTATACTACATGCAATTAGTGTTTGGTTCTAATGAGAACAATCTGTCACTCAAATCTGACAGAAGATAATCAGTGCCATGGATAATGATTAATCCGGAAATTAACTATTGTCTGTTCGACCTTCACGGGTCGAAACAATTACAGATGGGATATGGAATACGTTATGAGTTGTTGCCACGGGATTGATGATAGACTATGGACTTAGTGGACTCGACTGCAATGAGAAATAAAGGAAGCTGACCCCGTGACGGATTTTCGAAAAGGGAGATTTATGGATATGAGTGTTCTCTTTTTCTCTGAAGTGACTGAACAGGACGGAGATTCTGCCTGTTTACAAAGGGAGCCTCTTGGGGTTTCGTGTATCATACCATGTGATGATTAAGGTTTGCCGCAGACCGGGCGCATTAGATTCGTCGTAGACTCGAGAACTCTGAAAATCTCCGTCCTTGGAGTGAACTGCATTTCTGAATCTAATTTATGTTTTTATTTTCCATTTGTAAATAGAGTTCTGTATCTATATATATAATGCTTGCAAACAATAATTAAAGTGTTCATACAAACTTAAAAGTTCCCCTCTTCTTGAAGCAGTTATAGGTTGAGAGTATAGGCTGAGACGCTACAATACATTTAAATTGATCGTTTATTTAATGTTTTTATTATTTTAACATTGATTTGTTTTCTTACTTACTTCTGTAAGCCTAGTGTGAAATTATTGTAAGCCGTTTGAAGACGTAATTGAAGTTTACAAAATAAGCCTTGCTGTAGTACACGAGAATATCTTGTAAACTTCAATAAAAAAGATGTGATTGGAAATACATAGCATCCGTTATTTGTCGGCACAATTAAACACATTCGTAACGAAAAAAAAAGGTTGTTTTTTTTTTCAAACTTTTCCGAAAATAGAATAAGATCACGAAGCATACCAAAGTGAGGGGTTTTGTTCTTGTTTTTTTTATCTTTTGGACAGTTATCCATCCTACTGTTGACTTCACACTTCACTTATACCATGTTCCAGCGTCATAACTTACTTTCTTCCGCTCACCCAAAAGACTATGAGAAGGGGTTGTTCACCTTGCTGTTTATTTTTAAGAATCCATCATCTCACGGGGCGAACGAGAGTCTTCTCGAAATATTTGTCCATGAATCACCAAAGCGTGCATTTCACAATTGAACGACATAAACGCTTGGCTTCGGATCGGCCTTTTTTGTGCACTGGAAGGAAGTGATGTGTCAATCAAACCACATGTCATTTGTAGGAAACCACTTCCTTCCCTAGCCACTTCCTAGGTGTGTTCGGACAACAAGTTCCAAGAAAAAGACATAATATTACCTTCAAAAATAGGAAATGGATAGTAGAGAGCGTCATGGTGTGATATGTTTTATAGGCCTACTTTAGCATTTTTTTTATAGAGAAAGTTGTCAGAGACAGTTAAAAATACTTTGGTACAGCTTCTAAAATTTCACCATCAATTTTTTTTTTTTTTTTTTTTTTGGCTTTGTTGAAGAATGTTTTCAGAATATTGAATTTTAGAAATAGTTATTATAAGATGTCCTATTACTTTGTTAATGAGTCGAAACAAGATGTGCTTAAAAAGAGAATTAGAAATTGAAGTTAAAAATTCTTTGGTGAAGTTCTTAAAATTTCACCAATAATATATATTTTTGTTTTTGTTGAAATAGAACATTGAATTTCAGAAATAACTATTACAAGCTGTCATATAACTTTGTTAATGAGTCGAAACAAGATGTGCTTAAGAGAGAGTTACAAATTAAAATTAATTCTTTGGCAAAGTTCTTAAAATTTCCTCATTAATTTCTTTTCTGGTTTCGTTGAAACAAAACATTGAATTTTAGAAATAGTTATTACAAGATATCCTATAGCTTTCTTAATGACAAGAAACACGATGTGCTTAAAAAAAGAGTTAAAAATTCTTTGGTACAGCTTCTAAAATTTTACCATAGATTTTTTTTTTTTCGATTTAGTTGAAACACAACGTTGAATTTTAGAAATAGTTATTGCAAGTTGTCCTATAACTTTGTAAATGAGTCGAAACAAGATGTGTTTAAAAAAGAGAGTTAAAAATTAAATTTAAAATTCTTTGGTAAAGTTCTTAAAATTTTTCTATTAATTTCGTTTTTTTTTTTGGTTTTGTTGGAACAGAACGTTGAATTTTAGATATAGTTATCGCAAGATATCTTATAACTTCGCTAATGAGTCGAAACAAGATGTGAATATATAAAGAAGAATGTTTTATGCAAGCGAACGACTATTTAAATCTTTAATGAAGTGCATAAAAGTAATTTTCTAGTTTGGAAAATCATTCAATAATCATTCGAAACCATTTGAGTAATTAAAGAATAAAATTTAAAAAAAATATTTTGATCAATTTATATCTTGTCAAGTGAATCTGAAAAATTAATAACCTTGTGAGTCTTGAATTATAATTGTGTCTCTTGAGCAGGGATGCATAGACAGCAAATTGTTATTGCTTTACTTGTCTCCTATCTCTGTATACGTCAATTTTTACTTTAAAAATTCATTTATGTTTTGATATGCTTTCAGATTTTGATAAAAAAAATTGAAAGTGAAGTAGGTTACTGCTTTAGATTAATTACAAAAAAATAAATATTAGGAAAAATTATTTTTGCAGTAATACACTAACCTAGCTGTAGGATTTATAAACGCGTTATATTTTTAGTTTAGCTCATGAATCTCAGTTTTATTGTCTTTCAAGTAACTATTAGCCATTGGCATTTTTTTTCAAACTCCATACTATTGCCGAAAATGCAATACATTCTATTTTAAAATTTTGTCAAACAAAATAGCTTTATTGTCGTTAAATAATGAATAAAAATGAGCAACCTTTTCCAGATGAACATATATTTTTTACGAAAATTTGTAGATATGAATAATAAAATGGATTCTTCTACATTATTCATTTTTAAAACCTTATTTCTTGGGTCACCATTTATAAGTAAACAGACATCCATTTGAAAAATTAAAAAAAAAAAAAAGATAAACAGAAACTATCTGACTAATCAGTTTTGTGATCGTTACTACTAAATCGGCTCACATTCTAAAATGCTTGCGAAATCAATGTAATGTCAAGCCTCAATATACTTTTTACTTTTACAATACTGAATTACTTTTTTTTGTAATATCTGTTTGTATTACTGCATTATTTGTTTATATACACAATATATAAATTAATTAATAGAAGGATAAACAAGAGCCTGATAGCCGAGTGACTAGCGCTCTGGCTCTCAGTGCCACAGATTCCGCTTCATCCAGCGGTCCCATGGATGTTTGCAGCGGTTCGGAATCCTCTTTAAGCCGTAGGTCCCGGTCTAATATAACTGCAGAACGTTGGGCCTAAAACTTCACTCACAATCCGATATTCACTACAAGTAAGAAAATTCTATTTCTAACACCTACGAGCAAGGTTATATAATATATAGGTGCATGCGTATATTTGTACATAGTATATAGGTGTATATATATATATATATGTGTATATGTGCATGTATGTATATAGGTGTATATGTGTACATTCAAATAAATTTAATTTTCCTAAAAGTTCCATTTCACGTTGATATTAGAAATATAATTTCCTTACTTCTAGTGAAGATTAGATTGCCATGATTGTTTGTAATGGTTCGAAATCCACTTGAAGCAGTAAGTCCCGATCTAATGACTGTAGAGAGTTGAGGGCTGACAACCCCACCCGTAAAGGGTCGGCGACAAGGAGCCAAGTCATTCTTCTACCTACGGGTGCTCCATCACAACAGAAGCTACCCTCCCATTCCCTCCTTCCATGAGAGAAGCTTCCACCAGACATGAGCAAGGTAGACCTACAGGATCATCTAGACAAGTTCAAGACCTTCAGGTTCTTGAATTTGATCTAGACGTTGCTGTCTACTAAGTGTAACAAGAAATAACAAATATAATTGTCCAGAATATTTGTTGTGAAGCCTGCCGTCATATTAGTCAATAGTATATGAGGTCCAGTTCTTCATGTATATTCCTGCTCCAGATATATAATAGTACGTTTGTTTCTCTTTAGGATATCATGATTGATATCCTAAAAGAAACAAAATATATCCAGGATCCTACTGTGAATTAGAATTGAGAAACGTCGATAGATGTCGGGTAATGTATTAGCAGAGTTAAAACAAAAGTTTAGTAAAACGAGAGAAAAAATGATAATATAAACAAAAAATGTTTAACTTTATTTATTTTTATTCAGAATGGTTATTTTCATAATACAAAGCTTTTCAAATTATGGACAATGAATTAAAAAACAAGAGCTTGTTCAAAAATAAATTCTGAAAAAATGAACCTATTTTTTCATACTGAAACTGCCAATTAACATACATTTTTGGAAAATTTTCATTCAAAGCAGTTAAGATAAAATGCAACAGAATGCATATCTTAATTGTTTTGAGTAAGAATTTCTTTTTGTACCATTTTTTAAAAGCTTTCTATGTATTTTGTGATGTAGGAAATATACAGTTCTTAATAATAACACTATGATGCAAAAATGCGAAATCTTTCGTATTGTCCCACACTTAACTATTAAAAATAGGGCATTGTGCATTTAAAGTAAAACCATACCTAACAAATATGTTGAAATGGACGACAAATCATTCAATAAAAAGACTCAAACGGATATTTCAAACATGATAATAGCAGAAGGGAAAGGCTTTCACCTTGACAATGAAGCTTTGCCGGTACATAGCATTCCATGCGCGTTTGCCTTTTGTTGATTTCGAGAATGCTGCTTCATAACAGAAAGGCTTTCGCAGAAAGTTGATAGTTGTGGTTTAAACATCCGAATTCATAGCAACATTTAATTTCCATATTTTCGATTTTTCCTCCTTATCATAAAAGATATTTTGATTATTTATTACTCTCAATACAAATTCAGAAATAACTAAAATAGTGTAATAGATTTTATTTAAAAATAATGTCGTTTTTTTTTTTCTATTGGGCAAAAGAAATACTATTTTTATTTTAGAGTTTATTGAATATGAAGCTTATATTAAAGAATTTTGATGTGAGAATGTTGGTTATGACATAATTTTTATATTAAAAGGCAATTAATCAGAAAATATATATTATTTGAAATGTATGATAAATAATTCCTCTAATATTAATGAAAGTTTTAATTCTTATCATTCAATATCTTGAAAAGACTTATTAAGGACATTATAAAGTGGTCAAAAACCATTTTTATTAACAAAAAAGCTTTTAAAATCCGTTTAATTTCCGATTAATTAAATTATTTCATAAATAATTTCATTAAATTATTCCGTAATTAATTCCATTAAATTATTTTCGATCCGTTTAATTTAATTTGTCGTTAATGTTTCTGAGAAACTATGAACGGCAACTTCCATGGTTTACTACTAGAAGAGTCTATGTGATTTTCAACGTTAAAAATAATGCCATTGCCGCCTATGAGACTCAACCGTCTGGGAATAGTAGTCTGGGTAGTTGATCATCTAACATTAAGTGAAAAGAAACCATCATCACAATTAAGCTTAGAAATGAAAGGAAATTTTCAATGTATTGAAGAAGAAATGAGAGTTTGCCTTTCAAATACAATGCCCAGATATTGAAGAAATTGCTAGGACACTCCAGGCTCATGTTTCACATAAATACTAGAATAAATAAACTTTAATTTTCTTTTTCATAAGGTTTCACTTTTTCATCGCATTATTTTTTTTTTTGTACCATTTGATTTAACTATTATAACATATTTCTGACAAATTTATATTTACTGCCCCTACAATCATTTGTAGAATTTTAAATGTGCTATGACTTCAAAAAGTTTGTTAACTCCTGCATTAGTATAATAATTGCTGTATCCTGTACTTAAAGAAATATTAATTTATGATTAGAAAAATTAGTACATACAGAAAAACGATGATGATAACGGAACGGAAATGACGTTATAAACCGTGATATTCGCTCAAGTGAGATTTCCTGCCACACTCTGAATTATGCTTATATGGTTTTGTATTATATTGTTAAGTAATAACCATGGCCACTTTTTGCACTCAATTTCAGTTGATTATTTTCTTTGAAACCTGGCAACTTAAAAAAATACATCAGTTTAGTCTGAATTCGCATGAATTATGTCAATGTTAAATGAATATTGTTCTGTTCACTTATATTACGGCAAATATATAAGAATTCTAAAAGATTCTTTTAATGAATGCAATAAATATTAATAAAAGCAAATCAATTAATTATGCTTATAAGATTTTTGCATTCTATTTTTAAGTAATGACCATTGCAACCTTGTGTACTCAATTTTAGGAGATCATTTTCTTTGAAACCTGGCAACTCAGCAAAATACATGAATTTCGTCTAAATTCGCCGGAATTATGCCAATGTTAAATGAATATTGTTCTGTTCATTTATATTATAGCAACTATATAAGTATTCTAAGAGATTCTTTTGTTGAGTTATGTAATAAATATTAATAAAACAAATCGTTTTAAGAACAAGTTGCAGCTATTAACAGTAATAATAGAAGCGAATTCAAGAACAAACAGGTGATTTTATTTAACTTTTATGGAACATTCTAAATTTTATTGATGAAATTGTAAAAGTGCCGTTGTTAAAATAAGAAATATCATGCTAGAAATAAAAAAGTGCAACAGACAATTGTATCAATAAGAAACGTCACTTTCACTGGAGTCAACCTATTTTAGGCTTCTGATGTTGTACGATCATATATCACAAAAGACAGAAATTCCCTTTACGTAACTTTGTGAAAAATTACACCTTCAGTTTCCTTAAAGAACATGTCAAGAATTGTGAGAAATAAATGAATGCTTTGTATATAGTTTGACAGAAGTAATTTCATAACATGTTAAAGATTAAGTTTTGTAAGAATGTTATGTCTTCTCCTAGAAGTTTATATTGTGAAACTCGAGAACTGTGTTAAACTTATTTGTCAATGAAAGTTGAAGCATTTGTGGTCTCTGTTCACTTTTAAAAAGAGTTCCAGAACTATATTTTCAGATAAAATGATGCAAGAGATAAAAAATGAATCACGTGACGTATTAGAATTTTTTTTTTCAAAGTTAATTATTTCAGTTTGTTAAAAAATGATATCTATTCAATATATTTTTACAGAAACCAATCATATTTTGTATTTTATGTAATTAATAATATTTTTGATCTGTAATGTTAATATGAGAATTTGATAGATGCGTGTTTAATTAATATTCTAAAATTACATTTAGATTCATGTTTTCAGCTATTAAAATATTAATTAGTTATGTATTGGTTTGGCAACTAAGTAATTGCGGATTTCAAATAAGAAGGAAAATTTAAAATTGTTGATTAAAAATATAATTTTATACAATTAGGTATTGCAAATTTTTGTCGATAACCTTTTGCTATCTTTCAGGCAGTGTCATAATTTCATGTTCATAAAACTTCTAATTTTTTTCAGCAAAAACTGAATTAAATGTGATTTTACATCATCAGTGGCATTAACAATTTTACCATTTAAGGAGTTCTGCATGGAAAGAAATAAATGGTAAACTGAAAGCGCAAGGTCAGGGCTGTATGGTGGATAGTGCAACACATCCCAAACTAGTTCCAATAATTGTTGACAAGTGACCAACGATGTGTGGGACGTTGCATTATCATGCTGAAAAACAACACTATTACGAACATTAATTCCGGCCACTTTTCTTGAGCTGCGTCTCTCAGATTGACGAGTTGTTGAACGTACACCTTTGAATTAATCGTTCGGTTTCTTGGTAAAAATTCAAAGTGCAGAATCCCTTTATAATCCCACCAAATTGACAGAATATTTTTTTTTGGTGAATCTCAGCTTTTGGTGTGGTCCCGGCTGGTTAATCTTGCATCACCTATGATTTTTCCGATTACCGTTGTTATAAACAATCCACTTTTCGTCGCCAGTTATTAGTCATTTCAGAAATTTATCAATTTCATTGCGTTTCAGAAGCGAATCGAAGATGATAATGTTTTGACACAAAGCAGGAAATTTTTATTTCTTAAGTTAATGAGAGATCCATAAATCGAGTTTCTTGATATAGCCAAGCTGTTTTAATTTTTTTTGAGTGCATGTATGGGATACATTGAGCTTCTCTACAATCTCACGTGTAGTGCCATGACGATCTGAGTCGATAATGGCCTTGACACGGGTCTCATCAACTTCAACTGGACTGCCAAATCGTTGTGCATTTTTTAATGAAAAATCACCAGAACGAAATTTTGACACTGCCTTTCTTTCAAGGCTTCATTCCCATATACGGCACATAACTTCGTGTGTGTTTGCGATGCGCTCTTGCCTTTTTGGAAATAATACAATTAAATACGTCTGATATGCGCTTCTTGTTTTTCCATTTTTAAATGGGGATTAAAATGAAACTAAATAAATAGTAGATATAATTTTTTTACCAAATTAAATATATTTGTAAAAATTTATCCTTTGTGTATTTGTTTTTATACGGCATTCGTATATTTCAATGGATTGTAAAATTTATTCTTAAAAGTAGCTTGTGAAATAGTGAATTAAATAAATTGATTTGTTAATTTTTAATTATATTCCTCAATATAGATTTCTGTTTTGTAATATATTTTTAATTTTCACTATACGCCACGAAATATACTTTAGCTGCTCAGTTATTTAAAAAAATTTTTTTTAGCAAAATGAAAAAAAAAAATAATAATATGCTTCAGAATTTTACATTCTTCATAAATTGTACTTTTTATTACTTACTGGTAGAATAATATTGCATACATATAAGCCACGAAATATCGTCTTTCATGCATATATGTACATAATTTTATGTTGCATATACACCACGAAATAACGTCTTACATACATATAAATAATCTTACATATACGCCCCAAAAAAGTTTTTACTTTTCAATTGCGGCTCAAGAATGTGAAATGATTATACGCCCTAAAAAAAAAGATACATTTTAAAGGCAATTTTTATTTTTTAAATTGTTGCTTATTTTAAGCAGTGATTATACTATAATGTGTATGAATAAACTACATTAAAATATGAATAAATGAATCCCATTAGAGAAGAGAGTTGCATTTCATTTGATCCAATGAAAATTGTGACTTTAAGCGCCAGGTACAAGTTTTCTTACAAATTGTGGGAGGGACATCTGGAATACATTAACACATTTCTCATCTACTCGTTAGGTTTGTTCAAGATTGATAATCTAAAACACGAGTTTTCTTTCATTAAAAAACACTTAAATGTAAGTAATTTGTTTACTATGTTAAAAATATTTTTAAAGATTATATTATAAAAAAAAGAATTATTCATGAAAAGAATTTTACATTGTCTTAAGTAAATTATGTATAGCTTTGAATTGTGGGTTGGGATTTGTGTTTTAGAACTATTATTAAAACTTGTTTTTTTTTTTTTTTAATTAATTCCTTTTTTTGGCAAAAAAATTTCAAACAATTTAAATTTTAATAACTTGTTCAGAAAGAAATTAAAATCGTGAAAATTTTTTTAAAGGTTTCAAATAAAATATTTATTTTTTTAATTATTGAAAAATTTTGTAATTTTAATAAGCTATAAAGTGGCATTTTTTAAAATTTTGCTAAATATCAAAAATCACTGGACACTCACCTTGTCAGTAGATCTATGACCATCTAAAAGTAAAATCCATATTCCAATAACAAAGAAAGTTTTTATTTCGTATTATAATTCAATTATTATTTTGATTAAAGAATCTTATTTTAAATTTTAAATTTTTTCAGATATAAATCACTAAATCTTCTTTTAAATGTATACCTAATATAGTTTTTTTTTTTCTTAATAAATCAATATGATCTTTTTCGCCATAGAATAAAGGCTGCACCGATGTTACTCAAAAATCATTAGGCCACGGAGTAACAATGCCCCCGCGGCGCTTACGAATGGGACCGGGACCTATTAATTTGCTATAATTTGCAAAGCCGGGATTTGAACCCGATACCTTGGTACCGAACGCCAGAGCGCTAGTATGCATCAGGTTGTAATTCCAAAAATTCATTAGATTTTAAATTAGTGTAATTTGTCAGGCACTTTCTGTATGCACGGTTATTAATTTTTTTTATAGTTTGTCAGCAGGAGAAGAATAATGTAATGTAAAATTGAAATAATTGTATTGAAAATATATAAAAATATATAAACAATATTATAAAATAAAACATTTTTTTTTCTATAATATTTATTTAACTCAAAATGATTATAAACAATATTTTTAATTTTACCTCCAGACGCAAGATTAAATAAATTTTTTGGGATGAATCCACCCTTAAGTCAGCAACATCAAGGTCTCTATGAAAGAAACATGGCGATTTGGCTGTATTGGCGCCGAACCGCCAATTCGGTTTTTAAGTATAAACATAGACATATATGATTTGTAGTTAATCGTGATTTCAAGTCTTTTTGGAAATTGCAATTAAAAGGAAGACTTATCGGAGTAAGTAGTATCCGTGTGTTAAAAAAATGTTTCACCTATAGTATAGTAATAAAATAGAGCGTCCCCCCTATTCTAAAAGAACTGAATGTTTTTAAGTATAAAATACTCATGTATGATTTGTAATTTATAGATTTTTTTATGCGTTTTTTTTTTTTTTTTCATCGTCCGAGAAAATTTGTTCAATATGATGCTTGGAATACATGTTTTCAGAATTAACTTTCTACATAACGAAGAAGGAATATTTAAAATAAAAAATGTATTACTTATTGTCTTATTACTTTATTAAAAAAATGTCTAGAACCAGAACATCGTATTCATTTTGATGTGTCTAAAGATGCATAGACAAAGCTATTGTTAATACGTTAAAAAAAGATACTTTTTTTCACATGTTACAAACTTTGTTCATTCATGCGTCTATCTTTTGCAGTTTAAAAATATTTTTTTCAACGCATGTTAAGAGTTTTTCAACCACCCTGTGCTTTCAAATAATAAGATTCATTTAAAAATTTAACCATAAACAATATGAAACAAAAAAGACGAAGTTTATTTTACAAATGATCCATATCTGTTTTCGTCGCACATATGATGAAAAAACATTGCGAAGAACCTTGTGGAACAAGATTCAAAGTATTATGGCAGTATCTAAAACAGTAAATATGTTGTGTTGAAATGTTCATAACATTTCGATTTGCCAATGGTCTGATTTTCCTCTTGCCATTCTTTTCAAATAAAGTGATATCATCGATATAAAAGAATCTATAGTATACAAAAAGTAGTTCAATCGTTACCGTTCTTTTTCAGACTTCAATGTTTACAATTTATATGACTTTATAAACTGTTGCCAGGTGTAGAGGTTAATATTTTTTTTTAAGTGATGGGGCTGGAAACAAGGTTTGATTAATAGTCTCATCTCTTATGTCATTTTGTTGCAGTGTGCAGTACCTTTCAAAATGTCATTGATGTTTAAACGATTCCGAGTTAGCATTATATTTATTTCGTGTGGTAAATACGACAAGTTTCAAGACAATTCAAGAGCATTTGCTGTGTGTATTGCTTTTATCAGAAGTTCGGATATTGCTTTTATCAGGAGTTTTGGAGTTCAATCAACAGCAAATTCCAATGGTAATTATCGAAACTTACAGTAACAATGTCCAATGCAAGACGACTTGTGTGCGTTGGTATACACAATTCAAAAGTGGGGATTTTGACTTGATAGACAAAGAATGCTCATGTCAACAGAAAATAACCAAAATGATCATGATCAGGTGAGACAGTGAAACAGTTAACCAGGTGAAACAGTTAATACCATTCATTACCACCAACAAGTGATCAATTTGAACCATGCATTGATCGAAAAGCCACGAAAATATTAGCACTCTAGCTCCCTATCGCGTACAAAGAAGCTGTCAGAGACACATGTCGGTACTTGGGTAGAAACAGTTGCCCAACTTTCCAGATTTCACCAGATTTGGCCCCTTCCGACTACCACGTGTTTTCAGTGATGTCTCACACATCAATGAAAACACGTGGAGACAATTACGAAGAGATCGTAAAATAGTTTCATGCCAAACCATCTCAAGAGATGCACAGTTTTTTTTCTAATACATCCATACAATATCAGAGAGATTGTGAAAATATGTGAAAAGCGATGGCGCATACTTTGAATATACTCTCTATATGCGCATACTCTCCAATATAAACGTCGAAATTCTGTTTTATATTCATATATTATTTTAAACTCAAATTTGTGCTGCTAATTTTGTAAGAAAATATCTAACTGAATATTTTTTTTATGAATTAACTTGCATAATTTCGAAATAGAATAAAAACTAATGTAATGGTCATGTAATCAATATTTATGATATTTATAACATCCCTTGTCAAAAACATTTAGCATTCACAATTAAAATGACCAACAAAATATTAAAATAAATAAACCTAACAAATAAAGAAACATTGGCTTGTAATGCAAAACATTTTTATCAACGTATTTTGAAAAAAAAAAAAAAAAAAAAAACCTCACTTTGCTGACCGTAAAAGTTCTCATCTTCCCAATACGAAAAGGAATTTAAAAATCATTTCGTTGAAAAATTGTATTTGCTTTCAAATGGCAAGGAATTTACTCAAGATTTGTCTGTTAGAAAATCATATATGTAACAGATTCATTGTTACTAGGGAGCAACATAAGGAGCAAGGTGCACGTCATGCTATAGTAATTTAGTAATTTGGAAGTAAAATAAAAAAGATATACATTAAAATGCTACTGCATAACTAAAATAAATCGTAAATTGTTATACATTAATATATTGTAATTTTATGAGATAAATAAATAAATGTTTTTCATTATTAAATAGCAAATCAAGGAGATACTCATACTATTTAGCAAAAAATTACTAAAAACATCTTAATCGTTAAATGTGTTCTGAAATGAAATATTCTCTTGCATTATGACAAATAATGTTATTAACTCATGATAACTTAATGCACTTAATAGAATAACTTAATCTTAAATTAAGTTATTAAGCATCTTATTTTTAATGATTTAACGCAGTTTATTTTATATTATTTTTTCTTTTAGGCAGAGCGGAAGTCGGGAGCAAGGAATCGGAAATCGGAATCTGGAGTCGGTTTAAAAATCCATTTCCCGTATCTTTTATAACTTTTATTTTTGTAAAAATTCTATAAATTCATATTAAAATTAAATGTTAAGGTGGCAATTCATTTGTACATTTCAGTTATACAATCAGTAGCAAAAAAAAATATTTTTTTTTAACAGAATACCAAGTAATTTGGTTTCAACATTGAGGCTTTAGGATTTATTTTTTCAACATTGAGGCTGAGGCTTATATAAAATCTATCTTGATCAACAATTAATGATCTTATAGAGCTATACTATTAATAAGAAAAGAAAAAAATTAAGATTTAATGTATTTCAGATAAAGCATTTTTGAACTTAAAATGTATAGTTTTATTTTACATGTCTTATGCTGTTCTCTAATACTTTCGTCATCATCATCGGCGCAACACTCCCTTGGTGGGCCAAGGCCGTCCGCCTGGGGGATTCCGAACCACGACCCGAACCCGAAACTTCTGGTACCGAGCGTCAGAGCGCTAGCCACTCGGACATCAGGCACCAGACAGTTTAACATAAGTCATTGAATTTATTTTACTAATTCTTCTAAATCCATTAGTAAAAATTATAGTGCATAAAATTGCGGAAAAAAGAGTAAGAGTGGGAAGTCGGTATAAAAAATTCCACTCAGGAATCAGGAGTCGGAAATTTTTGGCCGACTTCCCACTCTACTTTTAGGTATTAGTTCGTTACGTAATTATTTCCTCCTACTCATATCTAATATTTTAAAAGCTGAGTCACATGCTTGAGCATTTGCAATTTCCCGCCACATTCCAAAGAGCAGACGGTAATCTGGGAGTATTATTTTCTTTCTTCCAATTGTCTTTCTTTTTAGAAGGAAAAGATATGCATTTCAAGCCGTCTGCTAATGTGAATAAAAAGAAAAAAAGACTTTAAGTGAAAATGTTTCTTTTTTTTGTTGTGCGTTGGCATTTTGTTTTGAATAGGGAAAAACCAAAAACGTGTCTCAAATCGAAAATAGTTGGATGTCGAAATAGATAAGGTAAAATCCGCTTCTGAGTTAGAACCCAACAAGTGTAAAGTGGTATAATTGCTTTTTCGTGGTGTTCAGAGTTTCAATTGAAGGGAAATTTTGAGAGAAAGAATTCAGAGTGAAATTTGCTTTTTTTTTTTTAATTTTTTTAATAAGCGCTAACGATTACTTATACAGGAAATATGCATTGTAATAAATAAAGAATAAACCTGTGAATCTGATGTATTCTTCTAAAAAGGAAATATATTACAGTACATTTGCGTGTTTTTTAAGTAAACACCGTGTAGCATTTTTTTCTCACAGAAAGAGTTTTGGCATTTCATTCCCAGGAGAGAGGAACAAGTAGTGTATAATAATAACCCATCACTCAAATTTGACAGCAAATAAGCAGTATTATGGATAGTTATATTACAAGCAATTAGTGTTTTTGTACTAATGTGGACAACCTGTCACTGAAATCTGATAGCACATATTCGGTATCACGTATAATGAGAGTCGGGAAATTAGCCAATGTTTGTGCGACCTTCACAGGTCGAAACAACTACAGATTAAATATGAACTACACCATAAATTGTTCCATCGTGATGGGTGATAGACCACAAGTTGAGAAATGTCTACTCAATGAGAAGTGAAGGAAGCTGACCCCCCCAACTTGACAGAATGCCTTAAAAGGAGTTTTTTGATGAAGAAGAGAGTTGAGAAGTTTGTTGCGACGAGTTGACCAGAAGTGTTGTTTTCATATTTTCTGTGAATAGGCCGGAGTTCTTGCCAGTTTTATAAAGTGAACCCTTTGTGGTTTCGTGTATTCCCGACATGGGATAATTAAGTTCTGTCGCAGACCAGGCAATTAGATTAGACTCGAGAATTCTGAAAATCTCCGACTTTGGAGAGAAGTGCACTTGTGATTTAATTGTACACTTGTGATAAAATTTGTATTTCTTTATACACTGAAGTGACAAAAAGTCATGGGATAGCAATATGCAAATTTTCAGATGGCAGTAGCATCGCGTAGAACAGGTCTAAATGCGCAGTGCTTTCGCAGAGCTTTCATTTCTGTTCAAGTTATTCATGTGAAGAGGTTTTGACGTGATGATGACCGCACGACTGGAATTAACAGACTTTGAACGCGGAATGTTAGTTGGAGCTAGACGCATGGGTCATGCCATTTCGGAAATCGTTAGGGAATTCAACATTCCCAGATCCACTGTGTCAAGAGTGTGCCAAGAGTATGAAATTTCAGGCATAACATCCCACCATGGACAGCGCAGTGGTCGACCGCCTGCACTTAACGACCGAGATCGGCGACGTCTGCAAAGCAATGTGGACGCAGAAATCAATGTGGGACGTACAAGGGACTTGTCTGTTAGAACTGTGCGGAGTAATTTGGCTTTCTTGGGCTATTCCAGCAGAAGACCGACTCGAGTGCCTTTACTGACAGAACGACATCGCTTGCAGCGACTCTCGTGGGCACGTGAGCATATCGGTTGGTCCCTAGATGAATGGAAAACCTTGGCCTGGTCCGATGAGTCACGATTTCAGTTGGTAAGAGCTAATGGTAGGGTTCGAGTGTGGCGCAGACCCCACGAAGCCATGGACCCAAACTGTCAGCAAGGCACTGTTCAAGCAGGTGGTGGCTCCGTAATGGTGTGGGCTGTTTTTTCATGTCATGGCTTGGTCCTCTGGTGCGACTGGACCGAACATTGACTGGAAATGCTTATGTTCAGCTACTTGGAGATCACTTGCAGCCATTCATGGACGTCATGTACCCAAACAACGATGGGGATTTTTATGGATGACAATGCGCCATGTCACCGGGCCACAACTGTTCGCGATTGGTTTGAAGAACATTCTGGACAATTCCAACGAATGATTTGGCCACCTAGATCGCCCAACATGAATCCCATCGAGCATTTATGGGACATCATCGAGAGCTCTGTTCGTGCTCAAAATCCTGCACCATCAACGCTTTCACAATTATGGACGTCTATCGAGACAGCATGGCTCAATATTCCTGCAGAAGACTTCCAGCGACTTGTTGAGTCCATGCCACGTCGAGTTGCTGCACTTCGCCGGGCGAAAGGAGGGCCAACACGATATTAAGAGGAATCCCATGACTTTTGTCACTTCAGTGTATAATAATCCAGAGTTCCTTATTTGTATATATATATATATAGTATTTGTAAAATCGAAATTAAAATGTTCCATGAACCTGAAAGTGACCCTCTGCGTGAAGCCGTTGTAGATTTAATATAGGCCGAGACATTACGACCGTTTTGAAATATACTGTATGATCGCTGTTCCACACATGTGCACTAAGTACTTTCATCTATCGGCTGTCCACAGGCACTATTGCGGAAGATCCCGCTTGCCTCAACGTTTGTATATGCATACTTAAAATGCTTCAAACTATTCAAAATCCCTTTAGTTGCGATATATGTGGTGTTTTTCGTTCTTAAATGCCAGAGGCGTGAAAGCGATTGCAATTCATCGGAAGATCAGTGAAATGTATGGCGATGGAATTGTTAAAAAAAATGGTGTAGAGCATTTAATAATAACGATTTTAATATATTGCGTCATATAATCCAAAACAAAAAGGCTTAGAATGTTAGCAGATGGATCATTTTGCTTCTCGACGATGCTCGTTCACACGTGGTAGATCGAACTCAAGATCTCATCGCTTCGTTTGGCTGGTGACAGCTTGGTCCTCCTACGTAATGCCCTGAGGTAGCCGCAAGCGTTTATCATTTGTTCTTATAGTTAAAGAAGAGCCTTGGCGGCAAGATGATGAGGATGTCAAAATAACCAACTACAGTGGTTAACTCAGGCGGTAGATTCCTATGAGGATAGAATTCTGAAACTGTTTGTCGGATGGCATAAGTACCTTAATATAGATGAAAATTATATACCAAAAGTAGATTATATGTCCAGTCTTTCTTCTAACCATAAACTGTGAATAAAACCAGTGAACATTTCTTGGTTTGTTTTTATATCAAAGCGATACTTTAAAAACATTGCATTTTAAAAATAATAATTAAAGGAAAGTAATTCTTGAAATCTGTTTCAAAATGTACTTCATGGGGATACATTTGGTTAACATTTGAAATTCAAATAAAAGTATTCGTCAATAGATTATATACTCACCACATTATTTTAAAAATAATACACTTCAAACTGGAGACTCTATCTTTATAGAGGACGCAACTTTCTTAAGTCGCGCTTTTCGTAGAGCTTGATAGCAGAGTGACTAGTTCTTTGGCGCTTGGTACCACAGGTTTCTGGTTCAAGTTCTGGCAGTACCGCGGATGATTGTAGGGTTTCAGAATCCAGTTTAAACCATAGGTATCGGTCTAATATGCCTGTAGGACGTTCGGCTGACAACCTTAAATTAAAAAGAAAACAACATGTTTCGGAATCTGCCAATAGGCAGAAGACCTTGACCTACCATAGGGTTGTCGTGCCATTGAAGAAAAATTTATTTCTTATAGACGAAAAATTAAATCATTTATTAAATTAAATTAGCTAAAAAAATCACTGTTTTTTTGTATACATTTTTTATGAACACCAGATATATAGTATAGTATACATTTTGTATGTGCATATGAAAATGTAAATAATGAAAATCTTTTACTAAACCAAATTTAAAAGGATTTAGAAGCCGATATTATTACACAAATAAGAACTAAAATATATATTTTATAATAAAATTGTTTTATTATTCATTTGTTTTTCATTCACCTCTTATTTTATGTTTATATTTAATTTCTTAGCAAATCTAATGCATTATAGTTATACATACAGATTATTTTGGCATCAGGTTTACATTCTTCTAGATACAGTAGGATATATCTAAACATCACAGAATCATATTGCCCAAATTGCATATGCTTTCCCTGAACGAGTATTCTACACAGAAAACGCCAGAAATGGAAGAATGCCATATAAATAAATATACTGTTATTAATCAATGTAGATTAACAAATGTAAACTGATCAATAGTAACAAAGGTGCACTGCATGAACTGTATGAATCGCATTCATACAAAATACCCTAGACGCTGCAGCAGGACATGCACACTGTAACTTGCATACTCGTTCTTGGATGGTCCTGCAACAGACCTAACTAAGTCTCTTCCATGTCCAGAGTCCATAACACAGAATTTCATTTTTGGTGTATAGATAACTTTAATGGTAACAAATAACTCAAAACTAAACTAAAATTTTATAATTTCGTATAATTAAAAAGAAATTTAGGACTATAATATGTTTGGTACAAACTTAGAAAATCATTGCATATTTTTAAACACGTCTAATGCTGACTTTTAGAATAAATATAGCAAATTGCATATTTACATTAAATTACATGATTTTTGTCGATTTTTTAATGAAAATTATTCAAATAAAGGAAGGATACATTTAATTTTTGGATATATAAAAATTGTAAAGAATTGAAAACAAGGTTGGTGGATGAACTTATAACACTTTACTATTGACTTTTTCTGTAGTGTATTTTTGAACATGTCCAGTAAAATTTCTATTACAAATACATGCATAAATTATGTAAGAGATCAAGTAAAGAACCAGATGCAGCAATATATTCTTCCCAAAAAATTGCAAGGATATGTTGGGGGTTTTCTTTGCTTAAAAAGAAAAGATCTAGAACATTGTTTTCTTTTTTTATATCAAGTTCACCTGCGCATATGGCGTCACTTTACCGAAACTTCCGGGTCAATAATCAGCAGCTGCTGCCCACTGCTCAGCACACGTCTAGGTCATCATATCTTTTAATTGTTTACAGAACAACTATAAAAAATATTTTATTTTAAGGAAAGAGAAATAAAAAAAGGTTTTTTTCTACAATCGTTATCCATTAATATTGTTCCAATTTTTTTTTTTATTTATATTTAATTGTACACACGAGAAAATTTTAGCTTTTGTGAACAACTGCCTGATAAATAGATAGTTAATGATTAGTCAATTAATACGTGTAGAAGTACACGCATTAAGAAACTTTATCTAAATTTAATACTATTTTAAGGAATATATAATACATATGTATATATAGTTCAAATATTCGGTTACAAGCAAGTCATTTAAAAACTACTTGTGAACATTTGAATCATAAAGAATCAGTATGGAAATGAAATCATTTCATAAAAAACACATATTAATTTAAAACCGTAATAGAATTTATTAAATAACAACATTTAATAAGTATATGAATTTCATATCTTTTTATCTAAGAATATGTGAAGAACAGTAAACCAAAAATAATAGATTTTACAAAATGATTTAAATAATGAAAGAAAATTACCTGAAAAAGTTTTAAAAGAAAATTATCTGATTTTAAATAAATTAGATTTGCAACCGCTCTTTTCGTATATGTGGCAACAGCTATCGCAATGCAACAGCAGCGCCATCTATAAATAGAACGAAATTCTTCAGTAATGGCTAAGAACTCTTTGGTATGGTTAAATGTAATACCTTTCATTTTATTTTTGTAATCAATTTTGATGTTTGTCCTTATGTAACTTAAATTTCAATGAATAATTGTTACATAACTTGGGCCCATCATAACTAGCTTTATTTCAAACTTTCACATATTTAGATAGAGAATTGTTAGTATGCTGAACAAATATCTAATTATACTGCTTTTTATTGTCTGAGACCATATAATCCAATGACATCTTTAGCTACGATAAACTTGTCTATAAGTTCCTAATTCATAATTATACATTCACACACGCACATATATATATATATATACTTTTGCATTTACATGGAAGGTGTCTGTATATTTATTGTTTCTTTTCTAATTTCGTCTAGGCTTAGTTGCTCAATTAAATGTTTTTTGGATATTTGTGCATAGGTCAAATCTTCATTTACCTCTATCTGGGATATTTAGTAATGAAATCAAACTGTTTAATCACAGTAAATAAACTGAAAGTGACAAATTTAAGAAGACAAGATAAGTAGAACTTTTAACACTGAACAAGTATGCTATAATTATGAGATTTAATTCGCCAAACGTTTTCAGGCATTTTATATATCATAGATTTCATTACGATTCATTTCATAACCATAAAAACTTGTATCTCCGAATTTTATGTCTGTTATAATAATTTGTTTTAAAAATATATCATATAACTAGTCAAATTAATAATTTTTGCCTTTATTAAGTTTTTTATAGCTTTAATGTTGGAAAATAAAGATTTGTTTTTAAATTCCAATTGCTTTTTTTCTGATTTGTTTAAGTTTCAATACTTTTGGTGTTATAATATTTCACTCCTAACAATCGAGAAATTTTACTATCAAATGTGACCAACATATGTTTTTTAAAAATTGCTTCAATTTGTTGCAAATAAAATGTTCAATTTGCTCCATTTTTTAATATTAAGAATGAAAAAGATTTGAAAAATTATTGATTTAACCAATTAATCGCAGTCAAATAGACATTTAAATAATGCAATAATACAATAAAAAATACAATTATTACCATAAAATTATTTTCACAATTATTACAATAATAAAAGTTAATAGTTAACAAAGAAGAGAAATAGCCCCAAAATCAACGCATATTTCACAAAAATTCCAAAACACATTGAGTTTTAGGTTTAATCCCAGTTTATTGAATGGATATAACTTAATAAAACATGCATTTTTAAAATTGTTGAGAGTTAAAGAAATAACTTAAAAATGAATTTTAAAAAGTCATGAATCCCATTATTCAACTACAACAATTAAAAATATTTTTTTGAAAAACTAAGATATGTTTTTAGTTTTAATTTTAGCTTAGCGTGAATTATTCATAGAATTTCAAATGAACTTCAATGTTTGAAAATAAAGATCACTTTTAATTATTTTTTTAATTTCAATTATTTTTTCTGGTTTGTTTATGTTTCAATACTTATGGTATGCTTATAATAGTTAACTTCTAACCACCGAGAAATTCTGTTATCAGATGAGACCAACATATTTTTTTAAATTGCTTCAATAAGCAACAAATTAATAAAAAATTTTCAATTTGCTCCATTTTTCTAATATTAAGAATGAAAAAAGATTTTACAATTTTATTGATTTAGCCAGTTAATCGTAATATAATAGGTATCTAAATAATCAATAATACAATAAAATATAATTATTTTCACAATTATTACCATAATAAGAATTAATAGTTTAAAAAAGAAATTAAATAGCATCAAAATCAATGCCTATTTCACAAAAAAATTCCTACATGTATTAAATTTTAGTTTTGCTCACTAGCTTATCTAACGGAGATAACTTTAATCAAAACATGCATTTTAGGTGACTGCATATTTATTATGTTTCTTGGTTTTTTCTAATTGGTCTAGAGTTTTTCTTAGTTGCCCAAACAAATGTTTCTCGAAGTGTTTGGGCATGGGCTAAATCTTTATTATAAATCTTTATTTTCGGTCAATTCTACTTTGGGCTCAAACGCGTCAAATCCGTTGCTACTGAAAATACTGAATGCGCCAGCTCACAATGCATTGATTCTTCGTGACTTTTTCGCCAAAAATGAAACCCATATCGTTCTACAACCACCGTATTCCCACCGTGCGATTTCTGGCTGTTCCCTAAACTCAAAATACCACTCAGGGGACACCGTTTTCAGTCGATTGAAGAGATTCAACCTGCTTTGAAGGCCACCCTGCCGATGACTTTTTAGCATACATTGAGGATTGGAAAAAGCATTGTGTGCAAAAAAGCATAGGTGCATTGTGTCCGGTGGGGATTACTTTGAAGGCGATGAAATAAATTTGGAAGAATAAATAAAGAGTTTTTAAAAAAAAAATTAATTGGTCTTACTTTTTGGGCACAGTAGTAAAACAATTAAAAATCCATTCATCCCTAAATCTAAGATGTTTTTTTTTGTTTTAATATTAGCTTCCATGAATATTAACTTTGATGATTTACTAGAAACAGAAGCTAATTCTCTGGCGTCAACCAAATAAAAGCAAACAACTTCTGAGCCATAAAACCTGACTATCTGAAAGTTTAGTATTCGTACTGTAACTTTGTTACAATCATCAAATAATAAATATTTAGTTCAAACATAAAATTATACATTAAGACGTCAGTTCTTTATTCGAAACTTGTCAAAGCTTCCCCAAACTCTTCATGAATGACATCCTAATTTATGGCAATCTCACAGCTATTAAACCATTCACACTTCCCTGAGTCTCATTAAAATGTCACGTTTGATAATCCTCAAGGTCTGTTGACCCATTGTAGTGACGATTTAGTTATTAGGACAGATAGACTTGAAGAGCCATCACAGCGCTAGTATGATGGAACCTAGTTATTATTCCATCAGACAAATGAGATCATCGTTTATTTTCCCTTTTAAGAAGACGACTTTCCAAATGAGGGAAGAACAATTCTTTTTTGGAACGATGGAATCATCAATTATCTTAATTAATTGTTAAAACGTGTTATATTTTCATTGGAATGACTCATTCTTTTGAAGCACTTTTAATAAAGCAACGTCCATGTATTGTTGTTCATTTTTTCCTATTTATTGCAATAAAAGCAGAAATAGTGTTCAACATTTGAGTTAATATGGTTAACCCTTTGAACTTCCAAGGATAGTATCACTTCTAAGACTGCTTGAAATTCTTCAACTTAAAAGAAGGTTATTTTCAAAAAACAATGAATTTAGTTGTAGTTGGTTTCGGTTGAAACAGGAAGATTTTTGCATCGCAGAAAGATTTGCTTCCTTATTTTTAAAGCAAGTTTCATTTCCTTCCAAATTGATTAAAGTTTTGACCACGAGAAAGGTAACGCTTCAAATGCAAATAATATTTTGATGTTCTCATTAAAGCATAAGAACTTTAAAAATTTAATTAAGCATTGTTAATTTTTTTCTTTTACGAAAAGTCTGACATTCCAACGAAGCTATTCGAAAAATCTGAAATTTAAAATTCAATTATTCGAAGATAATTATTGATAAGATTTGATTCTGAAATTTACAATAAAGTTTATTTTAAATAAATAAGAGCAAATTATTTTTATTTTAGAAAGAAATTCAATTTATCGCTAAGAATATGTAAACAGAATGTCAAATTTCATTTCCTTTCAAATCATTAACGTTTTGATTCATGAAAAAAAGGTAACGCTTCAAATGCAAATAATATTTTGATGTTCTCATTAATGCATTAGAGCTTTAAAAATTTAATTAATAATTGTTGAATCTTTTTACAGAATGACTGATATTCGAACGAAGCTATTCGAAAATTCGAAATTTAAAAAATAATATAGATTATTCAACGATTAATATTATTAATATCGATTATTCAAAGATTCTAAAATTTAATATGTAGTTTATTCTAAATAAATAAGAGAAAATTATTTTATTTTAGAAAGAAAATCAATTTATTATTGATAATGTATAAAGAGAATGGCAAGTTTCATTTCCATTCAAATGATTAGTGTTTTGATTCGTGAAAAAGGTAACGCTTCAAATGCAAATAATATTTTGATGTTCTCATTAAAGCATTAGGACTTTAAAAAATTATATTAATCATTGTTAAATTTTCATTAATCATTGTTTTTGATGTTCTCATTTAGTTTAAAAAAATTAAATTTATCGTTGTTAAATGATTTTCTACAGAATATCTGACATTAGAACGTAGCTATTAGAAAATTCTGAAATTTAAAATTCAATTGTTCAAAGATTCTTAAATTTAGAATACAGTTTACTCCAAACAAATAAGATAAAATTATTTAATTTATAAAGAAATTCAATTTATCACTGATAATGTGTAAAAAGAATTGGCAAGTTTCATATCCTTTCAAATGAACAATGTTTTGATTCTTGAAAAAGGTAACGCTTCAAATGCAAATAATATTTTGATGTACTCGTTAATGCATAAAAGCTTTAAAAATTTAATTAATCATTGTTAATTTTTTTTACAAAAAGATTGACATTTGAATGAAGCTATTCTGGAATTTAAAATTCAAAAACTCAAAGATTCTGAAATTTAAAATGTAGTTTATTCTAAATAAATAAGTGAAAATTATTTAATTTTAGAAAGAAATTAAATTTATTACTGATATATATGTGATATAAATTTGTATATATTATATAAATTTATATTATTATAAAATATTAATAACGAGTGCCAGAACGACAGACATTCGAATTTAGTTATTCGAAAATTTAGAAATTTTCGGAAAAGTATTCGGAATTATTATTATAATAAAATTTATTCGGAAATTTAAAATGTAATTTATTCTAAATAAATAAAAGAAAATTATTTTATTTTATTTTAGAAAGAAATTCAATTTATCACTGATAATGAGTAAAGAGAATGGAAAGTTTCATTTCCTTTCAAGTGATTAATGTTTTGATTCATGAAAAAGGTAACGCTTCAAATGCAAATAATATTCTGAGGTTCTCATTAAAGCATTAGGACTTTAAAAATTATATTAATCATTGTTAAATTTTCCTGCAGAACGTTGGCAAATCTATATATTAGATTTAGCATTTTTATATCCAAAAGATTTTGTTATTTAAACAGCATTAAACCAATAATATTTTCAATGTATATAATTTATTACAATATATCATATTTACAGAAAAAAAAAATTGTAGAATCCATTTATTTGCATTCAAAAATCTATTATCAGCATGAAATATTGATGACGTTTCGAATTCATATGATATAATCAGGTTTCCTCCTACGCACTGGCAGGAGCGCCTACTATGGTGTTTAGGAGTAAATGGTCTGTTGGCCTTCAGACTCTCACTGTGAGAGGACGTATATTTCGCTCAACCTGCGCGTAGCCGAGTTTCAGGTTTTCGCCTTAAAAGTGGAATCCTTCCACGAATCTATAATTATGTGTCTTTAAGTGTGTTACATATCGTCTCTCAATAATTGCATGTGTGTGGTGTTTGTGCATGTGTAAATAAAGCAGTGAGTTCTCCAACCTGTGCCTCTAGTATCTCAACCCAACCACACCCATTTACAATTTGGTTGCTGAACATGCATACTACAATGCTGCGAATTAGTGGGATCTACCAATCAAATTTGTGACGTTGTATAAATTCAAATTGGCTTCAAACATGATTTAAAAGCAATAAAATTCTTACTCATGAAAAGTTTTTATTTTTCTGTTCACAATCAAGCTATCCCATTGCATATTTATATGAAGTGTAAGTTTAATTAACCTTCAGTTATAGAAATCAATAAATAAGGAAAGATAAAATTTGGTTTTTATTTAAGGATTTAAGGATTTTTTTAAGGATTTGTTAGATTTTAGGACAAGTTTTCTTTATGGATTTTGTTTTTTAAAGAAATTAGCTTCTGAGTTGTGTGAATATTTTAAGACAAATAATAATAATAATGATGATAAATAAATAAAATTACCTCTTTAATAAAAAGTTATGATATTTTCATATGCTTTCTTGAATTTCCCAAAAATTCTCATCAGTATTTTTACAACATTTATCTGCGATTTTTACTTTTTTATTCTACGTAGATATTTTGGCAAACATTATTGTTATAGTCTATTGTATTATGCTAGAATTATTATCACATGAATCCCAAATTATTGGGAATCTCAACTCTAGACCTATGCAATATATATAATAATAATAACATGAATAATAAATTTATTGAACTCACAATTTTGAAATTGTCAGTAACTTTAATTGTTAATTTAATAATTGTCTTTAATTGTCTTAATTCATTATTTATGTCTTAACTCCTTAATATTAATTCTCATTATTATTAACACTCATTATGTCTTAACTCATTATTATTTATTCTAAGGTTCTATCTGGCTCTATGTGCATCACTTAATATCACGTAGGCTTTTTGGTGGTTGACGGCCAATTGGCTAGCGCTCTCTGGCCCTTGGTACCACAGGCTTCAAGTTCGAATCTTATCGGAGGCATGGTTGTTTATCGGTGGTTCGGAATACACGTGAACTGTAGGTTTCGGTCTAATAAGCCTAATGTGTACCTAAAATGATCGTAGTGACAACAACCAACCCGCAAAATTTTTACAGCCTGAAAATAGATCGATAACTAATTTTAACACCTATATTTGATATCTACTTCCCTAGCATTTATTTGGCAGGACTTTCATATGAGAATTCTACATTTGGTTCGTGAGATTTATAACAAGTATTTGTAGTACTCTTACTTTACTCAACTTTAACACAACCCTTCTACTAACTTAGTTGTCCTAAGATTATATTATGAATACTACTTTTCATATTAATGTAAATTTGTTTTTAATTTACATTAACGAATAATAAAAATAAAGTTTTCCACACTTCGGTAAAGGCGCAGAACACGGAACAATGAATATCATTTGAAATAGGACAAAACTGATGATGATAAGATTTTTGCGCTGTCCAGCTTCAATAAATATCATATATTTTATTTTGAGAAGTTTTGTCAAATAACTTGTAATGCTAAACTGGATTTCAAAACATTTTCAAGTGAAAAAGCATAACATATACAAACTTATCACAGTTGATCATTTCATTCTAATCTGTTGTGAATTGCGTATGTAGTGATCCTATCTGGAAATCGTTCAGTGTAACATTTTTCAAAAGTATCGTTATATAAAAATAATTAATAAAACCATACTATAAATAAAAAAAAAATACTTAAAATTCGCAACACGATACATTCCGATGAAAAAAATGGAAATAAAATAACTAGTAAATGAGTAATATCTTCAGCCTTCACGGCTAAATAATGTATTAAATACATGAAATATTTTTTATTATTATACCACTTGGTAGACAGCAACATATAGACCAAGTACAAGAACCCGTGGGGTCTCTTGGAAGGAGGGAAAGGGGCGAACAGCTTATGTTGGGATGGAGAACCCGTAGGTAAAAAGTCTGACTTGGCTCCGTGACGCTGAAGAAGGAGAGCAGTGCCTTCTGGGAGGACTACATTAATACTACACCACCCCACATTACTGTGCCTGGAGCTGAGTTGCCCCTATACAGTTTGGGAATGATGTGGGTGAGAAGTCTGGCAGGGCTCTGTGAACCTCTACAGTCATATGAGACCGACACTTACGGCTTAAAGTGGATTCCGAACCACTACAAACATCCATGGCCCGCCGAGACTCGCACCCGAAATCTGTGGTACATAAAGCCAGAGCGCTAGATACTCTGCCATTCATGCCCCAATGGAGGACTACACCGCATTTACATATCGTACGGAAGAAAATCCAGCAAACTTCCACTAGGTAGTCTGACTAATGAGGTAAGATGTTGAACATCCCAAGCGCCATCGAACCTCCTCTTTTTTTGAAACAGTGTCTACAACAAAAACGCCAGCGGATTGAACCTCCGCCGTCCGAGTTGAGCCTTAAATACTTTAATGCTCTTGCAAGATTTCTAAGATTCGCCATGGTCTTTATGAAATTGATATTTACTAAATAATTAATTAATTTTAATTAATTAATTTAATGTTAAAATCAAACGGTAAACAGCTACTTCATTGCTCATTACATGATTTGGTTTTGTTTGGTTTGACACTCTACGGTCGTTTTCTGCACATTTTGGGTTAATTAGACCGGGATATACAGTTTAAAGTGGATTCCAAACCACTAACAAACATCCATGCCACCGCCAGGATTCCAACCTCAAACCTGTGGTACCAATGGTCAGAGCGCTAATCAGTTAGCCATCATGCTGCCTGCCCTATTACATGAGACTGATCTAAATAAAATAATGTTTTATTTTATAAAAGTGTACAACTTCTACAAATTTTAATCATAACTTTAAGTAATTTAAAATTTAACCCTGATGAGTTTTCATCAATACTGCCACGATATTTCTTCTTTAATTAGTCAAAAACAGTCCAGTACAATATCTGTACATAAGGCATTCCAACAAAATAAATGAAAATAAAATAATTCAATTCCTTTCACATCTCTCATTCAAAATAAAAAAAAAAAAAAAGGAATGGAATGTTACCAGTCAGGAAGCATCTTCAGTGAGAAATCTACTTTCTTCAACCTTTTGTCAGGCGTTGGAACCAAAGTAGGCCAGGGGTGTTCCGACAAGAAAGCAAGGTCACTTGGGGCTCAACAAATGCCTCAACTCCTCCTAATCACTTTTCTTTTCTTTTCTCTTCGGGTTTTCTCCGAGCCCGTTCCGCATTCATCGGAAGAAAGCCTTTTATTAAAATGTAAGGAATTGGCCAAAAAAGACAGGGCGCAGTGTGGCGTGAAATCTGAAATTATAACTTATTTGCGAAATCTCTCGTACCGGGGTTTATTATGTGGGGTAGGCTTTTCATTCCAATCATCGTTTTCACCACCACTGAGTTCATACTCGTGAACTATTTTATCACGGAGTAACAATCACAGCTTATGGAAGGCTTTGAATTGAAAAATGTTGATGGAAATAATTGATTGTTTTATTTAAAGATAATTTTGCAGAAGGGTTTCTAATTATTGTACTGTTTTGTATTGTTAGCAAATTGGAGTAATCAATTAAATCTCGATAACTTCATTATTAAAATCTATCTATCTATTATAAAAAATTGCCAACGAGATTGTTTCAGTGGCACTTTCCCTCTATAATTTGGAAATCGCAAAATAATTTAACGATTGATATCAAGTGCCTCCATAACATCAACTGTTTCAACTGATTAAATTATTAGCATATATAAGTGAACTAACTTGTTAAACGTTAAGAAATTTCATAGCGATTTATTTCCAATAACATTACATCACATCGATTTACATCCTTTAACATCACATCACATCGATTTATTTCCAATCCTTCATAACATCACATCACATCACATCACATCGATTTATTTCCAATACTTCGTAATTACATGACTTCATATCATCAAGTAAAACTAAAGAAATTTCTTATGTTGTATGTCTTAAAAAGTAGCTGACGGTTATCTGTATTTCAACAGAATAAATTATTAGCAGATATAAATGATTTAAATGGTTGTAAAACAATAGAAAATTTACAATCGATTATTTTCAATGATTCATAACACCAAGTGCCTTCATAACATCAAATAAATCTAAAGAAAATTTTTATGTCGCATGTCTTCAAAAGTAGATGATTGTGATCTCTATTTCAACAGATTAAATTATTACCACATATAAGTGAACTAACTTGTTGTTAAACATTAGAAAATTTAAAGTCGATTTATTTCCAATCCTTCCTAACATCAAGTAAAACTAAAGAAAATGTTTATGTTTTACGAAATCTTTCGTACGGTGTTTATTATGTGGGGTAGGCTTTTCATTCCAGTCATCGTTATTTTCACTTTTTTCATCACTATCTTATCACGGAGTAACAATCGCGGCTTATGGAAAGCTTTGAAACAAAAATTGTTGATGGAAATAATTGATTCTTTTTTTTAAAGATTATTTTGCATAAGGGTTTCTAATAATTGTATTCGGACTTACTGTTTTCTATTGTTAGCAAATAAGAGTAATAAATTAAATCTCGATATCTTTATTACTCAAATGTACCTATATATTGTAAAATAAATTGCCGACGAGATTGTCTAATTAGCACTTCAGTTAACATAGATAATGTAAAGATTGATATCAATTGCCTTCATAACATCAAGTGAAATTAAGGAAAGTTTTTATGTTGCCCGCCTTAAAAAGTAGATGATGGTGATCTTTATTTCAACAGATTGCATTATTAACAGATATAAGTGAACTAACTGGTTGTTAGACATTAGAAAAATTAAAATAGATTTATTAGCAATCCTTCATAACATCACATAACATCCTTCATAACATCAAGTGAAACTAAAGAACATTTTTATGTTGCATGCTTTTAAAAAGTAGATAATGGTGATCTCTGTTTCAACAGATTTAATTATTATTATATATGAGTAAACTAACTGGTTGTTAAATATTTGAAAATTTAAAATCGATTTATTTCCAATCCTTCATAACGTGAAGTAAAACTAAAGAAAATTTTTATATTGCATGCCTTAAAAAGTAGACGGTGTTGATCATTATTTCAACAGATTAAATTATGAACAGATATAAGTGAACTAACTGGTTGTTAACATTAAAAATTTAAAATCGATTTAGTTCCAATCCTTCATAACATCACATGACATCATAACATCAAGTAAAACTAAAAAAAAAAAAATTATGTTGCATGTCTTAAAAAGTAGATGATGGGGATCTCTATCTCAAAAGATTAAATTATTAGCAGATATAAGTGAACTAACTGGCTGTTAGACATTAGAAAAATTAAAATAGATTTATTTCCAATCCTTCATAACATCACATCACATCCACTTATTTCCAATTCTTCATAACATCACATGACTGTATAACATCAAATAAAGGTAAAGAAAATTTTTATGTTTTGCGAAATCTTTCGTACGGTATTTATTATGTGGGGCAGACTTTTCATTCCAATCATCGTTTTCACCAACACTCAGTTCATTCTCGTGAAATATTTTATCACGGAGCAACAATCACAGTTTTTGGAAAGCTTTGTATCAAAAAATGTTGATGGAAATAGTTGATTGTTTTTGTTAAAGATAGTTCTACAGAAGTGTTACTAATAATTATATTCTGGCTGATTATTTCGTACTGTTAGCAAATAATAATAATCAATTAAATCCCGATATCTTTATTATTCAAATCATCATTGCCACTAATTATTATCATCATCAGCGCCATTGAGGTCCAAGGTCGTCTGCCTATTGGTAGATTACGAGACGAGAGATGCTTTTCTTTTTACGTGGTAAGGCTGTCAGCCCTAAGCCCAACTCTCAACAGCCACATTAGACTGGGACCTATGGTTTAATGTGGATTCCGAATCACTACAAACATCCGTGCCACCGCCGGGACTCGAAAACGAAACCTGTGGCACCGAGCGCCAGAGCGCTAGTCACTCGGCCATTCAGTCCCCATTACGCAAATTTCCTATAATAAATAAATTAAAAAATAAATGCCCACCTGGCGCAGCAAGAGGGTTCAGGCTGGAATGCTCTGATGGTGTTCGTTACCATCACTGTTTCAGAAACAAGGAGCCACGATATGCATTGTAACAGCATGTGTAAGCATTTCGCAGAGACAATCAGGCTACCTGGTGGTAATTCAGGCTACCTGGTTTCCACATAGAAAGCGCAGATGCGGGACAGTTACACTTATAAGTCTCTCCTCGCATTCTCCTATACCCTGCACTTCATTTCTCTCAAACAAACGAAATGACTTTTCATTTCAATTGCCATGGCTATCTTCGCCAGGGACATGAAGAATTTGGTTTTTGTCAGGTTTCGAACAAAACTGAGGTAGTTCGAAACCCAACGAACTGTTTACAAGCATTCTCCCTCCCAAAAATTTACTCATTTTTAGATATTTTATTTTGAAACAATATTTTAATTTATGGATTCCCTAAAAATGTTTATTAATAGATATCATAAAAATGTTTATTAATAAATACCATAAAATGTTCATTAACAGATACCATAAAAATGTTTATTAATAGGTACCATAAAAATGTTTATTAATAGATATAAAAATGTTTATTAATAAATACCATAAAATGTTCATTAACAGATACCATACAAATGTTTATTAATAGATACCATTAAAATGTTTATTAATAGATATCATAAAAATGTTTATTAATAAATACCATAAAATATTAACAGATACCATAAAAATGTTTATAAATATAAAAATGTTTATCAATAAATACCATAAAATGTTCATTAACAGATACCATACAAATGTTTATTAATAGATACCATTAAAATGTTTATTAATAAATATCATAAAAATGTTTATTAATAAATACCATAAAATGTTCATTAACAGATACCATAAAAATGTTTATTAATAGGTACCATAAAAATGTTTATTAATAGATATAAAAATGTTTATTAATAAATACCATAAAATGTTCATTAACAGATACCATACAAATGTTTATTAATAGATACCATTAAAATGTTTATTAATATCATAAAAATGTTTATTAATAAATACCATAAAATATTAACAGATACTATAAAAATGTTTATAAATATAAAAATGTTTATTAATAAATACCATAAAATGTTCATTAACAGATACCATACAAATGTTTATTAATAGATACCATTAAAATCATAAAAATGTTTATTAATAAATAACATAAAATATTAGCAGATACCATAAAAATGATTATAAATATAAAAATGTTTATTAATAAATACCATAAAATGTTCATTAACAGATACCATACAAATGTTTATTAATAGATACCATTAAAATGTTTATTAATAGATATCATAAAAATGTTTATTAATAAATACCATAAAATATTAACAGATACCATAAAAATGTTTATAAATAAAAAAATGTTTTAATAAATACCATAAAATGTTCATTAACAGATACCATAAAAATGTTTATTAATAGATACCATAAAAGGTTTATTAATAGATATCATAAAAATGTTTATTAATAAATACCATAAAATGTTCATTAACAGATACCATAAAAATGTTTATTAACAGATACCACAAAAAATGTTTAATAATAGATATCATAAAAATGTTTATTAACAGATACCATAAAAATGCTTATTAATAAATACCATAAAAATGTTTATAAATAGATATCATAAAAATGTTTTAAATACTTCTAAATTAATTGTATTGATTTTTTGCAATAATTGTTTCTGTTATATTTTAATTTATTAAATTGCATTTATTTTATATATTAAGCTAAAAAAAAAATTTCAAATGTATTTTGGTTTTAAAAAATTACATTAGATTTTAAATATTCAGTAATTTATCATCTTTAAAAAAACAAATTTGTTTCCTATAATGTTTTTATTGGTTGATTTAAAAAATGAGTTATGATGTTAATGTAATCATGTTTAAATCACGTCAAAAATACTTTATCCAATAACACATAAATTTCATTAAATTCTGTTTGACAATGCAGGAAAAAGGAAATTGGCAATACAATAAATATTTTTATTGTTAAGTGAGATAACAAAGTTTAAGTATTTAATCATCCGTTTTAAATAAGAAATTAAAATGATAAAAAAGATCATCATTAAATTCATATTAGCCATCAGACAACAAATACAATTATTTAATCACCTACTTCTTAAAATAAGGAAGCAATTAAATAAATATTTACAAATTGTTTCTTTTAAAACTGATTACATCTATGATTCAATCAATAGATTTCAAAAAGACTTTTTTTATTATTAATGGTACTGATGAGATATCTATCTGATTATTATCTTTAAACAGTATTATGAAAGCTTTATGACAATGTTTCGCTTAAAACGAGAAGAATGTATCTCAAAAATTCTATAAATAAAATCTTAAAAGTTACTTATAAAAATTTTTTATTTATTTTAAAAAGAATTTTAATTTTAAAAAAAAAAAAACTGCATGATATAATTACTGTTAACAATTATGATATAACTAAAGGAAACTGAAATATTAGCAAAATATAGAAAATATACGTTAATTTTTGTCATGCACAAATAAAAAAAGATAACAACTTATATACAAATAATTTATAAATAAATAATAATATTATTATTATTTATATAAATTATTTGTAAATTATTATATTTTTATTTTATATTAATTATTTTAATTAATATTATTATAATTAATTAATTTATATAGTGTCGTATTTTTTCCACGAGAATAATTGTAGTATTTCGTTCCCAGGAGAGAATAATGTATATTTTTTAACAGGTGCATATAACAACCTATCATTCGAATTTTGACAGCAGATAAGCTGTGTTGTGGATATTTATATTACATGCAATTAATGTTTGTGCTTATGAGAACAACCTGTCACTCATATCTGATAGCAGATATTCAGTGTCATGGTTAATGAAACCTCATGAGACAAGCGATTGTCTGTTCGACCATCATAGGGTGAAACAATTACAGATGGAATATCGACTAAGCCATGAATTGTTGCATCGTGATTGGTGATTGACCATAGGGTGAGGAAGTGTCGGTTCCAATGAGAAGTGAGGGAAGCTGACCTGAAAGTGGCCCTCTTCTTGAAGTTACAGCTTCTTCTATACTAGGCCGAGACGTACCAATACTTAAGAACCGAATATATAAATAAATTATTTACAAATAAAACACTTTTTTAATACTTAGTACTATGCTTAAAATTTTAAACAATTTGTAAGAATTGTTCAAACATAGAAAATAATGTTATTGTTTTAGGTTTAACTATTTCTTAAAATACTTTAAAAATGTATAATGAAAAATTTTTTTATTTGTAACGTATTGTGAAGATGTGTAAATTATAATACTTTAAAAAATGTTTTATTTAACAAGAAGTTGACAAGCTCAGTGATAGCCTGGAGTGCTAATGTTCGAGGCTTACAAGCAGGATAACTGATGTTTAAATACACTAGCAAGTCTTTGTGTGCTGCCATTGATTTCAGAAACAAGAAAATTCATTGACTGTGACAGCATATGCAAACATTTGGCATGACTAACCAGCTGTTGTTTTCAGAGTTTATCCCTTACATTAAGCAATTGCGAATTAGAAGCTACTAATGTCAAGACAGGAATTTCGGAAACATGTGAGATCAATAAATAAATAAAATAACGTTGCCGCTTCGATGCTAGTGCATTAATGACCAAAACAATTGCTTGAATTGCAACCCTGCTTCCTCCTAACACTGACAACAGCTCCCCCTTGTTGTGATCAGGAAAAAGGATCAGTAGCCCTCGAGACTCTCACCCGAGAGGAAGTACACTACTACTACTACTAACACACCCACAACATCATTGTGCCCAGGGCTGAGTTGCCCTTTTACAATTTGAAAAATTATGTGGGCGAAAAGAAGTCTGATTGGGCTCTGTGACGCTCTACGGTCATATGAGATCGGAACCTACGTTTTAAAGTGGATTCTGAATCACTACAAACACCCATGGCACCACCGGAATTCGAACACGAAACTTGTGATACCGTGCTCCAGAGGCATCAGGACCCAGAGAGGAAGTACAACGCAACTTGCCCTCCAGCTGAGAAACGTTTAGTTTATAGTCTCTCTATATTTAGCTCATACCGGTGCAATAGTTGGCGTGCAGATTCTCATCAGAAGAGGAAGTTTACATCGCGCACTCTGTGCATAGCCGAGTATCGGATTTTCGGCTTAGAAGTGGAGTCTTACCCCGAATTTCTAATTATTTGTCTTTAAATGTGTTGTATATTGTATGTCTCTAATTGTATGCGTGTGGTGTCTCTGCATGTGTCAATAAAACTGTGAGTTCTCAAATCTGTGCCTCAAATATCTCAACCCAACCACTCCAGTTAGAATCTGGTTGCCCAATCTGCACACTACATAATAAATAAAAAATATTCATTAAAATGTTTTTCTAATATTTATTTTGTATTACACCATTGTATTTTCTTTTATAAAAATTTGAAATGTTTTTATTTTTTAAAATCTTGATTAATTTTTTTTTAGTGAAAATGACAAACGACGAGGTGATCATAGGTTTGCTCTCATTAAATGACTATTAATTGCGTCATGTTTTATTTTAGGCCATTACAACACCAAAGAAATGTTTCCCATTTATATAAAACATTATTTAGTTTTATAATATAATGTATAATAACTAGATTTATAAAAAGGTTGCCGATATAACAAATGACAGGGTGATCATAAGTTTGCTCTCATTAAATGAATATAAATTACGTCATGTTTTATTTTAGGCCATTACAACATCAAAGAAATGTTTCCCATTTATATAAAATATTATTTAGTTTTATAATATAATGTTTAATAACTAGATTTATAAAAAGGTTGCCGATATAACAAATGACGGGTGAATAAGTTTGCTCTCATTAAATGAATATAAATTACGTCATGTTTTATTTTAGGCCATTACAACATCAAAGAAATGTTTCATTTATATAAAATATTATTTAGTTTTATAATATAATGTTTTAACTAGATTTATAAAAAGGTTGCCGATATCAAATGATGATCAAAGTTTGCTCTCATTAAATGAATATAAATTACGTCATGTTTTATTTTAGGCCATTACAACATCAAAGAAATGTTTCCCATTTATATAAAATATTATTTAGTTTTATAATATAATGTTTAATAACTAGATTTATAAAAAGGTTGCCGATATAACAAATGATGGGTGATCATAAGTTTGCTCTCATTAAATGAATATAAATTACGTCATGTTTTATTTTAATCCATTACAACATCAAAGAAATGTTTGTCATTTATAAAAAATAGTTTATAAACTAATAATGTTTAATAATGATTAGTTTTATAACTAATAAATTAGTTTTATAACAAATAAAGTTTAATAACTAGATTTATAAAAGGGGATGCAGATATAACAATGGCCTTTCTGATGTCATTAACCCTTGTTTTTCAGAGTAAGTATAGCTTATTCTGGTCAAGATTATTATCTGGTAAAAAAGACTATTTAAGTTCACGCCTATAACAGAGCATTAATTAGAGCGATGCAGATAGAAACTATTCGTTTTCGACAAAAATGAACGTGGTAATTAAAAAATAAATAATGTTGTTTATCTGCCGAAGAAAATGCCATGCTGAGAAGTAAATTACACATTCAAATGTCACTCACACTGATTCGAAACAACAAGCAGAAGTATAAATCCATTGAAGTTCTATTCCAGAAAATGATCCGACGATTAATTACTCACTTGATGATTGCAATTTAAATGTGGTAATCAATCAATCAGAGTAATAGGAATTTGCGATTAATTAGAAATGAAAGAAAGATTAACTTGAATTGTGGAATCTGACATACAATTTTGGTTATCCTTACGGTGAAATGTTGTAGCAGGAAAGTATATCGTTAATAGGATTTAAAAAAAAAAGAAGTATTATGAATTTTACCCTTTTACATCATTAAACATATATTTTTATTTCTTTCAAATTGTGAAATTCGTCGTACTTAATCTCTTACGTCATGGTTAACTATCGTTCCAGTGGCGAATGACCACAGGGGACTTACTTACTTTAGCTTTATAGACTTAGCATCTTGATGGTCTCTTGTTTAGCATTAATGGACTTGATGATTCACTTTTGTATGACACTAACAGCTCACCGACGAGTGATGAGGGTGTAGTGTGCAGGTTAGGCAACCAGATTGTAACTGAGTATGGTTACTGAGACCTATGTTTCAGAACTCGCAGCTTTATTGACACACGCACGAACACCACACACCTACAATTAGAGTCATACAGTATTTAACACATTTAAACATATTCTTGAAAGGACTCCACTTCTAAGCAGAAAACCCGATACTCGGTTATGCGCAGTGTGCACCAGATATTCTTCCTCTCCGGATGAGAGCCTTTTGGCAAACTAATGAGCAGGCTGCGTTCATCTCTGGATGAGAGACTATAAACTAAACGTTTCTCAGCTTGAGCCCAGTTTGTGCTGTACTTCCTCTCGGATGAAAGTTTCCAACGCCACAGCGGGGCGCTCTTGGCAGTGTGTAGGAAGAAGCACGTAAAATTGATAGTAATAAATAGTCTTCCTCGACGTTTTCTTAACATTAATGAACATTAGTGATTCCCTTTTGTATGACATGAACAGCTCACCGACGAGCAATAAGGGTGTAGTGTGCAGGTTGTGCAAACCTGCTGGGGTTGGATTGGAATACTTGAGGCACAGGTTGGAGAACTCCCAGCTTTATTCACACATGCACAAACACCATGCATATACAATTAGAGGCATACAATATTTAACACATTTAAAGACAGATAATTATGTATTCTTGAAAGGACTCCACCTCTAAGCAGAAAACTCGATACTCTGCTACGCGCAGGGCGCACGCAATATACTTCCTCTCCGGGTGAGAGTCTGTTGGTCAACTAATGATCAAAGTGTGCTAAATATAGTTCATCTCGGGATGAGAGATTATAAACAAATCGTTTCTCAGCGGCTGCACAAGTTGTACTGTACTTCCTCCCGGGTAAGAGTCTTGAGACCGACTGACTATTTCTCCTAAACGCCACAGAGGGGGCGCTATAGGCAGTGTGTAGGAGGAAGCACGGTTACACACGTAAAATTGATAAATAGACTTCCACAATGTTTTCTTAACATTAATGGACTTGGTGTTTATGACGCGAACTTTTGTATGACACGAACAGTTCACCGACGAGCGATGAGGGAGTAGTGTGCAGGTTGGGCAATCAGATTGTAACTGAGTGTGGTTGGGTTGAGATACTTAAACACAGGTTTGAGAACTCACAGCTTTATTGATACATGAAAAACGCAACACATATACAATTTTAACACATTTAAAAACAGATGATTATAGATTCGTGGAATAATTCCACTAAGCAGAAAATTCAATAATCGGCTACTTGCAGTTCCGGGTGAGAGTCTGCAGGCCAACTAATGGGCAAGGGCGTTAAAGTTATTTTTTCCAGGGATGAAAGACTATAAACTAAACATTTTCAGGGAGAGCAGAATTTGTGCTGTACTTCCTCTCGGGTGAGAGTTTCGAGGCCGACTGATCATTTCTCCTGAACGCTACGGGGCTGCTCTAGTCAGTGTATAGGTGGAAGCACGGTTACAAGGGCAGAATATTTCCTTCCTTTTGGATAATATCTGATATTTCAAATATATTTGATATTATTTTAATTTAATTTGATATTATTATATATAATTTGCTATTATTTTAATATAATTTGATATAATAATATTAATTTGATATTATTTTAATATAATTTGATTACTAATTTTTAAACCATTCCAGGGAAAATTATACTTTATAAATGATATACTGATGAATCATTATCTTAAATACTTTTATTTTGTACAGTTTCATTCAATAATCACACTTTTTCAATTTTTGTAAATAAAATTAATTATAAATTTCATACGTCAAAAGCAAGAGAGATTATTTATTTATTTACTTATTCCTGTTTCCACATTTGTAGAATACCACTCCAAATGAACGAGGAAAATGATGCTCAAAAGATTCACACCCCATCTATGGTCAAGGTTCAAAAGCAGAGATCACCTCCAATTTTTCCTCTTCCGAAAAACGAACGCTTATAGAAGTAAAAAAGAACCATTCCACAGGAACGCGAAGATATTAAAAAGAGTGGAATGCGGTCAAGAAGAAAGAGTAATGTTTTGGTCAAGAAGGAATAGAGAGCAATGCCTCCTGTCTCCATAATTAAGGAGTAGTGTCCTTAATAATTTTTAGTGTGTAATTTATGTCCATAGGAAATAGCACTGTAGAGCAAAGAAAGGTTAGGGCGAAAGTTTTTACTTTCCTTTTTTTCTCAGATCAAAAGAAGCATTATTTTCGAAGATGTTGAAGGTACTGAAAGAGAAATTTTATGTTCAAGTAAACACGTAGGCTAATTTTTTAATTGATTTCTATTATCTTGTTTCCTGGAAGAACTGTAAAAGTGATTAAGTTCTTAATGATGTTTGTTTAACATTTTGCTTTTAACTTAATAATTTTAATACCTGAGGCAATACTAAAAGATCTAAAAGCGGTATTTTTTACCTTCACCTGCTTAAAGAAGTTTTTATTTTTCTTATAAGGAATAAAACAGTTAGGAAAAACCTAACTGGGGAAATTTATAACATTGTAATTGAATCAATGCATGGTTTGTAAAATTAAATATAATTCCAAAACAATTGAAGTGAGAACAGATGAAACTATCTTATTATTATTAGCATTATCAATACCAATTAGCATTAGCATTAGCTATCTTATTATTTCTTAGCATTATCTTATCTATCTGTAATTTATCTTATCATTTATCTTATAATCTATTTTATCATCTTATATTATCGATCTGTTACCTATGAAGCAAAAGTTCGAACACCTGTAATGTATTTATTTTTACTTTTGAGAAATCTAATCTATCTTATTATTATTAGCATTTAGCATTAGCATTAGCCATCTTTTTTATTTCTTAGCAATATCATCTTATCTATCTCTTAATTATCTTATCATTTATCTTATCTTATCATCTATCTAATAATCTATTTGTTAATAACCTTATCATCTATCTTATAATCTATCTGTTATCTATCTTAGCATCTATCTCATACATATATAACTTATCTGTTATCTATCTTATCAGCTATCTTATAATATATCATACCTATCTATCTCATACCTTAGTATCTATCTAATATCTATAATTGTATTTATTTTGACTTTAAAACTGAGAAATCGTTTTTAATCTTTTAAAAATTTTTTAATGCATAATAGAAAATAAAATATCTTCATTATTCTTATAATTCAATAAAAATACAGTTGTTATAACAAAAGTAAGACAAAATGGAAGATGGAAATAATTGTATTTTTATTCATATTACGAATTTCGTGTTTTATTTCATTTATTTTTTTTTTTACTTTATTTTATTTTTTGTTTATTTACACTCATGTCCATAAATTAAGGATAATTCAGAATCACACAGAAATTGAACTCTAAAATAAAAATTTCACCTGTAGAATTATCACACACATCTTTAAGAAGAATATGCAAATTACAGGAAACCACCAGATGGCGCGGATGGTACGTCACAATGACGAGAATGTAAGAGAGGGGTATATAAGGAATGGTGGCAAAAAGTAAAATTGTTCACAAGCGCTTTAAAAGCCTTTCAGTGCAATAACCGCATAGTTATGGCACAAAGGAAGCATTTGGATGATTTTTTACGTGGTAGAATTATCGGACGACTGGAATGTGGACGTACCCAGCTGGAAGTATCCGAGGCATTTGGAATCGCCCAGAGTGTCATCTCCAGGCTTTGGCAACGATTCCAAGATGATGGTAATGTGAGTAGATGTTACAGCACAGGTCGCCCCCGAGTTACAACGCCGAATGAGGACCGGTATTTAGCAGTTACTGCCAAAAGGAACAGACGGAGCACAGCATCAGACCTGTCTCGTCAGCTCTCTTAAGCTACCGGTACGGCAGTTTCAAAGGCAGACCGTGTACAGACGCTTAGGTTTACATTGGTCTATATGCTCGTAGGCCTGTCAGATGTGTTCCACTTACCGCAACTCAGTGTCGCCTGTGATTAACCTGGAGTAAGAGAGCATTGTGGACACCGCAACAGTGGTCTGGTGTGATGTTTTCCGAGGAGTCCAGGTTTAGTTTGCAGTCTGATTCTCGCCGGACTTTCATATGGAGAGCGCCAGGTACCCGTTACCACCAAGAGAACACCATTGAACGACACCGTTACGGTGGTGCAGGATGGCTCGTTTGGGGAGGAATTATTCTTGGTTCCAGAACTGACCTGCATGTTCAGAGTGTAACGATGACAGGCCACATCTATCGGGATGTTATTCTGGAACAACATGTACGTTTGTTTCGGGGCGCCATGGATGCTGAATTTCTGTTTATGGATACTCAGCATGCCTAGGCGTTGTAAGGCCTGTATTGCATCGTCCGGGAGACATACTCCATATTAACCATCATACTAATCATGTTATACTGTTTTTTGTAAATAGGTTCTTTTTTGAAATTTGCTCCAGGAGTAAAAATCGCAATTTTTATTATTTATGTCAAACATATAGCATCTTTTTTGCTCTTTACCTTTTGTTTAATAAATAGACTTTACAAATAAGTCAAATTTGTTTTTGCTTCTGTCTCTTTCTTTGCCTGAACTTCATTATCCTTAATTTGTGGACATGAGTGTATTATATATATATATATATATACACTATCTGGCAGAAAGTGACGGGACACCTCGAAAGGTGAGAAAAGTCGACAATACAGCTGACACATGCTTAATAATAGGTATCACGTGTCAAATATCCTATAAATACTCTGTGGAGTCGACTAGAGTTGTTTTTGTCAATATGCCGCCACGGGAAGAGTTGTCTGATTTCGAGAAAGGTGTGTTGGTTGAATTGCAAGTTTGCCAAGGTGTCAATTAGGGAGATATCCTTTCTCCGTAACTGCTCAAAATCAACTGTAGCACGTGTTGTGTGTCGCTACAAGACTGAGGGACACTGTCAGAACAAACCCCGAAGTGGACGACCTACAGTTCTCACCAGCAGGGACCGGCGGGTGCTCGCCAGGGAGATTCGAAGTAACCGTCAAACATCCATGGATAACATCGCTAATGAGTTTAGACAAGCCACAGGTGTGGCCGTTTCGACCAAGACTCTTCGTATCGAGGCCCATGTTAGGTTACACTGGACGTTCGGCGGCCCATAAACCTTTGATTACGAAAACCAACAAGAAAGCGCGCCTTCGATGGGCCAAAGACCACCGTACTTGGACTCTGGATGACTGGAAATGCGTCCTTTGGAGTGACGAGTCACGATTTACCCTTTTCCGTTCCGATGGACGTGTTTGGGTATGGCGTTTACCAGGAGAACGCCTTTTGCCCTAGTGTGTCGTCCCAACTGTAAAGTTTGGTGGAGGAGGATTGATGGTATGGGTATGTTTCTCCTGATATGGGGGCTGGCCCACTGGTGAAGGTTGATGGTGCGATGAATGCCGATAGATATTGTGATGTTCTCGACAATCATGTCCTTCCTACCTTGTGGGCAACGTACGGTATGGATGATTGCTGGTATCACGACGACAACACAACATGCCATGTTGCAAAGGAGGACTCTTGATTGGTATGTGAACAACAACGTTGAACGCCTGGAGTGGCCGGCGCAGAGCCCTGATCTTAACCCAATTGAACATCTCTGGGACGAATTGGACCGTCGGTTGAGGGCCTGCACCCCACTCCCCAAAAGCAAGCCTGGACTATGGAACTTCCTGTTAAACATTTGGAAGGAAATTCCTCTTGCCACTATGGTTAATTTAGTGGAAAGCATGCTCAGAAGAGTTGCAGCTGTGATCGCAGCCAAAGGAGGCCTTACCTCCTATTAATTTTTATAAATATGGGTTTATGTCTTTATAGTGTCGTGTGCCGTCACTTTCTTCCACATAGTGTATATATATATATACATATATATATATATTATTTTAATATATACTGTGCACTATGTAATGGTCATCTATGAAAAATTTCTCCCATTAGATATTTTCATTTTATTTACTTATGATATACGATATGCCCTAAAATATCTTTATTTATTTATTTGAAAAAAATCTTATGTTAAATATAATTAGTTTTCATATAGCACATACAAGCTTATAATATAAAAATAAATCATATCTAAGTTAGAAGAATTATCCAAGCATTTGAGAATTTTAACTTAAGTAGTGCTATAAACAAAATCACTATTAATAAATATGATATAATAATGTTCTTTAATAAATATGTATATAAAACTTTTACCTATATATTATGAGTTTTTCCCAAAATCTTTCAATTTCTTTGCAAAAGTGACTATAACATAACACTGCAATAAGCCTAAGCCCAATACAAATATTTTGCTTCCTTTTATAAAACATCTATCTATAAAATTCGTGGTATAATGTTAATTTATTTATAAGAAATTATGTTTTCTGCATATTGATTATATTTAAAGTGAATAACTTCAAAAAAATGTATCAAATTCTTTATATTTCTTTTTTAGTGTTTTTCAAAAAGAAATATTAACATAACTGTCCTACTGCCTTTTAAATTTAAGATAGACGCAGTTTTGATATCTAATAAATAATGACTATTATTAAAATTTTTTATAATATCTTAATGTTGATAATGGCTTTTAATTGATATAGTTGAATTCACAATGTGAAAATTAATTTCTGTACCACGACTTTTATGATGTATTAAAAATAACTATCATATATGATCTACAAAATAAGCAAAGTGATGAATAAATTAAGAAAATAAAAATTTACTTTTAAAAAATGTTTGAAATATAATGTTGCATTAATTTTTATAAGCTTTTTTGAAATACTTATAGTTAAATTAACCATGATTTTGTATGATATTTCAGTAACATGAAATATATAATAATTATTAATTATTTGAAGATTAATATGTATTTCATGTTAATGAATTATCCTACAAAAATCATGATTAATTTAACTATTACTATTATAGCTATACTATATTATAATATATATTTATACTATATTATATTATTTAACTATACTTATACTAATAGTATTATGATAGTAATATTAGCTATTAATATTATTAGGTATATGTCAAATATTGAAGAAAATATTTTCCATGAATGATTGGTAGCTTTTTTGAAATTATAATTCAAATTGAGAAAAATGTCAAATTCACAATTGGTAAAAAAATATTCGAAATGTAATATTGCATTAATATTTATACCCTTTTTTGAAATACTTATGGTTAAATTAATCATGATTTTATAGGGTAATTCATTAATATGAAATATATATTAATCTTCAAATTATATCAAATAATAAAGAAAATATTTTTCATGAATAATTGGTAGCTTTTTTAAAATTTGAATTAATTTTTAATTAATTTTTGAATTTATTTTTGAAATTATAGTTCAAATTGGGAAGCGTGAAATTCACAATTGGTAATAAATGTTCGAAATATAATGTTGCATTAATTTTTTATAATCATTTTGAAATATTAATAGTTTTATCATCATTTTGTATGATAATTCATTAATATGAAATATATATTAATCTTCAAATAATTTCAAATATTGAAGAAAATACTTTCCATAAATAATTTGTAGCTTTTTAGAAATTATCGTTCAAAAAGGAAGCGTGTCAAATTCACAATTGGTAATTAAATATTTTAAAGATAATATTGCATTAATTTTTTATAATCTTTTGAAATACTAATAGTTAAATTAATCGTAATTTTGTAGGATAATTCATTACTTGAACTATATATTCATTTTCAAATAATTAATATATATTTCATGTTAATAAATTATCCTGCAAAATCATTCTTAATTTAACTATTAGTATTATAATACTAATAGTATTATAACTATATTATATTCTACTATATTCTACTATATAACTATACTTATACTAATAGTATCATAATACTTATATTCATATTTAGTATTATTAGGTAGATGTCAAATATTTTTCCATGAATGATTGGTAGCTTTTGAAATTATAATTCCAAATGAGAAGAATGCCAAATTCAGAATTGGTAAAAAATGTTCGAAATATATTGTTGCATTAATTTTTATAACTTTTTTTTTTTGAAATACAAATAGTTAAATCAATCATGATTTTGTATAAAAATGTATTATTTGAAATATATATTAATCTTCAAATAATGTCAAATATCGAAGAAAATATTTTCCATGAATAATTGATAGATTTGTTGAAATTGTAGTTCAAAATGAGAATCGTGTCAAATTCGCAATTATTGCAATGATTTAAGTAAAGAATCCAGATACTTCAAAGTAAACTTGCAATTATTCTTAACAAATGAACAAAGTGTGAAATATGCATTGTATGCAATGTTTCAATAACAGTTGTTAAATAACAGTGTTTCACCTATGCTACAGAACCAATTCCATTATAGTTGTAAATTACATTGGAACGATTTGATGGTATTCAGTTCCTTGTTGATTGATGTTGGTTGTTACAATTGAAATAGTTTCCTGTTCCTGTTTTATTTATAAGATAAAAATCTTTCTTCCAAATCAGTTGTCTGTGTTCTACTATTCAATAATATCCATCATGGTTCAGAACGTGCATATAATTGTCAAGATTGTTTTAAAATTGATTTAATTGTACGCTTACTGATTTGTTTCAAGAAAATATAATGATAATTAACCTATTTAAAAACATCATTTTTTGAAATCAGGATGGTATGTTAGTGTACGATAATGCAGCGTGAAAAAAAGTAATAATTAATAAATTTAGAAAAGTGCAATGAAGTAATTATTCTAAACAGAATTGCCAATGTTAATTAGTTGTTTATCCAAAGTTAGCTGGATTAAATGCATGTAACATAATGATTTTGTACATGGCACACACTTTTAACTGTTTAATAAACATTTTTGTAGCATATCATTGTAAAACTATTTTGGATAGAAAACTCGCAATTATGTAAATAATTACACATTAATTAAATGTTTTTAATCAAAATGCTGTTAAATCTAACTACTATACCATTGATAATGTATACAAAATTTATTCTTAACAAAAATTTCCTTTCTTTATTATTGATTTATGTTTCATCAAACAAATAAGGAATATATTCTTCGTTTAAATAATATATAAACGTTTAGTTATGTCTTTTACCACTTTCGAAAACTAATTTTTGTCTTTTGTTTTATTTCTTCTTAACTAATTAATAGAAATAAAGAGATAAAGCTATTTTTATAAATTCAATCAATCTTTATTCAACTTTTAATCGCGACTTTAACTTTCAATCTCAACTTAATTCAAGTGATTCATAAACTGACATTTTGTTTTTATTAAATATTTTTATTATTATATCAAAAAAAAAATAATGAATAAATTATAAAACAATTTTATTTGTAACTGCATAACAAACACTTTTGTAGCATACTAAAGATAAAACTATTTTGGACAGGAGACTTGAAATTATGAAAATAGTTATACATTAACCAAATGTTTTTATTCAAAGCGATATTAGGCCTACCATTTTATCATTAGTAATGCATACATAAATTATTCTTACAAAAGTTTCATTTCTTCATTATTAACATTGTTCCTCAGAGAAATAAGGAATGCATTCTTCGTTTAAATAATCTATAGACTTTTAGTTACGTCATTTACCATTTTGAAAACAAATTCTACTTTTTTCTTTCTTATTACCTAATTAATAGAAATAAAGAGGTAAAGCCATTTTTTTCGATAAATTCAATCAATCTATATTCACCTTTCAATCTCGATTTTAAATGTATATTCAAGTGATTCTTCGACTGACATTTAATTTTTATTAAATATTTTTAATATTATACCAAAAACAAATGGAAAGCAAATTATAAAAATAATTTTTATTTGTAACTGCATAATAAACATCTTTGTAACACACCAAAGGTAAAACTATTTTGGATAGGAAACTTGCATTTATGAAAATAGTTACATATTAATCAAAATGCTGTTAGAACAAACCATTGTACCAATAGTAATGTATACATAATTTACTCTTAACAAAAATTTAATTTCTTCTTTATTGATTGATTCTTTATTGTTCATCAGAGAAATAAAGAATGTATTCTTCGTTTAAATAATCTATAGACGTTTAGTTACGTCTTTTACTATCTTTGAAAACTAATTTTAGTCTTTTTTTTTTCTTACTTATTGAATAGAAATAAAGAAATAAAGACCTTTTTTGATAAATTAAATCAATCTATATTCACCTTTCAATCTGGACTTTAATGATGTGCATTCAAGTGATTCGTCGACTCGCATTTTATTTTATTAAATATTTTTAATATTATACGAAAAAAATCGAAAATATTTCGAAATGTTTCGCAATCTGCCAGTAGGCAGATAGCTTTGGCCTACCATGCTGCTGTTGTACAAATGCAGAAAGTACATCATTTTATTGCTTCTTCTGAGCTGTAGTATATTTTGTTTGCCTATAGGTATCAAATTTTTAAAAAAAATCTTTAAAAATATAAACTTAAAAACCAACAAAATATGGATCATTTTTCTGTAGGAATATAAACTTGGATATTCTGCTACTTAAGCAACATGAAAAAATAATAAGCGTGTAGCTTAAAGATAAGCTACGGACGCGGAGTAACAATACACCCGCAGCACACTACGATACTATTAGGTCGGAACCTATGGTTTAAAGTGGATTCGAACCACTACAAACATCCATGGCACCGCCTGGGCTCTAACCCAGTAGTACCGGCGCCAGAGCGCTAACCACTCGGCCATCAGTAAGCCCCCCTCCGTGTTTTAGCCATTGTTTGTTTATTAAGAAAAGTTTATTTTTTTAAAAAATCCTTAGCCCTATGGAATATCTGAAAGCTTCCTATGATGTTTTGAAGGCAAAAGTTGAAACTAATTTAACAATAACTACTAGTTCTTGATCGTAGAGTAAGGCATAGCAATAGTTTCTAGATATCTTAGAGTGCTTGGAAAGATATCCATTTGAAAAATCTTTACAAATGGATTCCATATAAGTTGACAGATAAGCAGATATTGCAACGTTTAGAAATTTGAACATCGTTGAGTATTCGGTAAAGAAAATGTTTCTTTTTAGACCTTATCATTGCTTATTAAAAAGTGAATACAGTATTAAAAAATTAATGTTGCTCAGCATAATATTAACCCTTTGCACTCGAAGTTTTTTTTCATTCGTGTTACCAGCAACTCGAAGCGATTTTAGTGAAAAGATCATATTCACATGTAAGTTTGATATACGCATTAAAAGAAACGCATTACTTATATTGTTATTTGCATTATCTCCGTAGAGGAGCCCTCGAGCTTGAAGACAAATTTTAAATGGCTCCGCTCCGGAGTCCTCGAGTGCAAAGGGTTAAAAAGTGAATACTGCCCAGCACAGTTACTAGATGTACAGGACAAGCTTTAAAACGCAACCCAGACAGAATTTGCATCGAAAGAAGACAATCCCTAGCGGCCTCATGGCCGAGTGACTAGCGCTCTGGCGTGTCAGTATCACAGGTTTCGGGTTCATGTTCTGGCGGTGTCATGGATTTTGTACTGATCCGGAATCCACTTTAAACCGTAGATCCCAGTTTAACAGGAGCGTAGAGCTTTGTGGGGGTAGTGTTACTCGCATTCGTTGAATATCTTTAAGCTACAAGTGCCTTCTGTGTAGTGGTAAATGAATATCAGCGGTGCAGTCCTTGCGTATGGCATAAAGATATCTGTCTCTGTATTACCAGCTGCATTAGAAGAAAAAGAAAACAGTTTCGATTTAGGGAAATTAAAGGGAATTATCCATTACAGTTTGTTATATTATTGTCTACAAATGAATAGTTTGCATCTAAAATTGTTGTCACCAATAAAAAGAGCTTGTGAATCGAAAAAACGTTGTAAGTATTTCTCTACAATAATCCAAGACTCCACGTTTCAAAAATCACACTCAAAAAAATTGAACGAATAGAAATTTTAGGTTCGACTTCGTCGATTATATTGATCAGATTTGTTACATACTGACTACCACTTCTTTAGACATCTGGAATCTTTTTTTTAAAGAATAAACGTTTTATCAATCACGAAGCTGCTCAAAAAAAGTTCTTTTGCTGAATTTATTAACTGTAAATAATTAAAGTTGTTCTTTGTAACTAGCATAAATATACTTTGTAACGGATGGCAAAAATATGTTGATGTAGATGGATCATGCTTTGATTAATTGATTTGTAGCCTTTCAAAATTGTGCACTCAAAAGTTCATTTCATATGAACCACTTACTACTAAGACGAACGATTTGCCGCCACGGGAAGAGTCAATATGCATATATCAATATGCCGCCACGGGAAGAGTTGTCTGATTTCGAGAAAGGTGTGTTGGTTGAATTGCATCTTGCCAAGGTGTCAATTAGGAGATATCCCGTCTCCGTAACTGCTCAAAATCAACTGTAGCACGTGTTGTGTGTCGCTACAAGACTGAGGGACACTGTCAGAACAAACCCCGAAGTGGACGACCTACAGTTCTCACCAGCAGGGACCGGCGGGTGCTCGCCAGGAGATTCGAAGTAACCGTCAAACATCCATGGATAACATCGCTAATGAGTTTAGACAAGCCACAGGTGTGGCCGTTTCGACCAAGACTCTTCGTATCGAGGCCCATGTTAGGTTACACTGGACGTTCGGCGGCCCATAAACCTTTGATTACGAAAACCAACAAGAAAGCGCGCCTTCGATGGGCCAAAGACCACCGTACTTGGACTCTGGATGACTGGAAATGCGTCCTTTGGAGTGACGAGTCACGATTTACCCTTTTCCGTTCCGATGGACGTGTTTGGGTATGGCGTTTACCAGGAGAACGCCTTTTGCCCTAGTGTGTCGTCCCAACTGTAAAGTTTGGTGGAGGAGGATTGATGGTATGGGTATGTTTCTCCTGATATGGGGCTGGCCCACTGGTGAAGGTTGATGGTGCGATGAATGCCGATAGATATTGTGATGTTCTCGACAATCATGTCCTTCCTACCTTGTGGGCAACGTACGGTATGGATGATTGCTGGTATCACGACGACAACACAACATGCCATGTTGCAAAGGAGGACTCTTGATTGGTATGTGAACAACAACGTTGAACGCCTGGAGTGGCCGGCGCAGAGCCCTGATCTTAACCCAATTGAACATCTCTGGGACGAATTGGACCGTCGGTTGAGGGCCTGCACCCCACTCCCCAAAAGCAAGCCTGGACTATGGAACTTCCTGTTAAACATTTGGAAGGAAATTCCTCTTGCCACTATGGTTAATTTAGTGGAAAGCATGCTCAGAAGAGTTGCAGCTGTGATCGCAGCCAAAGGAGGCCTTACCTCCTATTAATTTTTATAAATATGGGTTTATGTCTTTATAGTGTCGTGTGCCGTCACTTTCTTCCACATAGTGTATATATATATATATACATATATATATATATTATTTTAATATATACTGTGCACTATGTAATGGTCATCTATGAAAATTTCTCCCCATTAGATATTTTCATTTTATTTACTTATGATATACGATATGCCCTAAAATATCTTTATTTATTTATTTGAAAAAATCTTATGTTAAATATAATTAGTTTTCATATAGCACATACAAGCTTATAATATAAAAATAAATCATATCTAAGTTAGAAGAATTATCCAAGCATTTGAGAATTTTAACTTAAGTAGTGCTATAAACAAAATCACTATTAATAAATATGATATAATAATGTTCTTTAATAAATATGTATATAAAACTTTTACCTATATATTATGAGTTTTTCCCAAAATCTTTTCAATTTCTTTGCAAAAGTGACTATAACATAACACTGCAATAAGCCTAAGCCCAATACAAATATTTTGCTTCCTTTTATAAAACATCTATCTATAAAATTCGTGGTATAATGTTAATTTATTTATAAGAAATTATGTTTTCTGCATATTGATTATATTTAAAGTGAATAACTTCAAAAAAATGTATCAAATTCTTTATATTTCTTTAGTGTTTTCAAAAAAGAAATATTAACATAACTGTCCTACTGCCTTTTAAATTTAAGATAGACGCAGTTTTGATATCTAATAAATAATGACTATTATTAAAATTTTTTATAATATCTTAATGTTGATAATGGCTTTTAATTGATATAGTTGAATTCACAATGTGAAAATTAATTTCTGTACCACGACTTTTATGATGTATTAAAATAACTATCATATATGATCTACAAAATAAGCAAAGTGATGAATAAATTAAGAAAATAAAAATTTACTTTTTTAAAAATGTTTGAAATATAATGTTGCATTAATTTTTTATAAGCTTTTTTTGAAATACTTATAGTTAAATTAACCATGATTTTGTATGATATTTCAGTAACATGAAATATATAATAATTATTAATTATTTGAAGATTAATATGTATTTCATGTTAATGAATTATCCTACAAAAATCATGATTAATTTAACTATTACTATTATAGCTATACTATATTATAATATATATTTATACTATATTATATTATTTAACTATACTTATACTAATAGTATTATGATAGTAATATTAGCTATTAATATTATTAGGTATATGTCAAATATTGAAGAAAATATTTTCCATGAATGATTGGTAGCTTTTTTGAAATTATAATTCAAATTGAGAAAAAAATGTCAAATTCACAATTGGTAAAAATATTCGAAATGTAATATTGCATTAATATTTATACCCTTTTTTGAAATACTTATGGTTAAATTAATCATGATTTTATAGGGTAATTCATTAATATGAAATATATATTAATCTTCAAATTATATCAAATAATAAAGAAAATATTTTTTTCATGAATAATTGGTAGCTTTTTTTAAAATTTGAATTAATTTTTAATTAATTTTTGAATTTATTTTTTGAAATTATAGTTCAAATTGGGAAGCGTGAAATTCACAATTGGTAATAAATGTTCGAAATATAATGTTGCATTAATTTTTATAATCATTTTTTGAAATATTAATAGTTTTATCATCATTTTGTATGATAATTCATTAATATGAAATATATATTAATCTTCAAATAATTTCAAATATTGAAGAAAATACTTTCCATAAATAATTTGTAGCTTTTTAGAAATTATCGTTCAAAAAAGGGAAGCGTGTCAAATTCACAATTGGTAATTAAATATTTTAAAGATAATATTGCATTAATTTTTATAATCTTTTTTTTGAAATACTAATAGTTAAATTAATCGTAATTTTGTAGGATAATTCATTACTTGAACTATATATTCATTTTCAAATAATTAATATATATTTCATGTTAATAAATTATCCTGCAAAATCATTCTTAATTTAACTATTAGTATTATAATACTAATAGTATTATAACTATATTATATTCTACTATATTCTACTATATAACTATACTTATACTAATAGTATCATAATACTTATATTCATATTTAGTATTATTAGGTAGATGTCAAATATTTTTTCCATGAATGATTGGTAGCTTTTGAAATTATAATTCAAATGAGAAGAATGCCAAATTCAGAATTGGTAAAAAAAATATTATTGTTGCATTAATTTTTATAACCTTTTTTTTTTTTGAAATACAAATAGTTAAATCAATCATGATTTTGTATAAAAATGTATTATTTGAAATATATATTAATCTTCAAATAATGTCAAATATCGAAGAAAATATTTTCCATGAATAATTGATAGATTTGTTGAAATTGTAGTTCAAAATGAGAATAGTGTCAAATTGCAATTATTGCAATGATTTAAGTAAAAGAATCCAGATACTTCAAAGTAAACTTGCAATTATTCTTAACAAATGAACAAAGTGTGAAATATGCATTGTATGCAATGTTTCAATAACAGTTGTTAAATAACAGTGTTTCACCTATGCTACAGAACCAATTCCATTATAGTTGTAAATTACATTGGAACGATTTGATGGTATTCAGTTCCTTGTTGATTGATGTTGGTTGTTACAATTGAAATAGTTTCCTGTTCCTGTTTTATTTATAAGATAAAAATCTTTCTTCCAAATCAGTTGTCTGTGTTCTACTATTCAATAATATCCATCATGGTTCAGAACGTGCATATAATTGTCAAGATTGTTTTAAAATTGATTTAATTGTACGCTTACTGATTTGTTTCAAGAAAATATAATGATAATTAACCTATTTAAAAACATCATTTTTTGAAATCAGGATGGTATGTTAGTGTACGATAATGCAGCGTGAAAAAGTAATAATTAATAAATTTAGAAAAGTGCAATGAAGTAATTATTCTAAACAGAATTGCCAATGTTAATTAGTTGTTTATCCAAAGTTAGCTGGATTAAATGCATGTAACATAATGATTTTGTACATGGCACACACTTTTAACTGTTTAATAAACATTTTTGTAGCATATCATTGTAAAACTATTTTGGATAGAAAACTCGCAATTATGTAAATAATTACACATTAATTAAATGTTTTTAATCAAAATGCTGTTAAATCTAACTACTATACCATTGATAATGTATACAAAATTTATTCTTAACAAAAATTTCCTTTCTTTATTATTGATTTATGTTTCATCAAACAAATAAGGAATATATTCTTCGTTTAAATAATATATAAACGTTTAGTTATGTCTTTTACCACTTTCGAAAACTAATTTTTTGTCTTTTGTTTTATTTCTTCTTAACTAATTAATAGAAATAAAGAGATAAAGCTATTTTTTTATAAATTCAATCAATCTTTATTCAACTTTTAATCGCGACTTTAACTTTCAATCTCAACTTAATTCAAGTGATTCATAAACTGACATTTTGTTTTTATTAAATATTTTTATTATTATATCAAAAAAAAATAATGAATAAATTATAAAACAATTTTATTTGTAACTGCATAACAAACACTTTTGTAGCATACTAAAGATAAAACTATTTTGGACAGGAGACTTGAAATTATGAAAATAGTTATACATTAACCAAATGTTTTTATTCAAAAAGCGATATTAGGCCTACCATTTTATCATTAGTAATGCATACATAAATTATTCTTACAAAAGTTTCATTTCTTCATTATTAACATTGTTCCTCAGAGAAATAAGGAATGCATTCTTCGTTTAAATAAATCTATAGACTTTTTAGTTACGTCATTTACCATTTTTTGAAAACAAATTCTACTTTTTTTTCTTTCTTATTACCTAATTAATAGAAATAAAGAGGTAAACCATTTTTCGATAAATTCAATCAATCTATATTCACCTTTCAATCTCGATTTTAAATGTATATTCAAGTGATTCTTCGACTGACATTTAATTTTATTAAATATTTTTAATATTATACCAAAACAAATGGAAAGCAAATTATAGTTAAAAATAATTTTATTTGTAACTGCATAATATGCATCTTTTGTAACACACCAAAGGTAAAACTATTTTGGATAGAAACTTGCATTTATGAAAATAGTTACATATTAATCAAATGCTGTTAGAACAAACCATTGTGGCCAATAGTAATGTATACATGGTACTCTTAACAAAAATTTAATTTCTTCTTTATTGATTGATTCTTTATTGTTCATCAAAGAAATAAAGCATGATTCCGTTTAAATAATCTATAGACGTTTAGTTACGTCTTTTACTATCTTTATGCTAATTTTAGTCTTTTTTTTTTTTCTTACAGTTAATAAAAAAAAAAAAGACCTTTTTTGATAATTTAAAACGTCTTATTCACCTTTCAATCTGGACTTTAATGATGTGCATTCAAGTGATTCGTCGACTCGCATTTTATTTTATTAAATATTTTTTTAATATATACGAAAAAAATCGAAAATATTCGAAATGTTTCACCAATCTGGATTATTGTAGGCATATACAACGTTTTTTCGATTACAAGCTCTGTTGGCCTGGAAATGCGAGAGAGTACATCATTTTATTGCTTCTAACTGAGCTGTAAGTATATTTTGTTTGCCTAAATCGAAACTGTTTTAAAAAATCTTTAAAAAATGCAGCTGGTAAACAGAGACAGAATATGGATCACGCAAGGACTATAAACGCTGATATTCTTTACCAGCAACATGAAAAAAGGCACTTGTAGCTTAAAGATATCCAACAGGAATGCGAGTAACACTACCCCCGCAAAGCCACAATACTGTTAGGTCGGAACCTATGGTTTAAAGTGGATTCCGATCAGTACAAAAACACCATGACACCGCCAGAACTGAACTCGAAACCCAGTAGTACCGACACGCCAGAGCGCTAGTCACTCGGGCCATCGGTAAGCCCCCCTCCGTGTTTTAGCCATGGGTTTGTTTAAAGCTTGTTTATTTTTAGTAACTGTGCCCTATGGAATATTCACTTTTTAACCCTTGATGTTTTGAGGGCTTTGAGTTGAAACTAATTTGTCTTCAAGCTCTAGTTCTTGATCGTAGATAAGGCATAATAATAGTTTCTAGATATCTTAAGTGCTTGGGAAGATATCAAACTTTGTGAATATGATCTTTCACTAAAATCGCTTCGAGTTGACAGATAACGAATGAAAAAACGTTTAGAAATTTGAAAGGGTTAATATTATCGGTAAAGAAAACACACTTTTAGACCTTATCATTTTTAATAAGCAATGATAAGTATTAAAAAATTAATGTTGCTCAGCATAATACTCAACCCTTTTCAAAGTTTTTTTCATTCGTGTTATCTGTCAACTTATATGGCCCCGATTTTGTGAAAAGATTATTCAAATGGATAGTTGATAATACGCATTAAAAGAAATCTACTTATATTGTTATTTGCCTTTTACTCTACGATCAAGAACTAGTAGTTATTGTTAAATGGCTAGTTTCAGTCTTTTGCCTTCAAAACATCATAGGAAGCTTTCAGATATTCCATAGGGCTAAGGATTTTAAAAATAAACTTTCTTGACAAACAAACAATGGCCAAAACACGAGGGGGGGCTTACGATGGCCGAGTGGTTAGCGCGCTCTGGGCGCCGGCAATTACTGGGTTAGTTTCAGGCGGTGCCATTGATTCAACGTTGTGGTTCTGGAATCACCTTAAACCATAGGTTCCGAATCTCCAATAGTATCGTAGTGTGCTGCGGGTGGAGTTGTTACTCCGCGTCCGTAGCTTATCTTTAAGCTACAGTGCCTTCTGTGTAGTGGTAAATGAATATCAGCGGTGCAGTCCTTGCGTATAGCATAAAATATCTGTCTCCTGTACCCAGCTACGAAGAGAAAAACAGTTTCGATTTAGAAAGTGAGGAATTTATCCATTACAGTTTGTTATATTATTGTCTACAAATGAATAGTTTGCATCTAAAGGTGATTGTTGTCACCAATAAAAAGAGCTTGTGAATCGAAAAAACGTTGTAAAGTATTTCTCTGCAGCTGTCAAGACTCCCGCGTTTCAAATCGCACTCAAAAAATTGAACGAATAGAATTTTAGGTTCGACTTCGTCGATTATATTGATCGAATTTGTTACATACTGACTACCACTTCTTTAGACATCTGGAATCTTTTTTTAAAAAAAGGAATAAACGTTTTATCAATCACAGGCTGCCAAAAAGTTCTTTTGCTGAATTTATTAACTGTAAATAATTAAAGTTGTTCTTTTGTAACTAGCATAAAATATACTTTGTAACGGATGGCAAAAGAAATATGTTGATGTAGATGGATCATGCTTTGGATTAGTGATGATTTGCCGCCCTCTCATTATTGTGCACCCAAAAGTTCATTTCATATGAACTCACTTACTACTAAGACGAGCGATTTTGCCGCCACGGGAAGGGAATCAATATGCATATATCAATATGCCGCCACG